>OW028706.1:7865000-8245000 GCA_932294345.1 Pandemis cinnamomeana
TAGTTTACTAGGTATCATTATAAGCATGAATGACAAATGATCTACGAGATTTAAGGTCGATGGTTTGATTTGACTCCAAGCATCCGACGTAAGTTTGATCTTAATATAAAGGAAGTGGTTACTCGTATATTTCGGAGATTTTACAATCTTCTTTATCATTGTTGGGAAGTAATTAGTCGCCTTTAATTTAATTAGGCAAGTGACTTTTCCCGCGGTTATAACCGACATTGAATTGCGATGATGTGTGTGTTTATCATTAGTTTCGTCTGTGTGACATTGAGGTGCACGTTCTCACTTTAAAGTAAGGCCTTGCATAGATACAGATGGGCGATTATTAAACGTGGTTTGATACTTATTGTGTTGTTGTTACTTTTTTACATCAGTTGACCTTAGTTAAATTTTAGCTCAGGCGCCTTTCCAGCTGTTACAGTAATTATTAGTAATAACAACACACCTTTGGTTCAGATTAACTTGCAAGAAATCACTCTTCTGATTTATTTAAAGTTAATCACATAAGCTTGATTGACACCTAACTAATCACAGCTTTACTTATTTATAGGTGCCTATACTATACTCAAGTATTTAAATATGCAATAAATTGACATAATGATCACGTAATCTGCCTTTCATGTAAACACATGCGACATTCAAGAACGTGTTGTCGATCGGAAGGAAGGCATTCTTCTCACGGAATACCTTATACGGAAAACCACATCAATCTAATCAAAGAACATGAACAACATTTTAATTAAAAGATATAGAGGATATTGATGGCTTCAACAGTCCCCAGCCTGTTTGTTATCTTCACTGGGCGGAGGTGTATCAAGTTAGTGTAGGCAATTATTCTCAATTACGAAGTGTATGATTATATTGATATTTGTTTAGCTTGTGTGTAGTTTTTATGGCGGATAAGTTTAATGTTTATGGCATGTGGTTTTGTAGTATATGTGGGAGCAAGAGTATGTTATCTGATTGCTTATTATGTCAGTAAAGATTATTTTTGACGTACAGAATTAAATTGCTAACTAGTTATTTTTTTGCTGTACCCTATTTTTACGATGTAGTAGAGTCGAAGTCTACTTGTTCTATGGACGGGAGGAAATATTAGCCAAATGAACTAAAGAATTTCTAAACTCATTTGTCGATGAATCAGAGCATCCTGAATAATGAAGGTAAGACGGAAGAAAATAAGCGTTCACCTGTGGTTTTTTATGACTGTAGGAGGGCAGGTAGGGTGATGGATTTGCTAATGAGAATATACTGGTAACCATTGGTATAAAACTGCCGTATGATACGGACATAATTATCAGAATACTCACATATTGTCAAGGTATGCCCGACATGTTTCGAGCAAATATGTGAATGATTCGAGTGTACCTACTAAATTCGCAAGTATTAATGTAAAATCGAAAAAAAAAAATTTACTCACCAGTGTAGCACATTCTTACAGTAAAGGTCAACTCAATGCAACATCCCTACAACATTTACTATGAAAAGGTTTGGGTCAAGACTCAGTTTCTTCAATAGTACTTACTGGTCACCTGACGTTAATAAAGACTGAAGGCAGATTTGTTTGTAGGTATATGATGAATCATACTAACAATTAAGTTTTATTATGTTTGTTTCATATCAGTGTGTAGGTATATTTGGGGGCGCTAGTAAATTGCAACTGTCATGTTTCTGAACTGAACGTGGGTACTTTTGGCGAAGACCTTGCATACAAATTAACCCATTGTGAGCGATCCTTGGTTAGGCGTTTGCACTCAGATATATCACGTATTACCAAGGTTGTCTATTATTTTACCTACATGTAGTTTTTTTCCGTAAGACGATGACACGCCACAACATCGTCAGGTGTCAGAATTAAATTTTAATTAACTACGATCCTTACTAGTAAAACATAGTCACAAAAAATATCGTCAGTTTTAAGCCGGTAGTTGGTTAATTGCGCAAGCATGATAGAGTATTAACACGCGATGTACTTAAAACTTTGAATACCTACGAGTAAGTACATATTGCATGTCACCGTTAAGTTGATTGCCATTTTAGACCGACTACACTACACACTGTCAGAAAAAAAGAGTGCGAGTCAGATAACATATTGTGTGCCTGAGCTTTATGGTTCCTCTCTTTCTTGAGATAGGGGAGGGGGAGTGGCATTTGAGCCGGCAATGGTTACAAAAATGGGTAGTAATATATGGGCTGAAGTTGATGAAGAATATCGATATCACAGTTCTATTCTCATAATCACAGCCGGAGTTAAATTGCCGCGCTTTATGAATTTGAACGGATATTTCTTACAGTGCAATGTGGCTTTGTACTAAAAAAACTCTATAAATTCTTTATGTTTTTACGTATTAAAAAAACCCTTAAAATGTCTTCGTTAACCGCACTAAAGATAAAAGATTAAACAGTATGCGCAACCGCGACTCTACTGCTATATTTTTCGTCTAAATTTAGTTTTTGACTGTACCTACCACGACTGCTTAAGAACGGTCACGGCACCTGGAGAGATGTCGCGTGTCTTCATCAGATGCGCCAAGCCGAGAACCTTGACTCATTTGCTTTAGCAATATTGCCATTGTTTATCCTCATAGCACACGCAAGCATTATTTGTGACTAACATGACACACAAAAATTATATGGACACTAATCACACATCTTCATTAATCATGACACTTAAGTGCTTCATACTATTTTTAACTAGCTGTTTCCCGCGTCTTCATCTGCAAAGAATTCGTTAATCTCGCGCCTGTGGGAACAATACGTAATTTTTCGGGATGAAAACTATCTTTTGTTTTTCCCAGGGTCACCAAACCAAACTTTGCCTCGATCGGTTGAGTAAGTTTACGCGTGAAAGCGTAGGAAACAAACGAACAAACTCACATTCACATTTATAATATTAGTTAAAAATACGAAATGTAAGATATCCCAAGTTGTGTGGCAGGAATAGAAGTTTTTAACAATTATTTGTGGACTTGGATTCATTATATTGTTTAATAACTAATTATGTAGGCAACGTTAGTTAAATGCTTTTAGCGAGCCACGAAAAACAATTAGCGTGTATGTTATACAAAAAGAGAATATTTTCTTTCATTTGTAATAATAGAGATATTCTAATAAAGTTTAGTATCGTTGTAAGAATACGACGTGTTCAGTTGTTAAAAAAGTTTTTGCATAGATTTAAAATGCAACAGTTTTTATGCGCATTAGTTACATGAAAAACTTATTTTGCACTCAGCAGTTACAGTTTTACTTTTAGTCTTTTTAATGTGTACCTAAAGCGAAAAACCACAAGTCGGAGTTCTACAAATTTAAGATACGTATCAATCAAAAAGTAGTTTTGCAAAGTGCATATCCATTAAATTCAACACTGTAGGTACTTGTATGCAAACGTTTGCTTGTTTTATGCTTTGAGAGAACTTGCATTTTTATCTCAATTAAATAAGCTCTTGACTTATTTACGGCCACCAAAAGTAAACAAATGACTTTTTATGGGCAATGACCTCGTATCTAAAACAATATTTATTTCAAAATAGGCCATTATTGCTTTGATAGCGTGAATTTAAAACTGAAACGAATTGCCAATAATTAAAGTAAATTATTTGCTTTTTATGGATACGAGGACAATGTACAAAATAAGGTGTTTTAACAAGTTGAGTAGAATTGGCGGTCTCGTTCGTATCTAATGTGTAAGTCCCTAATTTTTCAAGCATTAACAGTCAGTTGACGGGTGCGTTTTGCATTCACGGTTTGTTTGGGCTAACTCATAAGCGGGCGAATACCGATGCATGTAGGGGCTACTCCGTGAAGTTAAATTATTATTATCATATCGCACTTTTCACTCTCATTATTTATCAGTACAAGTGTGAGCGAAACGGCACCGCAGGAAAATTTCGAATTTCTTCGTAAAATTTTGTCCTGCCAAAAAAAGTTTCTTAACGTATTTTAATTAAAAATAACCTAATTTTTTAATTAAAATTTTTAATTAAAAAATACACTGGACCAGATAAGATTTAGTTCGTAACACTTCTAAAAAAATAGAGTTGCTGCGATTTGCAGTACTTACTCAAACATCATGCAAGATCTGTTTTTTTTGCACACTGCACGTACACGTAATTAAAGTGTACTTTTTGTTAAAACGACCCTTCATCGTACCCATTACAAATCACAGCTTGATATTTAATTGTGATGTTCATTGCATGTCACGCCAAATGATTATTCCACATTGTTCAATTCATTTCGACAAGACACTACCGTAAACTGAAGTACAAATCCATATACATACAAAACGTTGCCCGTACCGCTCACGCCTACGCCTTGAGCTTGGCGCGGTTCAGATCAAGCGACCTTGACCGACTTCGGCGGTCATAGTCATCGCTTTCAATTTATATAGGGACGACAACCAGGTTTCAAGTGCAAGTTTAGATCACAGCTAATTGTCATTCATGCATAAAACGTCTATTACATCGAGCGAGTTTTTAGTTCACGTCTTTTGACGGGGATTCGTGCTACATTGACTGGTGGACATCGGAACTATTTGCTTGCAACTTGTGCGGGCGGCAATGAAATGCATCTCACCGGCTTTTATACACTCAATGCTAATGCTTCACCAATGCAGTGATTATGAGTAAACACTTTTAGATGACCAATTAATTCAGAGTGGTTCAACTAATTATTCGATGTACTGCTTTTGTTTACACAACTACGTTGTATATCGAGGAAAATAGGTCAATGAGGTATATGATTGGTTAGACGCCTAATGATGCTTTATTAAAACTTTGAAATAACAGAGAAGTATTAATTATAATTTCAGTAAAATAAATAGGCTTTTTTGACCGGACTAAATTATTGCATTAAGTTTTTTTAACAGAGCGTTCTTAAAGCTATTTAGTTATGGATTCTTTTTACACATAAAATGAGTTAAGTAACGTTTAAGCGCACGCTTTCGTGTAATTGTAATTACAACTGAAAGTTAATTTGTTTCACGTATACATTTCTTAACATTGTTATAAAACACTCAATGGCCCTGAAAACCTCAGCTCGTGATGCAACTGAGTGCAATGTTCGTTTCATTTTATTTTGTTTTTCGTTTGAAAATTAGCGTACGCGTTAAGAAAGTAAGTTCTTAGTCTGTTTTAACTGGTTATTTGGTACTTAATACCTATTTATTACTTCTGTAGGTATCTAGTAAATACTACTTAAATATTTTAAATAATAATTTGGGCACAAACACTCTAGAATCGATATCTGAAATTCTTAAAAATACGAAAGAGAAAACTGATAGTATCGTCATAACACAAGCATCTTGCACAAAATCTCTGATTTTGCAAGTGGGCCGATTTAATACTCCCCGTGGCCATAAATACGAGTTAGAGTTAAATTAGTGGGTGTACCCTAATGGTCAGCGTGAGAGTGGCGCCGGTTGCACCCGAGATCTGAGGCACAGGGTCACCACTATATTTAACTAGGTACTTAATTTAAAATAGGAAACGTTTTGGAAAAAAGTCAGGTCAGGAGTACCCGAAACCGACGAGCATGTATGAAGAGATTGATGACTGTGGATGAAGCGAAAGAAATATGTCAGGATCGTAGCAAGTGGAACAAAGTCTGCCTACCCCTGTGGGAAAGAGGCGTGACGGTACGTATGTATGTATGTACTAATTTAAATAGACAACCGGATAGCCTAGTGGTTTGAAGTTCCTAATTCGAATCCCGGTAGGGGCAGATACTTGCATGATGAATATGAAAGTTGGTACTCGGGTCATGGATGTATAACGTTTTTATCCGTTGCCTGGTGCCCATAATACAAGCGTGTAAATTGTCCCATGATATTTATTTATTATTTGCTTTATCTATTAAACTCGACTGGATTCTAGAACTGGAACTGAGATATACTCCATATCTAGTCTTATTTATTTATTTAATGTAGTTATAACGACTGAATTAAAATTAGCTACGAAGTTTTCATTATTACTTTTTTTTGTCTTTTATTACCATTAAATGTACTTACTTATGTTTTTTTTTTAATAATTGTTGCAATAATCAATCTTAGTTTAATTTTATTATTTGTAAAATTTAACTGCAAAAGCTTTAGGACTATAGTCGATAAAAAAATGGCAATTATACTATTTGCATGTCACAGAAGATCAACATCTTAAGTTAATTTTAGTTACAAGTTTGTGCAAGTGTCTCAGCCTCGGTGAAACTTCCTTAATATGTGAATTGTTACCACATAGAAGATACAGCGTTTTGGGCGACTTTACATTTCAAGAATGTTAGAATATTAACTCTATAACGATGCTGGCAGCCCTATTGGCTATGGTTGTAAGTTACGCAAGCATTAATAAGTAGCTCCAAACTCGCTCTACATTCGCTCTTTGTCTCTACAACGACTTGCAGCGAAAAGCCATCGGCATTCCATTGGCTAGACTGGAGCGTGGCTAAAGAATGTTAAATTGTTATTTTACACACCTTAGTTAGAGTATTTTATGCCGATTATATCGGCCAAATTTGAAAATAAAACAGTAAATTCTATGTTTTTTCTTTGCTTCCCAGACCAGCTTCTTCTTTTCTTGACTTCTTTTTTTATACATACAATTGCACAATCTAGCTAACCACCTACACTATTTCTTAAATAACAGCTTATTTCTCAATTTATTACTTGCACATAATTGACTCGGATGGTCTTATATAATTCAAGCGCATGACGATTTAATTTTTACGACTGAGTAGCAAGCACGTAAAATTTCCTTTTACAATCAAACTCAGTCTCTTTGCGATACTACTGTGATTATCTAGCAATTATATCAGTGGCTAATAGGTAATTCTCAGTGTTAACAATCTCATAAGAATGCGTATTGTGTGTTTTTGTGCAACGCTGCACTTCCGAGGTAGACCGAGAGCAATCGGTGCAGCGGCACAAGGTTTCTTGCACTATTGTTTCGTGTGGTAAACAAGCGACAATCGCGACGGTTACACACGCAACGCGATATGATTCTGTGGGTGATAATACATTAACTCGTTGACTCATCGTTATTTTGTTGAATGCCTTGGTAGCCCCGCAGTGTAGTACTACTCATATGTTTAAATCGCAATGAGTGACCAGCTCGCAAACTTAACGCAGTCGTGTTCTGCTTCGCGAATGCAACGTTAAATTAAATAGAGGAACACAAAATATAGTAAAAGCCTCTGGCATCGCATAAAACTTTTTATCGCAAAATCATCGTTTGACAAATAATCGTATAGCATAGTTTTTGTCCAATAGAAAATCTCTTGCCCATGTAAAAAAAGGTTAAGCATATAATTATGATGTAAATAGACAATACATGTCATGACTGACATATTTCAGTGTCCACTGGCTATTAATTCGTGCTTTGAAAAGCTATTAACTGTGATAGCCATATGTTTACTGACAAAACTAGATTCAATATGGCGATTAGAGTCGATTAGTTCTGAATACAAAGGAGGGCGCGCACTATCTGAAATTCATCTCAGTACATTGGGAAATTATTACATTTCGATTGTTGTTGCTGTTATATAATGAGATATATTATTGTGATTAAACTATAGAAGCGTTAAATGGCTCCGCAGACTTATTAAAAAGTAGAGTCCGAGTTCTGTGAGCGGCTAAGTGAGCCCAGTCTAAACTACGCCTAGGTGATTGAATATTGTACGTATATAACATAACTGCAACCAAACTTCCCCAAGAAAACCAGCATCAAAAAGAAAATCTGCATACACGAGCAAAGGCATAGTTTAAACCAACCTCATTTTTCTGTACGCTGAATTACTTCTTCACTTTTTTATGGTTTGAATTTTAGATGCATTTTAAGAATTGAAAGATATAAATGATGATCAAGTTTTTTAAATAACATTTATTAGGTGGACCGCAGTTATTACAGAATACTTGGATGAGGAAAGAACTTAAAGCACAATCCTTTGTTACGATGACGAAATCAATCGTAATATAATATAATGGGACCGTATGTAATTTTATGGTGGCCAGTGTGGCTCAATTCACTTTCACTTCGCCTTATGGTATTTGTAACAAGAAAATGTTGTTAGCTAGGACCGGTTTAAAGTCTTATAACACATATAACTCAAAGAAAATCTGGAAATATTTTTTAATTAAAAATTTTCAGTGATCTGCTTTGATTTGAGCATTATTTCCGTATGTTCTGTGATTCAAATATTTTTATCGCAGGGTCGTGTATGTTGTAAAGCTTTTTGCAAATTTGTTGTTTCTTTGCGTAATAACAGCGGTACACATCTCCGCCCGGAGGCTGGTACCCAGATCTTCTTGATTTAGGTATGTGACCTCTATAGCCACACCAATGTTCTTCACACGTCAATTTTAGTGGTACCAAGACCGTACCTGTATTAAGAAGAACGTTTTTCACTATTTTTGGAGCTTCTTTGATATTGAGGCCGTTTTTGAATGGTACGTAAGGATTGAGATCACATGTCACCTCCTCAGCCGCTTTCTGTTCACATACGAACTCGTCTTGTAACAGGACTGCGGTTTCCTTTGGGCGAACGATTTCCCCAGTATCGATTAATTTGGTGCGTAACTCACTAATATCCTTTTTATGACATATGCGCTCACCGTTTGCATATACTAAACAATCTACCAAGTAATACGTTTTCCCAGGAATATTCTTCGACAAAAATAGTAGCTTGTCAACATTTTTAAAGTAGTTGTATCGAATATTTTCACATTGGTATTGTTTAGCCTCTTGGAGGAAACAAGACTTTAGAATTAAGGCTGGAGATGTGATTTGGGTTATTGAGTCCAATGTTAGCGGTTTACATTCGATGTTAGAGCAGTTGTAAAACGCGACATCATTTCTGGGTATATACGGATCGTGTATAGGAATGTCATTATCAACATTGTTATTATCTTTTGGCTCAAATTTCTCGCAAACGGGAACAGCAGAACCCTGTAAATGTTATCAGTTACTTGTTGTATTTCGTTCGTGACTAAGAGAATTATTAATGCCTGTGAAATACAGGTTGAACAAATATTTAATAGTACCTTATCCAAAACGCAAACTACATCTTTGTTAAAGACCTGTAAAACAATAGGTAAACCATGAATATGTAAATATAAAAATCATTCACAGCACTTGTAACACATTATCATACCCCAAAGACTCCGTACCAACAGGTACTGATAGCGATGACTAAACAACAAAAAGTGAAATTCATGTTCCTTGCATTACATCACATGCATGTAAAAGACTGCCGATAGAAGTAGAAACCAGCCGTAAACTATAAACTATTGTTTCCGTTGGTTGCATTTTAATAACTAAATTAATTGAAATCTCTCTGAATTATGATTTCAATCGCATTCAGTCACTTCAAAGTTGTAAAATTGTTTAGAAAATTATTTGTTAAAATGATCAAACTTCGTAATGTAAATCACATTATCAGTTTCCTTTTCTTGCTGAGAGCAAAAAGGATTATCTAAGACTAGATATTTGAGGTAAAGAGTTTCTTCTTCAAAGCAGTTGTTGCAAAAGCCGTGGTTCTACTTTACAGCCAACTGATTTGACACACCGCATACAAGAAGGTCGTCGGGTCAAGCCCGACCCCATCTCTGGGTTTTCGGTGTTAACAATTATGAGTTCGGGAAAAAAGTTATGCTGTAGGATAACCTGTCCTCATATTATTAAAGTATAGGTGCTTATGTGTAAAATCTCTTTTTCCTACTGAGATCATGGTTTTAAGTTAACCTTGATTTTATGATCAATTATTTTTGGACGTGGATTGTAAATTAAATTCTGGCATTATTAGTATTCGTTAGAAAATTAAGCTTGAAATTGCGCGGCCAATTTAAAAATTCTGTGTGTTGTGATGAATTATAAACATTGAGGATGAAAAAAAACGTTAAGTTACTTACCAGCAGAAGAAGTTCCTGTTTATACATTTTTCATCACAGTTTTGAGGTTGGCGGTGGTCACTGAAACAAATACAAATTATTTCATTTATTTCTCGTAATTTATGCAAGCCATTATTAGCTCTGAACAAAGTAAACCCACCGATTTGGATAATTTTCAAATCAATTCGTCAATGCTGCGTGCGAGTGAAATGAAGGTCTTACTTTAAAAGACTGTTTTCTTAATGGTGCACTTAGGAAATATAACAGTGGTTTTTGTGGCTAGATAAGTTTGACGTCGAGTGTTAAATTACGACTCTTTAAAAGGGCCAGTTTAACTTTTTATTAATTAAACTGATTCTGGTCTCGGAACTACTTAGGCTTCCTAATGTAGTATTATGTTCTTTTTGCGACTATGCTGACCATAATGTCTGCAATTTTTATACAAAAGGTTTCTTAACATATGAAGTGGCAGATTTTCCTTTTCTTTGAATCCAAACAGTTTTAGTACATACATACACAAATCACGCCTTTATCCTTTACGGGGTAGTTTCACTACAGCGTTTAATAATATTCTGTTTCTGGCAAAAAGAAAAAGAAAATTATGACCCAGATATTTTTTAGACGTTGATTCTCAGAGGTTTGTTTTGCGTGATGTATGGTTGCGGTCTCGTTTTGACAAGGTTGCGCGTAGGCGTGGTATGCACCGCATTCTGCGTTTGCGCTCGCGCCGCCTTGCATTGTCACGCTGGCCGTGGCAAATATCCATCATTATTATTTGTTCGCAATTAGTCATAATGCGTTTATATTAACCGATCGTAACTAGGGCCTTGTAGATCCTTTAATAAATTTTCTTAGGTACCTAATTTTTGTTTTAGCTGTTTATTCCGTGAGACCTTGCTTTATAAGGATGTACCTATGTAATTAATAAAAGTTTAGTCTACCTAGAGAAATCACACAGGACCGACGGACTACAGCTTCCTAGGCCAAAGCTTATTTGTTTAAAGATGGAACTCTGGCAGGA
The DNA here is from genome assembly GCA_932294345.1 of Pandemis cinnamomeana. Lineage (NCBI taxonomy): Eukaryota > Metazoa > Arthropoda > Insecta > Lepidoptera > Tortricidae > Pandemis > Pandemis cinnamomeana. The sequence continues at coordinate 7,875,905 of OW028706.1, forward strand.
TTTTCGGATCCATGTCTAAGAGGACTGCTTTAGAATACTTTATTTAATTCTAGTTCCGTTTTTTTGTTTTTGTTCCTCCCTGTTTAAGCCTTTCCTCTATGAATAGTTATTAAAGACGTGACATTTTAAACGTTTTTTTTTCGCTAAATATTTATCTTAATAATGTATTGTATGAGGCTGAAGAAGAGATAATATTATTATTATAGTCGCGAAATAAATTTTATTATACGTAATTAAATATGTAATCGAATTCCATTTGTTATGGCGATGTTCATTTAAAGAAAGTGTTGTATACAATGAGACATTGAACGATAGTGAAAATGCTGGTGTCTCCTGCATATCAAACAGGTATTTTATATTGACGCGACTGGCAGCGGCCATGATCGACAATAACGTTTTCATCGAAGTCAAACATCTAAAATAAGTTTTACTACATGTATGATAGAGATAAAATAAGGAGACATGATTTTTGTATGTATTTTATTTGCGCTTCATAAAACAAAAAATAGAATGATCCGTTATCCTCTTTGGACATGGAGATATGTGGAGTTGCGAGATTATTGCTTAATTATAAAATACAAAAAACCGTATTTTGACTCTCAACAAGTTAGACCTCATTCATCAGAATATTTAGCCTCGTAAGTCCTCGCGTACCTACTTCCCGAAGTACAAATTGTTAAATGAAAATATTATTTTAAAAATGACGAAATTAAATGTAAAATCAAATAACTGGGACTCAGTGGCTCGGTCTTAAGCGCTACGCAATTAAAAAAAAGTCGAGACTTACGAGGATATTATAGGTTATAAAATTGAATCTTGGAAGTTAGAAGGAAGAAGTAGTTTTCAAACAAGGAATAATTTTAAACTCGTATACGTACCCGTTTTTTTTTTCAAATATTTGTCGTATGACTTTTGTCTCGTCAAGATATTGAGACAAGACACGTTTCATAGTTTTTAAAATCAGCCTCAAAAGCAAAGCCGCAAAATTACAAATAAACACACTTAGAGCAAAACTAAGCATTTTAGTTAGATGTAGAATTCTGATTCGTATAAAATGTTCTCAAGGTACACTTGTCTGTTACAATCGTAATTTTAACAGTGAGTTTTCCCATGACTCATGAGTTGACGCAGTGGTACTGAGGATTTTCCTTGCAGTTTCAAAACATCGGATATAGGTAAGGATATACCAAAAACCAGCTGAGGTCAGTGTTTCCTAGTATTTTTACAAGGAAATAAATTTAAGTTTTGAACTATTGCTTTAACGATTCTCATCCTCTTATTTCTCATCATCACCATCATCTCCAGCCTATGTAAGTAGGTCCCACTGCTGGGCACAGGCCTCTTCTCGGAATGAGAGCGCTTGGGCTCCACGAGTGGCCAGAGCGGATTGGGAACTTCACACACACCATTGAATTGCTTCGCAGATGTTCACACATCCATCACAAGCTTTCCTCAAGATGATTCCTTCACCAAAAAGCTTACGGTAAATTTCAAATGTTATTTCGCTCATAGATTCCGAAAAATTCAGAGTTGCAAGCCCGGGATTCCAACCCACGACCCTCTGCTTGAGAGGCCACAGGTCAAACCACTAGGCTACCACGGCTCGCATAGGTATACAGTAAAAAATGTATAAATAAGTTCCTGGGAAATTATTCTTTCTTATTTTGTTGTGGTAAGTCCGATAATATACAGACTTAGATTTGCGTTTTTCCGGTGGACATAACAAAATTTAAGGGAATACAAAAGTAAGTCCATCGCATGTATTGTTTCTACAACTTTAACCCATTTAAAGAAAACATACATTTTATGACCCCATAAGGCAGATCACGCTCATTCGCAAAAAAGACGAGTTTTTGCTTCTTGAACTGTGTTATGCTTATTTAATACATTGATCTATTGTTTCATTTTGTGAGAAATGCGGATAAGTAACTGAATACGTGACCAGCAAGACATGTAGTAATTGTGGTCTGCATGTAACCAATGTATGTAACAATATTAATGTATATCTAATGATATTTGCTACGAGTTTAATTTTGTCTTACGATTGTGACTAATATTTTGCGGCGGGACGTGGAATTCTTTGTTTTACAAAAAAACTAGGTAGAAAAATATCGTTAAATTGTTTATTACAATATAGTAAAATTTAAACATGGGAAAAACTCGCACGTTTACCGCTACAATATTTGCATTTTATCTCGTACCTAATGAATAATTTATGTTTTATTGATCTTGTAAAAGCTTAATCAGGGGATTGGCAATTGGTATATATATAATAAAATTGCGAATATCAGAAATAAAAAAACAATACCATAGAAACTTATAAATAAAGTAACATTTAGATTACTGAAATGGTTACACTGGTCATCTAATTAGTAATGAATTTAATGAATGCTATTTCACGAAGACCCTAAATAAAACATTACTTTCACTCATCACTATTTTCAAGGCTTTTCACGCTCACGTATTTATGACTATTAAATTTGTAGAAATGTACAAGGTTTAAGTATTGAACTGGTCGATCCTTTACCAAAATTTATAGCGTCGTTGTTGATAAAGCTATCAATAAAGTAGTTCGGATCTAAGGATTTTAATTCTGGCATTTCTGATAAAAAATACCAAGAGGGTCTATTTTGTTTAACGTTTTGGGTTTTTATGGGACATTAGACGCAATTTATTATGGCAATAGGCAATAAACTGGTATTGCAAAAAAGGCGTTGCTCCCATTAAGCCATTAACAGATGCACAAAAACTAAATGCGATCATTCAACTTTCCAGAACGTTAAACGAGCATCATTTGTTACTTTGCTGTAAAAAATCCCGTCGAAAACGTTTTGCTTATTTCTACTAAAATTATAATTGCAACGTTTCTGCGCTAAAACATTGACACAATCGTAGGCTACTTTTGATTTCGATTTTCCCGCGGAATCGGTTTTCGCGCATAACAAATCCCCGAAATGTAAATAAATAAAATGAAAATGTAGACCAATATGTAATTTTTGAAAACTGAAATGGAAATTTGTAACATCCAAGGGTTCACGCGAGTTAATTTAATTTACGTACGTATGGTACATACAGACAGTTAAATTGGCCTTGCATCTTGAAACAGAACATAATAATAATACACCAATTTAGTGTATCTGCCAGTTATCGTAAACCCACAAACTATTTGATCGTAACAGCCGAATGTTATCGATAGTAAATCACTTACGTAAAATAAAGATGATTTCCTTATCTTACCTCACGCAGTTAGACAATATGTGAGCAGAAAAAACGCTTCCGAACGGACGTGGAGCCAGCGAAGCGGTTAGTGATGTGTGATGTTCCACTGTTTAACTCGAGCTTATTTCAGCTGTACAGGTTCATGTACGCAACCGAGTATTTAACCAATAGAGTGAACATTAAATTTAATTTGTTAAAAAATACCGCCAAACCATTGCGGCAATCGCTGCACTCTGACTGGTGGATGATCATTATATTGATGCATATCGAGAATCAATTTATATATAGCATGGTATACGTAGTAAAACACTATTGTACACAACACACGTAATTATTATAAATCTGATTCTAATAATTATGTTTCTTGTAGGGGAAAAAGGATAAACTATCGCAAAGGGACTAATGATAATGAGTTTTGAAATTGGATGCCCAGTATTACTACTCTATTGGTAACATGCTCGGCGCTGTACGCAGTAGTGATAAAGAGAACAGTAACCACATGCGCATGACACACGTTAGTTGTAGTGACTGTGACTTATTTATTTGACTATAATGAGTGATGACTAAGTTATCCTGTCCTGACTAAGTTTAGGACTTTCCCTTGGATAGTTTTCCTGTTTATTTTAGAATTTTTGCTCAGAAAAATGTCCATGTCAATTTAATCCCTCTCTTCCCCTTCTTTTAAACCCTCACTTTTAATCTACCTATCAGACATAGTTTACATTTTACTTTAGTTCTGTAATCACGCCAACCATTTTCCACAAAAAACCTTAAAAATTGAAACTGTACTTGAATCGCTGCTAAATAGTAAATTTCGTGTATTTATCGACAATACGTATTTGCGGTAGCTGCATTTGTCCTTATCGCATATTAATTAAGAGCCAGAACCAGAGCAGATGTACAGGTAATATATTTTCCAAATTCCTATTTGTGTATTGAATCTCCCCTCTTATTGGTGCTTACACAGACACTCAAACTTAAGTACTTTGCGTCTTAATGTAACAGCTATTTAGTGAAAACAGGTAACGGCTGCTATGATAAATTGTCGCGCGACAAAAGAGCCGGTACGACAAAGTATGTCGTGTCGCCGAAAGCTACATAGTTCCCAAATTACGTCTCGACAAAGACATAACGAACAATTTTCGGAACTATTTCTTAAAGAAGTTATTACCAGATTGTTAAAAATACTGCTAATGATTTTCAACCCGTCATAAATAAGTATCATGAATAAGCATGCCGTCATCAAAACGGAAATACCGCAAATTTTTTAATTTGTATAGGGAGTTAGATCAAACGTTTGCCCAGGATCCCGGTAACCGCGAAATGAATAGTTCAGATCATCTAAATAATGACGCCTAATTAAATGTAACTATTCATTATTTCCATACATCGGTGCATGGGGTCTAACGTCATTATCCTCCAACAATTACAACCATAATGTAATGGCGAGTAGCAAAAACTTTAATCGAACCAAATTCAGGATCGGTACTGACTTTCATGAAACCTAACTCTAAGCATTAGTATATTCTAACAATATTTTCTCGAAGGAAAATGACTACGAGTAAAATAGGAGAAGCCCAGTAGTAACAGCTGCAAAAATTCAGATTATTTCAGTAGTGTTCCAAAAAGTACTTATAGTAGGTAACTAATAAAAAGGATAGGTTTCGAATTGAAGACTATTAGATTAGTCTTATTTACTGGTTTTTAAATTTTTTATTGAAAAATGCAGCAACGATACCTATTTAAATATTTTCAAAAGCCCTTTTTTATTACCCACCGTTAAGTTTTGTGGACCTATCTACGAATTTTAATAAGTTTGTGCATGTTTCTTTTCTTTCGCATATGCATCTCTTTCACAATTAGGAACTTACTTGATTTAGTTAACTATACTTGTATTGTAAGCTCATTATAATCTATAGATATTATGGTATTTCTTAAAATTAAAACAACCCACCATAAGCTGTCTCATCCTTCAATAGCTCCAGGATCACACTTTGAAACGACGAATAGCTAGTAGGTACCTAATGCTTATTTAATTATGACCCTCCTATAATACTTGTGCCACTTTCTTTATTTTTTAATAAAATACGCCATAAATGTATGTGATTTTTATTGTAGCAACAAAAAACTCAAAATTGTGAAAAGCTTAAAATACGCTTATGATGAATATCAAAAACATTCCGGTTAGTATGTTTGTCAACACTTTATAAGATACATTATTATGGCAAATGTATGTTACTTAACTTAATGACTTGCATGCGATAGTGACTTTATATTCTCCTAATGACAATGAAAATATTACACATAATTAGTAATTTTAAATTACATTGAGTTCAGAACTTTAGCCTAGTTTTAATAGCTTACATGAGGCAGTTAGATTGTTAAAGTTTTTGAAGAACATTTTCAGGCGCAAGTACTTACTCAAATTTTTATGCAATTTATTTAATGATCAGTTTTATCAGGCGCTACCAGGGCTGTGGTTGTAGAAAACGAAATCCCAGTATTTCAGTCAATTTACGTACATCCAAAGGACCTGTATAATTTTTAGGAAAGTAGAACTAACACTACTTTTGTATGGTAACAAAGCATATTCACACCATGTTAAAGAGAAATACGACAATGGGAAATGAGGTGCGTCCTCAATACTTCCATTTAAACAAATTGTCAAAACAAAAAGACTAGGAGACAAAACGTCGCGTTCGCGATCGCATCGGGCTTGGAATAATTTAAATAACGAACGCGTGGTGCGCACGCGCCAGCGCTGCTGTAACTGATCACGGTTTCCCGCCAAAACGCGGTTCCGCCGCAAGTGCCGTTCTCATTCATGGGATTGTTACATAATCCTTTCTTTATCATTACTGCTTATTATTTAGGCATTACTATAGGATCAATGTTGTCGGGTCACGAGTCACGGCGAGGTCCGTGAATTTCAAGGCTTTTCATTGTGCGCTACTGAATCTTTTGGCTTTTACGTTATAGTAGGAAGTAGTGGAGATTGTTACGAAACAGTTTTCTGTCATTTGGGTTGAAATAGGGCTTCGGACAAAACAAAGTTGGCTTTATTATTTGCCAAAATACCTAAAAAAAAAAATCTTTCTAAAAAAATCCTTCTAAAAATTCGCCAAATTGGACTGGTCAACTGCTGTTCAAATTCAACTGTATCTGCGCCCGTGAAGCTACTTCTAGATTCAAGCGAACAAAGTATTTAAATGATTTAAGCATTGTATTAAGATACCACAGCGAGAATTTATTCCTTAAAAAGAACTTATTATCCTAACATACTGATTTTAATCATAATTGCACACATCCAATGGTATCAGAAAATTACGTTACCTAAATAAAAATGCGGGTAATAGGTATATTGGTATAGATATTGCTATCTCTTTCTACGTTTCAATAAGACACGTAAAGACCTTATTTCTAATGCGAAAAGTATAACTAATGTATAGGTACGTTATGACAGTCTCTAATGAGTCCTAATCATAATCCGTACATAATCAACTAGGTATAATAACTCCGAGTATGAAGATAAGAGCCATCTCTAAGAGTTGGCTTGAAATATTTAGTCAACCTTAAGTCTCATGTATGCTTTTGCTTGGCATGATAATTATCTTGGTTACAAGTGCGTACAAATACACAGAGATGGCGCGCCACTCGTCGAATAGGATCTATTAAATATCCACGCCACCTAGTGTTGATTTCTGTTCAGATGTGAAGCTTTTTATACGGTGTCGTCGTATTTAAAGTTTCATCTAGTTCAAGTAGGTAACTAATATAAGCCCTACTAATATTATAAATGCGAAAGCAACTCAGTCTGTCTTTGTGTCTGTTTGTTGCTTTTTCAAGTTAAAGCCGCCGCTGAACTGATTTAGTTGATATACTTGTTTTTTTTTTTTTTTTTTTTTATTTGAATAGGATAGTTTTAGTTCCAGGGAAGTACATATGATAGTTTTTATTCCGGAAAATAGCATAGTTATCGCGGGATAGTGATGAACGAATGGGGACTATCGTTTCTTTGCTCACCAGTTGGCGCCACTGTTGACTAAGGTCCAGATGTATAGCTGTCAAAGGCGACTTTATAAGATCGGCACCGAAACAAAGTTTTAAATCTTGAAGCTCATTAAGTTTATTAATATAAATAACGATATTTAATTTTAACTTTGAGGCCGCTTGTTTTTGCGCGACTTTTTTTTAATTCCGCTTCCAAAGCGTTCACATTCATCGCCAAAGAATCCATATTTGCGATAATTTCACGAAGGAGACCACTTTTCTACAGGTAAATGAAAGAAATTATAATTTATGTCACGAAACCCGCCACAACCAGTGCAAAGTGAATGTTATTGGACCTCACGCGACACTAGCGCCTCTAGTGGCAAATTCACACGCGATAGCCCCCATTCTGCGCAAACGGAGTCGTGGGCAACACTTAGTAAATATAATTCTGCTTATACTGGTAGTTAATTCTGTAAAATTACGAGATGTTTGAACTAATTAAATATTTTAGAAAAATTGTGTGGACAAATATGACTTTGTATAATTATGTTTTAAAGTTATGATAATGATAATTTAATCTCCTAAATGTTAGTACCGGAGAAGAAGCTTGTTACTGTTACAAAAATAAAAGAAAATCTTTTAAAACAATTTTTATTTTATAAATACAGTAGGTTAGTAGGTGGGTACTTTCACTACCTATACTATAGATAATATTCCCCTTATGGCAGTTAACTTGGCAGTGTTTATTTGTTTCACTTTATTAACATCAATAAAGTTTATTTCAAATTTCTTAACAAAGTACAGATGTCCTGCAAAATCCTTTCCCATTGTGAACACACGATAACTTCCGAATGATGCCGACGTGTCTATGATTCAGTATGAAGTAGCGTGACAAATCCATACAAATACGAACATTTCCGAGACAATACGATGGGAAAGGCAGGACATCTGTGTACAATGGAACCATTGAGCTGCGGTCCAATATGGAGCTTTTTCTCAATACATCACTCACCTGATAACATGATACCTAACAATTGCTATACAAGTATAACATTAATTTAATCAGCATTCCAATGGTTCGACTGTAGGTGAAATATAATGCTCAAAATAATCGAGGAATCAAACGAGTAGGTATTAGAATTTAAAAATTATTGATACCTAATCACTTGTGATTTGTGATGTGTAGCCATCAATACCCTAATGGTGTGAGAGGTGGTAGACATTTTAAAGTACGCAGGCATTTATAGGTACGGTGTAAAAACCTGTACAATACTTCCTTTACTATAAAACATAAGAACACGTACCTTACTAAAGGGAAGTCTTCATCAGGTGATCAAGAATGATAGGTATAAGTAAAGGGTCGCTAAGTCCCTACTACCCTATAGTCAGGTTTATTTATTGTGCGTTTGTGTTTCTATAACATATCATAAAAGAAGCATTGTACAAGTCTATAGTAAAACATCTACCCTAAAATGTTTACCAGCTCTCAAAATATAACAATGGTAATACTAATGTGGTAAGTTAGTGTACTTTAGACTGAATTTTATCACTTAAAGCTCTTTTATTTACTACTAGCTTTCACCGTTGTTTCGATTCTACAGGATAGTAGAGCCACTTAAATTCATAGCCCTTAAGGCCATATTTTTCATCTTTTTCGGTTTCTGGTTTAGGTACGTCTTCTGATAGTAAATCAAGTACTTCTTGGGTGATTTTAGGGCGGAATCCATTTTCATCAGCTACATAGTCTACCCTGGTCCGTACTCCATTTCTGCCAGTTACATAATAGTAGCCCTTTTTAGCACCGTTTGTATAACCTTCTTCGTGATGTCCATGGAAACCAACGGTGTAGTTAAATGTGTACAGAAGGGTCGTCATGTCATCCTTTGTCAGTCCATTAGGCAGTCCTTCTTTTTCACCAGGCGCCTTGTAGTTAACATCTGTATTTTTGTCTACTATTTGCATTTGAGCTGAAATGAGCTGAGGTTTAGTAGGACCTGGACCTACTTGGTTATTTTGCTGCCCGGGCTCACCAAAACGCGGTTCTATTTGTTTTGGATTCCTATCACTGTGCGGGGGTTGAAGATTCTGTTGGGGGTTTTGAAGAGCTGGTAAGTTTAGTCCTGGTTGAGGATAATTTTGTCCCGGTGAATTCTGTCCTTGTTGAGGGTAGTTCTGCCCTCCTTGAGGCGAATTTTGTCCCTGTTGAGGGTAGTTTTGTCCTCCTTGGAGAGAGTTCTGTCCTTGTTGAGGGTAGTTCTGCCCCTGTTGAGGGTAGTTTTGCCCAGGTTGAGGAGCTGCTTGTCCTTGTTGAGGATAATTAGGACCCGGTTGGGGAGAGTTTGCCCCTCGTTGTGGATAATTCGGGACACCACCCGCACTTTGTGGATAATTAGGCGAGCCCTGCGCAGGGCGTTGTGGTTGATTTTGAGGGAAATTCTGATAACCGTCGGCTGCCTGAGGATACTGAGGTCTGGACGCTGGGTTTGTACCTAGTACAGAAGAAGGCAGCGGGTCACGAGCAACATTAGCTACATCGGTCAGTCTAGGAGCTTGCGTAGTCGTTGTAGGAAGACTGCAGCTGGAGCAAGATAGGGTTGGAGCCGCGATTGCTGGTTTTAATGGCGCAGGCTTCGAAGGTTGCTGAGGAGAAGGACCTTGAACGACTGGTGCTTGCTGCGAAGGAGGAAAAGGCAGAGATTGCCCTTGCCTAGCCGGCACTGCTGCTTGAGGGGATGTAGGATCTGGAATACATTGATCACGTAATTAATTTATCTGATAAGCTCGGCACTAAATATGAACTACTATTATAATTTACTAAATTATCATATTGAATTGAAACGGCCTCTATCACGTGGGATTTCCGTGGTTATGAGTAATATCAATGTCGAAGGCGTGGCAATCGAAAAAAAATACACATAAACTTGCCTGAGTTGACATAATCAATAAACCACTAAGCTACATCTCCGCCTAGAGTTATTTGGCCCATTAATTAACAATATGCGTGTAATTTTAGCAATTGACACGATTTTCACAAGCATTACGCAACTTACATGGTTTGACCCGAATGTTCTTCATAGATATAATCTTGAAGTTTCCATTTTCGTCGGTAGCGTATACTGTTACGTGGTACACTCCATCGGCCGTGATGAAACCGAATTCTCCCATGATGAGTCCATTCTCATCTGTCAACATAAGCGATTTGGATTACGAACACTTGGAATCAATAAAACGGGTCAATATTTGCTCACAAAACTGCAAATAAAATCTTCATGCTAATATAATACTAGTTTTATATAACTTTGAAAGCAATTCGATTTATAACTTTGAGCCGTAAAACGTGAAATTAGCATCAAATGGGAGATAACACTTTATAGTAATTATATTGCTTTTAAATAGCGGATGTCTGAATAGCCCAAGAAATAAAATTGTAATTCTTTTATTGTTAAGGTTAGACAAATCAAAAAGTTTTGATAGTCTCTAATATACAGGATATTTATGATGTAATAATGGAAATAAGCCGCAACCGGTCGCAGAGTCGCTCGCCTGGCGTCCACTTGTCTCGAACAAGTATAATTTTCTATCCGGTGAATAATGGACCAATTATACTGTTTTAATGCTTAAATTTAACTCTTTTTGTCGTTATAATACCATTTACCTACAGGCCACATTTAGCAAGATTGGGGGCGTATAGGTGGAAAATGGAACCAAAATAGTGATGGGTTGCTAGCCTCATCGCCTATAATATGATTCCTATAATTTTCGCCCATTCCCTCGATGGTCTTTTACCATCTGCGTGGGTAAAGAAGCAACTGGTACATTCTATGTTTATTCTTTGCTCCCTGACCAGCATGGAAGCCACCTGTTACCTTAGGCTCTGTCGACCCCGTAAGCGTCCATTTACTCATTAAGATATGGAAATGATTTGTTTACATAGAGTCCGAAATTAATGCTCATGGCCTTAATTTACGTAGAAATCATCTGTATCTTAACTGCCCATTAAATAAGTTAGCTATCTTCACTATTAAAGCGTTCTGGATATTTATATTTCGACATACCTTCGCAAACTTGTGCAAACGATTAGAACCTTAAAGTTGAATATGAATTTCATTCACCTTTTTTCTCATGCCTGTGCTGTTCCCCGTCAATAGTGAACCCAAATTCATAGGGTCTATTTTCATCGGTGTATTTGTCGGCGCCTTGGGCTTCGAGACAATATGTTACGATGGTGACCAGCACGATAAATCTCCTTAAATTTTGCATCTGAAATTTTAAATTAACATGGGTTATTCAAACATTATTCAAAAGATATTGAATAGATAAAGGAGCGGCCGGGGTCAATGCCAAGGCCAAATTGAATGTTCAACAGATTTACTGGACCAACAAATTTACAACCCCGTATAAAAGTTTAGAATCACGCTCTCACGCGACGACTTAATTAAATGTCATAGTTTATGTTGACAGCTCGGGTGATTAGAATCCAATATCGCTCTACAATCTGCAATTTTGCCTAATTAACGCAGCGCGAAAGCCATCCGAACACAAAAATACCTACAAAATCTCTAAAGTTTGATCGCTAATAAGCCGTCGATGATTTGTATCGTCAATTAGATAACGTAATAAATAATGTATAAAACGAGTTTAATTAAGTATTATGAATAAGTCGTAAATTAACTCGGTATAAACTTTAAAAGTCAAACGAACGCTTCTGATAAATCAGTTTAAACAAAACACAATATAGGTACTTAATTTATGCACATCATCAAATGCATTAGGCGTTATGTAAGTACTTCAGATTAACTTAAACATTCGATTTTGACGTCGTGGGACTAGTGGGTGACGTGTTGACATATTATCATTATTCACACAAATTTTATAAACGATTACCCGGATATTTGCTTGGTTACGATTTGCAAAAACGTCGCCTATGTAAAATTGAGCGTATACTTAAACGGTTGGCACTGCTGCAAGTAGTCACTTATTTATTTACTTAAGTTTTTTACTATTAAGATCGTCCTTGTCAAATTTTTGAAAGAGTTGATGACTCTTCACATTCATTATGAGGTCAACTTGAAGTGCACAGATGTTAAATGATGAAAATACTTATACTTTTTAATCTTATTGTGTAATATTTTGTATAAACCATGATCATCGTCTTTGCAATCAATACATATATGTATTTACCCGTACAACACGCTTCCTCTATACACGTTATCTATGGTTCATAGAACTACCAGTTACACGAATGCCAATTTCTTTAGAAAATGCTGCCAAAACTAGCCGAGTAAAACGTTTAACTTTTCTGCTTCTTTTGCTTGCTTTTTTTGTGTTTTTCTGCTATGGGTGGTGTAGGGGTGTAGCACGCGTCACGGAATGACGAGGATCCGGGTTCGATTCCCGGCCATAGCTTTACTTTTCGGATTTTTCTATGTGTTCTAATTTTCATAGACATTTTGAAATTTAACTTTTGGATTAACTACCTTTTTATGCCCACTTAATTTGTCACCTATTTTTGTTATTTCTTCTTTTAATCTTTCTATAAATCTATCGCATTTCTGCCATAAATAATAAGGAAAAATCTTACAAAAAACACTAAAAGTCAGTGATTTAAAGTCGGAAAATGCAACTTTTACTGCTAATTGATGTTTCTATGTACCTCACGCTACACTAGCGCCTCTAGCATAGAATTTATTCGCAGTGGTCCTCATTGTTCAAAATAAATGTCACTTTTAGATGTTTCTTTCTAAAATGTACCAACTTCTTTATAATATCGCATGTTCAGCGTCTGTAAACTTGACTATTATTTGTCTTACTTAGTACATACTTGGGGCTCAGAAAAAGTCGAAACATTATTTTATCACAGGTCTGTAACTTTTACACATAAAGTCGAGTACACATCTGCGCGCTGTAATCGTAACAGTTGCAAGTCACAGTAAACAAAAGCCCTAGTGTAATCGTGACGTTCAGCTTGCCGCAACAGTTAGCGTGCAACGAGTATATTATGGTTACAGCTCGCAGATGAGTATCCGGCTTAAGAGGTTAAGGCTTTACTTTTGAGATTTTGGAAGAATTATTTTTGTGGATTTTCCTATCAAAAAGTTTGTTTAATTTTTTCGTAAATTCCATTTCTTTCTAAAATATGTATGTCGATGCATTACGTTTTTCAAATATATGTATTTTGACATGCTCCTATCAATACCTACCATTGCCAGTTAAGAGTCTGCCATTGTTTGGTTTAAAGAATATCATATTTGCAACTAACTATTCATACGAGTAAGAATACGCTTTAACAGTAGGTTCAAGGTAGATGTTAAACAAAGTCTTTATAATTTTAGTTGAAGATAAGTAAGGTGCGTGATAGTTAATGCTCATTATTGTGTAACATATATTATGCTCTATCAGTTGTCTGCTGTGTCTTTGTTTACGTATTACACTTAAAAGTTTCATGCCAAAAAGGCCTTGAATATTTTTATAATACAAGCAATTTTTAATGATGTATTATCAACCAGTTTATAGTCTTATAATGATTGAAAATTCAATGAATCAAATTAAAAATTTATTCAAATATAATCTTAGTACCCATCTGCTTCTTTTATGGTGCGCCAGAGTTTATTAGGCGTTGATATGAAGTAATTTATAATACATAATAAAATGAATGTTTGCTTATATTTTATTAAATTTTAAATTAGCTATCAATACAGCTAATTTAATATTTATAATAATTAACCTTTGCTACCGAGGTTCCGTATTACACAGCTATAATATTGACTATTTTAATATCATGTTGTCGGTGTTTTTTAAAGTAATAGAAATATGACCAATATTAGTTAGAGAGATCGAACTTTGAGAATCTATCTAAGTAAACCAGTTGCTCTCCTTATTTTAGGTCTTACCAGTTCGGTATTTTTATTTCTATATTTCACATACCGAAATTAAGCTTCATTATATTATATATGTCTATACCAGCTTTTTCAGTAAGCGCCGCCTACTTTAATTAGTTACGCAAAATATTTTCAATGGACAGAAGAGGGAACAACAAACCGAGCCCTTTTCATGTTGAGATTGGTGTCGACAGTGGAAGGAACACAGGCTGGATTTAAATTAATACTACAGAAGGCAAATCAAGACTAAAATTATGACGCATAAATCATAAATTAATATTGTTTGTGTAAAGGTTAGCAGATGATACCCACCGAACCTCAATACGAGGTGTGGGTCGTTGTCTTTACATCCGGATGCGGGTAGTAACATACCACCTGCTAAGCCGGTTATCCAAATTTAAGATAAATCTCACTGCACGTTTCTTGGCACACGAGAAAGGCTTTAGCACCATCCGCCTAGTCTCGGTTTTAAGGCTCCGCAGTCGACTTTACGAGTACCGAGAAGACTTATACAGTTTGTGTTTCTATGCGTGTGTTGTTGAATGTCATAAGCAATGACATTATAATTTACAGTTTACTTAATTTTTTAGACTTTTTTTATTGTTATGTCATTGGTCATGGGCCTATTGCTCGGTAATTTGCGTATCGATTTTCATTTAGTGTGTAGATGTACATTACACATAAATACAAAACCAACAAATTTCTTGATTCTTCAAATTTGACGATTTTTTATAGAATTACATTAGAGATGATGTTGTTGGTAATATTTTATCATTATGTAAATACGTAACGCATACATATGGATAAATTTAATTAAGATTTTATAGCTAAACAGAATATTCCGATTTAGCGAATTTGTCACCAATCGAACACCGACGTTGAATATAATTAGGTTTAATGTTATTCGAAAACCAATTGGTTATTTTAAGACAGTATGACACAATATTATATTTGTAACGCTTAAAGTATTAATAAATGCTTGTTATTGAAGTAGTTTGTTTTGAAGAAATGTAAAAATTTAACGAACTGGTAGTACCGTGTTACTACAAAGAAGCACACTGCTCATGTCAAAGTTTGTTAGGTTGCAAAGGTCACTACATAGTATAAAATAAAGTCGCTTTCTCTGTCCCTATGTATGCTTATATGTTCAAAACTACACAACGGATTTTGATGCGGTTTTTTTTAATAGATAGTGATTCAAGAGGAAGGTTTATATGTATAATTCTACGCGGACGAAGTCGCGGGCAGAAGCTAGTTATTGATAAAGGCGTTTTATAATTATGTTAACATGCTACTTGTTCGTCTTTATTGTCACTTCGACGTTTGTTTTTGCAGACAAAACAGAACCTTTCTTATAAAATAGGTTACTACATTTTATTAAAAAGGCTTTTATAATATTTTACATTTTACTATTACAGCACATGTTACGATTGTAGGTATGGTAGTAAATAGATATACAAATTAGAGTTGTCTTTACTGTGGGCAAACATCAATTAACTCCCTTGAGGTCATTAAATGTATATTTCCTTTAAATTGGCTGAAACTTTTCATTTTCAAAGCGTTATACAATACATGCGGATATTTTATAAATACCTTAAAAGTAATATATTATTATCTAATGCCATGTCATATCCGTTGGAATAACTAAAACCGCGATCCGATTTTTTTTTATCAATAAAAGGTATTCTAAATAATTTCAAGGCAAATTATAGGCATAATTAGTGATAATAAAATTAGTAAGTTACTCCATATTTTTCGGTGCAATTTTTTTCAATCCTTATTTTGATCAATGAAATAAGAATTAAGTGCCCGTTTTTAAATTTGAAACGAAGAACTTTTGATTTTAACACTGTTTAATGCATAAATTAACAGCAACAAAAAAAAAATACATTTTATGAGATCAGTTCGATTCATGTTAATAAGACTAGTTAAATGTCACTTAATTGATGTTTAGCTGGCATAATTGTTAATTTAAAACTTTTCTGCGGAAATTATTATAATGTATTCGACGAATTAGCCATTAAGTATGATCTAGTCTCAAATAAACTTTGCAAGACGTTTTCCCATTTTCAAAAAAAATATTTAAAAAAACAGCTGGTTGAAAACAAGTACAGACTACGAATCTGAAACGCACTGTGGGAAAGGTCCACAACATCTGCCAAAGAATTTTAATTATTGTGTCTATGGAAAGGTTCCACGGGTAGACGATTTGGTTTCCTTGAGCGATGAGCTGGTCTATAAGCAATGAAAAAACATAGAAAATCCCAGCAGCTTAACATCCCGCGCAGATCGTAAAAGCCCGTGGAGGAAACGCGCGAAAATCATAGGAATCATGACTATAACAGCCAATGTAGCTAGCAACGCATCACTATTTTGATTCCTCTTTCCAATGATACACCCACAATCACGCTAAACGTGGTCTATAGATCTTGTTACCCTAATCTCTGTCCGCCCCGTAAGACAAAGACATGATTAACAAGTTTTCAAAAATCGCTAATTGTAAACAAGTCAAGGTTTTGTTTTTCAATGTAAGTATACGAAATATGTTTATGAACAGTTAAATAAAATACTAAAATAAGTTTAATTGATTTGGTTTATGGTACCTTGTTATTGTGACGAGGGCTCCGTGGTGCCCAGGCGCAGGTCTAGCGGCCGTCGCGGCCCGTTGCGCAAGAGTTTAGCACGAGACTGTGCCGATTCTTCGGCAAACGTAATTTATTAATACGTCCACATAGACCAGACACCTACCAAACTATATAGACTGCTAAGACAACATAGCTTTGCAAATTTTAGTTTTATATTACCGTGCAAATTGAAGCGTAAAATTGAACGTTTATGATAAATAAATTTAATGTCCGATAGCTAGTTTATATTTACGAGTGATTAGATACGCAGCTAATTAAATTAGTTACGGTTGAAGTTTTAATTAATTTGATGACAGCTTATAAAATTTAGCTTTGCTTATTTTTGATACACTTACTATGTCCTATTTACAGGGACAGTTTTGCCCAAGCGGTTTAGAATGTTTAGCGGTGCGTTTAGAATGATTACTGTAATGTTAGTGATTTTTTTATTTTATGTATTCACAAAAAAAAATAACACTTAAACCAATCGAGAATCGTTGGTCTGTTTATAATTAAAAAAAGGCCAAATATTTATTTTTTGTTTTATACCTCAAAAAAAAAATACTTCTTTGTCGATTTGTTTGCACATGAATAGATGGTACAAGATGGATAATTTCGTTTTATTTATATTAATTTATTTATTTTTAATACTATCAAAGGTGTCCCTGGGCGATGGTGATTACTTTCTATCAGGTGATCCGTCTGCTCGTTTGCCCCCTCTTATATAAAAAAAGTATATCAATTCGTTCGATTTTACTCACATTTACATATATAATAATATGAAATTTATTTTGCTGACCCATTGTGCTAACGGTAGCTTATTGTCGCATTACCATCGGTTTATCATAAATAAAAGAACCAAATTTTAAGTATCAGTTAAATAAGTAAAAAGATTCGGTATAACACGTTTATCTAGAAAAAGACTATAAATTATTAAAAATATCACAACTTAGTATATTCCTCAGAGAGTTAATCCATTATTTGCAGTGATTAGATATGTCACTTCTGTGCGCTAGTCTTTGGCGAGACCGTTGCCTTCAGTACTATCACACATATCCTTGTGAGGATATAGCACTGTGCCTTTGAAAATTATTCTAAACCACTACATAAACAATCACCGAGACATCTAAGTTTAGCGTAAAATGAATAATGTACGTAAATACTCGTATTTATTGCCAAGGAAACGAGAGCCGGAAAACCTTATGTACCCTCTTAAAGATTTATATTCTTTACATTTTATATTATAAAACTTAATAATTACCTAGTTGTTAAAATTTATGTTTTTATTGGGATTCGCTTGTAATAAATAATTATACGCTTCGCTTGATATAATTATAAGGCCACTCAAAGTTATTACGCATCATATCACGACATGCAACGATCAAATTTAGTCAAATGTAGGATAAAATCGCATGTACATTACTATAGAACAAGTTAATTCCTGACCCACCTTAGAACGTTCTCACAGTAAACGTCACAATGGGCCACAGTGGGTCAGAAATCATTTTTTTCGGTTTTGCTTAGAGATCTGGACAGTATTTTTTTTATTCTATGATCCGGCTCTAGGCTAGACAAGCCAAGTATACTATGTAAAATAACTAAACGTATTTACTCGGGTAAATTTACCTTAGCTTTGTTTTATTTTTTATCAGTAAAATAAATACAAGTTGAAAATTTGAGGTGTCTACCTAGCAAGTACTACGTACTAAGAGACACGACAAGGGACACAGATGAATGGACCGACAGGCGAGAGCCATAGGACTCCACGGTTTCTATCTAGGTACGGCACCTAAACCCTGAAAACGTTTACTAACCTGTATAGCATTATCCTAACATAGGTACGTTGAATTATAGAGCAGTACCAACAGTTAAAAGCTATGCTAAATATTAATGTCGACATTGTTGCCCGGCCTAAATTCTGTCAATATACCTATTGCTCTTCACGATCGCATCAAAATTGTTATACCACTAACTAATTGACAAAGGTCAGTGTTGAGTGTTTAGTGTTTATTTTACAATTATCACTACAATCAAGGCCATTCATATGATGAATGGATTTTACTATTAACAGCTGCTTGTCTTTTCGCTACTCACATCTCGATTTGAGATGATTAATTTTGATGGTAATGCCCTATAATGTCTTCCGTGTTGTTTAGTTTAGCAAACAAGAGTATTGTTTGCATCTGCGTACGCCTTAAGGGGAATATCAACAACGAAGTTCTTTATTTAAATCACAAAATGTACGTCTTATTTTACTGTGTTACTAAGTAGGTATCTTTCACATCTATATTATCTATCTATCTATCCATCTAATCTGTGTAATACCTGTATACGAGCAATTGTTGTATACGTATATAATATAGTTAATCTGGATCTCAGATGGCTGGCTTTTGAATGGCTTCAACGATTTTCATGAAATTTAGTATGCAGGGAGTTTCGGGGGCGACAAATCAACCTGGCTAGGTTTAATTTTTAGAAAAGGGACCAAAAAAAATACCGAGCTGAGCTCGGTCATCTATTTACTACTAATATGATATAAATGCGATATTTTGTAATTATAACTGTCTGTCTGTATGATTGTTACTATTTCACGCTAAAACGGCTGGATGGATTCGGAATTCCGAATACTGATTTGCAATCCAGAAAATCCCGAAATTGCAGACGCTAATCGCGGTAATCTTACTTAAACTTTACTTAAACACAACGTACTTTTAGAAATTCTCTCGGAATTAATACAAACTTTTTGGGAATTTCAACTGTCACATCTAAAGGTTTTCTCGACCGAAGCCGCGGGTCAAAGCTAGCCACAGATATGAATAACAGACAAAAAAATAAAAACCTGATACATTTAGCGCCAATAAATCGGAGTGATCACATAAACAAGCCGAGGGGTATCTTATTAATGGCTGGATATATTTAGTTTTTTAATCAGATAAGTAATTAAAAGAATTAGTAATATGATACTATTACTTCGACTGATTTAGTGCCTCGCTTCGTGTCTTGTAGAACTAAGCATATATTGGTTTGTTAATATCAAGCACGCCAACTTAATTTAAGCTGAATATGGTTCATACTAATAGTAAAACTAGCTTCTGCCCGCGACTTCGTCTGCGTAGAATTATACATAAAAACATTTTATGTATTAAAAGCATTATTTTCTGCCAAATCTGGTACAATCGCCATCAAATATATCGCAGCAGGCGACCTCCACAACTTTAATGTTTCGGAGCAACATTAAATTTCAATAAATTTGTTACACTAGATAAGGTTAATAACATCAGAAGGTTCAACGCCAACGACCTATATATACGTCCATTACTTTAATGCAAAAACAACCTTCGTTCAATTGGGTTTAAGTTCAACTTAAGGCATCGCAATAAAGAATTCTGGCGTATGGGTGACGTCTCTTGCATTTGATGAGGCGGCGAAAAGGTTAATGCAGCTCAGACATATTTGGGGACCTTGCCTGCTGCGATATATCGGATGGCGACTGTACTACATAATTATTTTAGCCTTAACTAAATGATAAATTTAATGAAAATGGCATGTAATTAATCATTTCAATTTATTTGTACGAGTAGTTCTGCACCTTAGAGTAAATCGCATTTTTGGGAAAGATTTTTTTAAATAACACGTATTTTAAATTATTTTTGAAGATCCACAGATAACACAGGAGTGATGAGGTAAATGATACGCTTTGATTTATTGACTTCAGGAACACTCGGCCGGTCACGACCGATGTCGCTAGTTCACGACCACTGACAACACGAGAAAATCGGATAATTATGATAACAAGCCGCATTGTATTTAAAACAGTAGTGCATGAATTAGCTGCACTATATTTACCTACCCATTCAACGATGCCAGCACAGAGTAAACAGACGCGCCATTTTTACGAATAGTAAGTGTCAAAAATTAGTATCATTTTTAAAATTAAGTAGGGTTGCGAGTCGGGTTACCTCCACGTGTGGTCAAGAGCTGCGGTTCGTTTTTGGATCCGCCCGGGGGGAAGCGCAGTGCTTGGTCCGGTGCGCCCTGGGCATCGGCTAATGATTTTCTGGCAGTTTCTGAGGGATATCAAATCGCCGCTAGTGATCGGTAATTTTAACAAAATAGTTACCTATATAATTAAGATAGTTTTTAGAAGGTGTATTGACGAAGCCCGTTGTGGATTATAATTTTTAATTATGTAATTTGTTTTATCTAAACATAGAAATTGATTACTTTCCAAAAATATTAAAGCCAACAATCTGCTACAGTAAACAGAGACAGAAGGATGAAGCATTTTTTTTCAAAGTTATTAGAGCGCCTGTAATTATATATAGTTTGGGCGATTGAGGTGTTTTCTGACTAAAATATAAACAGGCGCTAGAAAATAACCAATGGTGCCAATACAGCGCACCTGCTTACTGGCAACAGCCAAGCTGAGGCAGCGAGCTATTGCCTTATCTGCGCCGGTGACAGGTTGTTACCACCGCTTTGTTACCTCTTTCTGCGGTTTACTTTGCAAGTATTTATCAGTGATACCTAATAATGCTGGACTGGGAACAAAGAAAAAGCATAGAATGTACCAGTTGCTTCTCGTCCCACGCAGATGGTAAAAACCCATCGAGGGAATAGGTGAAAATCTTAGGAATTATGTTATAAGGCGATGCGGGAACATAATCCCAACCCGTCTCTATTTTGATTCCCCTTTCCACCAATACGCACAAATTTATGCTTAACTTGACTTTAAGTCTTGTTACCTTATGCTGTGTCTACCCTGTAAGGGGTAAAGACGTGATTTATCTATGTTTACCTAGAACTAGCCGCAACTCACTAAGTGACGCTGAGTAAGGTCGAGCAACCTGTATTCTAATTTATGAAAATTTATAAAATACAAAGCAAATGTATTGTTCCGTCAAGTTTTTTAAATCTTGGGAAATATACTCAGTTTGTTAGTGTAACTTTAAAATTACATATGATTAAACGTGCCATACTTAAAACTGCTTCTTCTTCAAAATGTAGTATGTATGTACCTATGTATAACTCTTTATTGTACATAAAACACAATAAAAAGATGATGATGATGATGTAGTCGTGCCTTTATTAACCTAGTTTTCAGAGAAAATACACAAACGCGCGTAGCAATCTTAGAATTTTTATTTAAATAACAAATAGATAGCTGGATAATTTTAATATGGATCACTATAATGCATGTAATCCATAAAACATAATATAACTTATGTTACGTACTTATTATTATTATTAAAATATACTGTTAAATAGGGACGCTTTAGGTATTATGAATCGTAAATCAATCTAGCAAATCAGGATCGCTTTGTGACTGTATCGCAATTGCTAAGTAGGTAGTCACGCCACTCAGAATCTGAAAATAAAATAACAGTGCTTAATGCAGCTAGCTTTTGGTACGGACTACTGCTATAAAGTTAGGCAAGACAGCTGAAGAAACTACTGGTTCTCGTAGCAATTGACACTAAACCATTTTCTAAAAAAAAAAATACTTAGGGGTTATAGTTTACCGAAGCTACTAAAGGTCTAGATATGGTGAATACACCCATTGGCATAAACGAGTTGCCCCACATATTCACTTGTAATATAAACAAGTTAAGTTCCGTAGAGACACGGCCGGGTCTCTGCCCTGTTCGACTCGCCAGACGTATTAGCAAACCGAGCGTACGTTCCATCTGAAAAGTTTAAATCAATTTAAACCATTAAAAAAATACAAATAAGTATGGTTATGACGCGTTGGGAAACGGATAATAAATATGTTCATCGTTTAGTGGGACAATATATTCTAAAGAACGTTTAAGTTTCAAAACTGGAACTTCTTTATAAAAACAAAGAGATGAAGAGTAATACATATGAACTGAAGCCGGTACCTGATCCCGCGTCCAGTGACAGGGCTCCACTATTATCAGCAAATTGACCAGGTGGTTAATACACCAGTTGATCTGGATTAATGTTAAAAATATATTAATTTCCGAAGGTCCGCCTAAAAGAACAGATTTATAAAAATGTAAATGAAAATTGATACCCATCAAATGTATTAGATTAACTTATGTATCTGACAGAATTAGCTGAACCGCATACCATTGTGGAATTCTATCGCTATAAATTTCGTAACGGCATGCATGCCAATGGCTTGAAAGAGTTATGAAGCTTACTATGTGAAAGTTCCATTGCAGTATTAACCGTACCTACCTAAAGAGTTAATCAAATTGTATGGGGTCATTAATAATTTTGCAAACTTGTACATGATTATAAACAGAAAAAACATTCCGTTGTCTTTTTCGATCTGCCTTGTGATGTCACATATTGTCTCGTAGTATTGACCGAGGGAACGAATTTTAAGGTGTAAATCTTCTGGATCTGCTGTATTATCTGTAGACGAGAAAAGTCTTATCATTAACTTATTACAATATTATGAGAAATACGAGAAAATGGAAATTATTAAACGTCTTAAAAGTCTGGCACAAAAAAATAAAATGACGCTAAGAAAAGTATCGAAAGTTAATTTGAACGAGATGATTGCTCTCCGAAATCCGTTGCTTCTTATCATCTCTTTATTATTTAGTAATAATAATAACTTAATTTAATAACTCTTTGGGCCAGTCTTAACAATATACCCACCTAATACCTAGCTTAATACACATACGACATAGCAATATTTATATATTTGTAAACAATAATAATTATAAAAAATAAAAATAATAATAAAATAAAAAATTACAAAACTAATAAAGATAGATACTATTAACATTTATATTGACACACACACTACAGGATCACTGACAAAAACACTGGATTCTCCGGTTTACGGTAATTTTTCCAAAGATGGCCATGTCATATTATCATCGCACACTAAGCATACTGCTTGCATTTCACCATACCTACTACAATGAAGGCGGAAGAGCGCCTGAAAATGTTATCGGACTTACATTGAAGGAGCTGCCTAATTTTACTGTTAAGCGTAGAAACCGTAGAACTTATTTCTGCAATAGTTACGCTCCATTGCAGTTCATGAATGGTGATCATTAAGTACTGATACTGAATAATTAGAAATAAAACATTTATTACTGCCTCTGAAAACGAAACAAGAATAATAAGTAGCTGTTTTTATTACGGAACTCTGTGACAGCAGTCGCCTTTAGCGTAATTTTACAGTTCCGAACTGTATGTACGGCAAAAATGGAACCTTCACAGGAAGATTTTGATTCTGTGGTGAAGCCAAAAAGGAGGGTGTTTGACCGGTATATTTATATCCGGCTCAACGCCCGCTCGTAGCTACTTAATCGATTTTGATAATTTATATCTATATCATTAGATTTGTCTTGATAACGAAAGTGTCATTGAGTACATAAAATTATAAAAAAATGAAAGTGGTGGATTTTTAGTGATTATTTACATTTCGAAAAATTGCCAAGGCTCGAGTGGAGTATTATCATTCAATATGTTTCTGAAAATCATTCTAATTCGGTTTCTCGAGTCTAATTTCATTTTGACTGACCATTTAGTGCTCGTTTTTTATGTGTACTTACACGTAAGAGGCAATTTTAATGGCTCTTACCTACTGGGACACCATGGCAACGTTTTGAGCTACCGTATCTAAACATTTATATTGCCATCATTGCAGTTAATACACTTGATGACGGCTGGGCAAAATTAGTATAGGATACGCAGCTGCAGACACGGCCATGGCGTCCCAGCGCGCTGACGCCCTAAAACTTACTGTAATCGTTTATATTGTCCAAGCTTGTATAAATTACCCCAAGTTCAAATACTGCGAGGGACATAAAAGTCCATAATATATAACAAATTAGCAAATTTACTTTAATTTTTTGATTTCTAGTGGAATACCAGGCTCCGTTAAGACTTATGTTTATCTGGAAAGAGAATAAAAGTAATTATTAATTATTTTGACGTAGTACATAATATCTAGAAAGTATAAGTATAGTTAGGCTTGCGAGCAACAAGTAGGTAGTTTTAAAACATACATCTCCATCTCCAGCCCGTTTAATATAGTAAGTGTCACTGCAGATGTGACCAGATTTGCTCACGACGTTTTCATTCACTGAAAATCTCGTAGTAGTTATCAAATTACCACAAATCCTTCTCATTATGTAAAACGATAAAAAATTAAGCGTCCTGTACCTACCTTTTCCAATTGTTGTAGCATTGAAACCAAATTCTTAATTTTATCCTTTAAATTCTGCTCGCAGGTTATATGACAGGTTAATAAAAGAATATGATCAATGGCACTTATAAATCCAGGTAAGAGTTTTTTACTGAAGTTTATAGGATATTCCGTGTTTCTTGGGAATAAGTCAAGAATGAAAACGGGTAAACCCAATACACCTGCAATTGAAAGATGCAAATTGGAGTTCCTGGAGGGATTATCCTGAGTTTTTGTGGTCGTAAACGAAATAGAAACAGATAGGAAGATTAAAATTTTACCTTTTTAAAAAGAGGCTGGTCTCAATTCTACCGTACAATTACAATTGTACTTTTTTATGCGTACTGGCAATTATATTATGGTTATAAGGACACGGTTGACCATATTTCATCCAATCAGATTTTACGAATGACTATTCTCAAAATCTAATAGATGGAGTGGTTTAGCGGATATTTTTGAAACAAATTAAACGACTTTCCACTCTATTCGTTATACTACGCTTCAGATGCGTACCGAGCACAATGACGACCATGACCCGAAAGTCTGCTAGCCGTGACGGCGCTGCGGCGAGCCGCCAACAACCGTATCTGCGCCGCAATTGCGCCGGCGCCGCGCTCAGCACACGCAGCAGTTGCAGCGTGATGCGTAACAACTCAGGCACACTGCTTTCTGCGATTTAATATCACTTCCACACTAGTGCGTGCTGTGGGATGTTGCCAGGGTAGGCGGTACATACAAATTGTGGTGCGCCAACCCTGCACTGCACGCCACTGCCTCCACATAACACTAGTTAGTCAAACTTTGAAGTCATAACAATTAATCACAATGACGAAAAATATATTTTTTTGTCAGTATTAAGTGACCCTATCACCCGGCTAAATGTACCTATGCGTACTTATACTCATAGCCACTATTACCGCCCCATAGAGTCGGTGATAGAATATTACAGGTAAATCGTTAAAATTGCATACCTCCATTAAGGGCCAATTTTTCAATCGTCAGATACGACCTATTTCACGAATAATTGTATGAGTATCTGTCAGATAAATATGCATATCTAAGGATTGAAAAATCGGCCCTAAATGGATTGGTAGTAACTGCAGATTTTACAATGAGTCGTTAATGCTTGCATTTACTTTATAACGCCTAAGACAGATACGAAAACACAATCAAGATTCTAGCGGCAATATATTATATAAGTAGGTACCTGTATTTATAAAAAAGGAAATAGGTACAAATTATCCATCGTTTAATAGTACATTATTTTTGATTCAGCTTACATAATTTCAGCCAGGAACCTATTTAATAAAACACAGAGAACAAATTTAATGGAAACAAGAAAAGTCTTACCTTGAACTGGTGCATTTGTTTTCCATGCATGCACTGAGATTCTTGGCATTTTGTATTTCCTTATTAC
The DNA here is from genome assembly GCA_932294345.1 of Pandemis cinnamomeana. Lineage (NCBI taxonomy): Eukaryota > Metazoa > Arthropoda > Insecta > Lepidoptera > Tortricidae > Pandemis > Pandemis cinnamomeana. Next base: position 7,902,212 of record OW028706.1, read on the forward strand.
GAGACCAAACTCTTCTTCTAACTTCTGAATGACTATGTCTAAGCAAATTACTGTAACGTAGCTAAAGTAGCCTCTACGAATTAATCATCATCAACTAAAGACACAAAGCCCACAATAAACAAAATATTTACTCTACGACACATTAGTTAGACGTTTTACTTTGTCAACCGTTTTCGTCTAAATCTTAAATTGATGACGTTGTTTACCTAATAGAAAGGAAAGTACTTATTTTCTTAATTTTAAATGGGCACTGAATACTTAAGGGTTATGAAATTATTGGTACTGGAGTGAAAATTACCCTAATGTTTTGCTTTTGTAATTATTAACGTGATGTGTGATAGGTAGATATTTCGCTCACAGGCAAGATTTATTCGACAAAACGTCACAACAATACTAAAATCCTAATTCAAGCAAGTGCTATTTAATAAAATAAAAAAACAAGAGAAACAAATCATAAGTTTTGATTACAAGTGATCGTTATTAACAATTACGATTTGCAATGAACTGGAAAAAGCTACATCAATTCTGAACTTTGCTGCTCTTGCACTAGTAATACTAAATACGTAGCCGAGATACTAAGCATCTGAAAAAAAGCAAGCGATTAGCTTACTTAGATTAAGTAATATTTAAAATCAATATTAAAAGAAAACCGGCGTACCACCACCATAACTGGTCTTGATATGTTAAATACACCCAATGGCGTAAAAACGGGTCCTCTCATCTGAACTTGCAATAAGAATAACTTCAACTCCTTGGTGATGCGGTCGTCTCCGCGCCCTATTTGACGCGACAATTGTATCAGCAAACTTTGCGTACGATTCATCTGCAAACGACAAAAAAAACGTTATTTCATTTCAACTTAAATCAAAAAGGACTTCAGGTGTTCATTTAAGTAGGCTATTTTTAGGTCATGCCAGTTATCATCGCGGAAGTACCCAATCTGTAGTTTATTTCTATTATTTGCGATCGTAATAGCAACGCTAGGACATAAAAATAAATAACATGCATTATGTAGATTGGAGGTGCTACCTGATCTTGGATCCAGTGACATGGTTCTACTATCACAAATAAGTTGATTAAATGGAAAATACACCAGTTGCTTTGTATTAATAATACTTCCATATTATCTGAAATGAATATTACTGTTAAAATAAGTTTTGACGAAATGTGACGAAACAACGAACTTAAAGAATTTATTAATTGTTGGTATCTACCAAAACTGCTTATCCAATTATAGGAAGTTGTCAAGAACTTATGAAACTTTGTCAAGAATAAGAAGAAAAAAAAGGTTCCGTTGAGTTTGTCGATCTGGATGACCATGTCAGATATTGTCTCGTAGTATTGACCGAGGGAGCGCACCGTAGAATACATGTGACTTGGATTAGCCCCTTTACCTGTTAATAAGGGAACATTTTTTCATTTTTATTTCTTAGCGGCTGTCGTCTGCGGTTTCACCTCCATTCCAATACTTTTTCAAAATTTTAATTTATACCTTGTCCAGACAGTAACAAACAAAATTAAAAAAACAATTATCCAATTTGGTGCATCCGTTTGGAAGTTATGCGAGAACATACGAGTATATTTCGACGATTCATTTTTATTTACATAGATAAAAATGTTATCGTTGCTGAGTTGTATAAAAGGAAATACATAGTTATTATCCCTAAATGAATAGAATAAAGAAGTGAAAGAAGAATTATAAAATTGTTGCCATGTTAGATCGCTTTGAACTTAAAAGGCAATAAGTTTACGAAGCAAATGGCTCAACAATTTCGTTTTCACCTCACTTGCTCGAAAATGCTGTCTTTCTCCTTCAAAATCTGCGTGGAAAAGTGCTTTTTCCCCGCTTGCGGTGAAAAGGCTTTTGAAATTCGAACGTGACGATGACCACCATTGCCCACCTACTCATATACTCAGAAATTAGAACTTTGAACTTCGTATGTTGTCGTCTCGCTTATACGAATAGTACTTAATTAGTTGAATGAGAAGGACGGAATAATACGAACTTCAAATGTCGAACTTGTTATCAGACCCCTAACTTTTTCGTCCGATAAAAAAAACATAATGTCACGTTCAAGAAACGCGATCCGGTATCCATTATTAATTTATTTTAAAATCCGTTATTTCCTAAGTTATTTTCAAGATTTGCTAACTTTCGTTGCATTATCGCAGAAGCACTGGAGGGGCTTGATTTGGGCATCAAAATTAACGGTCGTATCGTCAATAATCTCAAGTATGCCGATGACACAGTCCTAATAGCTCCAACAGAAGATGCACTGCAACGCATTGTTGATAGAGTCAATGAATGCAGTTTGAAGGCGGGGCTCCGTATGAACGTCTCTAAGACGAAAATAATGGTGGTCACAAAGAAAAAGGTGGTAAATCCCATGATTGCTTTGCAGGGCAGGACACTGGAGCGGGTGCGCAGATATAAGTACTTAGGCACATGGGTGAATGAAGTGATAACGAAATAAAAACACGTATTGAAATCGCCCGTAGTGCCTTTCACAACATGAGGAAGATATTTTGCAGTCGCAGTTTCAAAATACGTCTGCGCATCCGTTTACTGCAATGCTATATATGGCCCATACTTCTATACGGATGTGAAGCCTGGACCCTTAAAGAGCAACTCCGTAAACGTGTAGAAGCATTTGAAATGTGGGCATATAGACGCATGTTGGCCATAAGATGGACGGATCGCGTGACCAATGTTGAGGTCCTGCGTCGGGTTGGAAAGGAGTGTGAACTGATGCAGACCATCAAAAGAAGAAAGGTTGCTTATCTGGGACATGTGCTTAGGCACACAAGATACGAGCTTTTACAGCTTATAATCATGGGCAAAGTGGCTGGAAAAAGAGCTGTTGGGCGCAGGAAGAAATCTTGGCTGCGAAATATCCGGGAATGGACTGGAATCACAAGTGCAGCGGAGCTTTTCAACCTGGCCAGGGACCGTGTAAAGTATGCGGAGCTGACTGCCAACCTTCACTAGTTGGAGAGGCACCATAAGAAGAAGAAGTTGCTAAAAGAAAAAACGATTATTAGTTTTTATGAATTATTTTAATTTGTGGTTAACCACAAAAATAGCAACCAAGCAGGAAAAACAGATATTACGATGCAAATTCAGAACGCGCCCCATTTTTTTTTAATTCAGTCTAGTTAGTGCGATTTTTTAACTTTCTTTTTAAAAATATATCTATGATTAGAAAAAAAAAAGTTTTTAGAGATTGCTCGTCGGGAAACCGAAAAGTTGACCAAAATTGTTGTTTGGTTTATGATAAAACAGTATAATACAATCAGAAAAAATAGTTTTACTTATTAGATTTTTAGACTAGGCTGTATGGGCTTAGATCCTTTTACATTTCTTATTTAGAAGAAAAAGAAAAAAAAACTGATTTACTATTAGACTGTTTTTCTTTCATCCACCATTTTTCTCGCTGTAGTGAGATGAGAAATTGTGTGTTTCGCTCGGCAGCAAAGTTGTTTAGTATCTCGTGCCTTGAAACCCTCGCGACGCTCAGGATTCTTCCTTTGAACCACTCGCTTCGCTCGTGGTTCAATCATAGGCTCCTTCGCTTGCTCGGGTTTCAATTCAGGCACTCGCGCCAAACAAACACTTTGCAGCCTTGCACAACAAATAACTATTTTTCTCGCGTAATTATTTTGCGTAAGATCATAATATAGATTTTTGTAAAGCGATTATCATTAACTGCCTAAAAATCAATGAGTATAATCGACTTGTGTGATTTTTACTACATATTTAAGGTTCATAATATCGTCATTGTGCAGTAAAAAGTCATTACACTTACGTTGAAGTAGCTGCTTGATTTGATTGTTAAGCGCAGTAAGTGACGAATTTACCTCTGCTATAATTAAACTCCACTGTAGTTGATTAATGACGAATACAAAATGCTGATATCCACTGATTGAAAATAAAGAAACAACAATATCTGAAAACCAAGTGTTTTTAATGATACAAAAACTACTGACATTAAACAATTTACAAATGAATAATAAGCATATTGAACTAAAAAAAAATCAAGCCATAAATTCCTGCATAGAGTTTCGTTTAAAATAAATTACTAATTTCGATTTATCTCTGTCTGCTGTAATTCCTATACTTAAATTAAGAAATCATGATCTGAAATTAATTGTACCGACTGTTCGACGACATGAATAGTCGATGAAATAAAAATAATTATGTGAAACGTTCTGTTTTAAGTGAAATTTGACTAGTCGTTTGTCGGAGATTCAATGGTAAACCGCATGTAAATTTATACCTAAGGCCGTTAAACACATACTAAAGTACAGGCAAAGTACGTACAGCCTCATTCGAACTTACAGTTTATATTATTCCTAATAATCTTCTTATATATTGCCCACACGAAAAAGGATGCGATGCTTAGAATCTGCCATGTCAGGTAAACTATAAGTATTGCCATTTTAGTCCTTCGAAATCTGCCCAAGTCTTTAAGGCTGATGTTTATCTAAAAGGGAAAAAAAATGATTTTTATCTAAAGCTACTGAAAAACAACAGCCTAACAACTTTCCGTTTGGGCTTCGCCGTGTTGAGGATTTTCAGTGGTACTAATTCATTTTTTTGTATGTTGAGAAACGTTGAAAGTTATCGAATGTCATCGATGGAAACAAGAAAAAATATTTTGAAAACAATAAAATATTTTACATCAAAAAAAAGACAAAGGATTGCTTAACATTCCAATTTACAATGTTTTGAAATTAGTCTTTGACATGAGCGATACTGATATTTTATAGTGTTATACAACCATGACGTAGGTGCGTTATTGATACACCTCCTTGCAAAAAAATCGGGTATAGGTATAATATGGTTTTTCAGATTTTTAGACAGTAAAGCTTCGAAAGTAAGCTTTAATGCACATAAAATGCAAAAACCATGGGTGCCCGTTTTTATGCAAGGGGTGTAAATAAGCTGTTTGTAGCGACGGCATCTTACTTACTATACAATACATTATACATTTGTCACGTTGAAATTGGCCTTTGCTTCAAAGACCACGTTATGCATTTTCATAAAATCGGATCGTAACTTTTATGAGTAAAGAGTAACAATATTGTTGGCTATTCGTAAGATTAAAATGTCCGTCAGCTCTTAGAATGTCATTTGGGTTTCGGGTACTTTCAACCGATTCTAATATCAAACTCATAAGAGTGAGTAAGACAGCAACACAACCCCAAATGACATTATAAGAGCTCACAGACTATAACTATATTATGTAGTATTTTTTGTGGTACCTCATGTGTTTTTTTCAGTACGCAAATAACACATTTTATCTTATCCGTTGCATGTATATAGACGAACACATGAGCGAGTTGTACTATGAGCACTTCAGAAACAGCCATAAAGCCGCTCAGAGCTGTTGTACCTATCAAAACCCGTCGTGACGGGATTTCAAGGAAATCTAGTACGACAGACCACAGGATAACCACACCTGTAAAATATTAAAATAACCCGTAAAATCAACCATAATTCAGGGTATCGTTTATGTGGGGTATTGGAAAGGAAAGGTTTGAATGTTAATGTAAGCAGGACGAAAGTTATGGTGTTTGTGAAAGACGATTATGTGGCAGAATGTGAAATTGCGGGTGAGAAGGTAGAACAGGTAAAAGAGTTTGTATATCTGGGCTCGGCGTTTACGAAAGATAGAAAGTGTGATAGTGAAATTGAAAGAAGAGTGAATGCAGGAAACAGGTCAATGGAGCGCTGGGCACCTTTGTGTGAGCAGTGAGAAGGTGTCAAAAAAGGCGCATCTGGTTGTCCACAGAGGTGTGCTCGTTCCAACACTAATGTACTGTAGCTATAGTTGAGTATGGCAAAAGAAGCATGAAAGTAGAATAAATGCAGTAGAAATGAGAGCGTTAAGAAGTATGGATGGGGTGACACTGAACGATAGGATAACGAATAGTGTAATAAGGGAACGTTCTGCGTGTGTAAGAAGATGTAGTAACTAGAATAGAAAAAAAATGCTTAGTTGGTTTGGTCACGCAGAGAGGATGGATGAAAGTAGACTAACTAAACAGATCTACATGGAGAGTGTGAATTGCGTTAAGAGGGGAGGGCCTAGACGGACGTTACGGGACCAAATAGGAGACTTTTAAAAAAAGGGCAGGTCAGGAGTATCCGAAACCAATTGATGAATGTGGATGAAGCAAAAGAAGTACGTCAGAATCGTAGCAAGGGGAACAAAGTAGTCTCTGTCTACCCCTATGGGAAAGACTGTATGTATGATTGTGCATGTTTTTCATCTTTTCATCTGGTTAAGCTTAAACATTCAACAAATTTACCGGGTACAATGACGGTCAGGATTCGATAGTTGATGCACGATGGTGACGGAGCTGCGGCGAGCCGCCAGCCGCCGTTCATCCGCCGCAACCGCGCCGGCGCCACGTCCAGCGGACGCCAAATTAGCATCACAATGCGCAGTAACTCGGGCACGCGACAGTCTGCAACATAATGCCATATCTAGAGAGCACAATTAAAATAACTGTCGAAAGTCTGTCAACCGTTTGAGTTTGCCACCAAATCTAAGTGGCCAGTTTGAAAAGTATACATGGTTTATGGCATATCACGATAAAATTTGACGGTAGGGGAAGGTGGGGTAAGACGGGGACCTTAAGGTATTTCATAAATAAAACCTCCGTTTTTAATAGTACAAAGTAGGAACTTTTATTAACAAAATAATAAGTCTTTCTCTCTTTAATTATAATCAGTCAAAACAAAAAAATATAATTCTTCTCTTAGAAATATCAACTTTAAAAAAATGCTAAATCTCCCCATCTAACCCCACCTATAGGGCAAGACGGGGTACCCCCTTGGGTAAGATGGGGTATTGAATATTTAAACGTCGGCATTTTCACAATTCGGGCATATATGGACGGCTTCGTCGTCGTTATCTTCTACTCCTGCACAGCCACAATGCGCCCACTTACCGCAAGTCTGGCAAGTGATCCAACCTTCAGTAGACTCTGAATACAAGCCGTGGCAGTATAGACATTCTGTATCTTCATCATCAGATGTGCGAGCTCCATCGTGAGTATTCTTGTTTTTTTTAGATCTCTTATTTGTTTTTCTTGTTTTCTTTTTGTTGGTTACCTTTGGTTTCGGTTTTTTACTGTTCTGCCTTTCTTCTAATTCTGCTTTATATATTACCAACCCCATCTTGCCCGCAAGTAGGTACCCCATCTTTCCCAAAATGGACTTCTAAGTTGTATTAAATTTTTTGAGGTTATAAAATCAAAGCAAGCCGGACCGCCATAATGGGTTTAGAATAGTAAAATAAACAGACATCGATGAAAAAATATGTCACGCATGTTGAATACCATATTTTACAAACAGTCACGCAGTTTATAAACGTCGAAAGTTAGATAAAACCACTTAAAATTAAAAAAACTTACTTACTGGGTAGAAACGTGCACTCTTCTGGCCAAACTTTTTGTGACACTAACAAGTACCGGTAAATGCCGTCAGATGGCGTTAAAATAAATATTCTAGCTGAACTGCATTATCTGTTTTGGTAGGGTCCCCGTCTTACCTTGCTTCCCCGTCTTACCCCACCTTCCCCTACCTTCCGCTGAAGTCGGTTGCCATGCACGAATTTTGCTTTTTCTTCGCATTTTCAATCGCGTTACTGTTGAATGGGGAACGAATAGTTTGAATTGTATTCTGTACCTATACCACAAAATTTAAAGTAATTTTTCTTCAGGCTCCGTTATCATAATATGCATTATCGTCAACTAAATAAGCAAATTACCTATTTACCCATCTACTAAGTAAATAGGATGTTCCAGTGGCACATTACGATTTTTTTGATAAACAGTCAACTGATTAATGTAACATTGATGATGTTTGTTCCGATAATATACCGGATGGTGTATGTATAACCAAAACAACAGCGAAGTGTCTGTTTGATAACATATTTTTTCTATTGCATGTTTTATGTGGTTACTGGATTCGAGGCGTTTGTATGATAAATATGATTTTTTCTACTCGCGTCACGTATTTGTCTATATGACTATGTTTATTCGTTGTCTCCCATAATAGATACAAGCTCTGCTTAGTTTGGGACTAGGTAAATTGCTGTAAATTGTCCCATTTCATTTTTTCGCTACTTTTTTTTCTTACATTATTAATGTTTAACTTGTATTGTTTTTAATTTTGTCTGTGTCGAATTTCTGTCTATAAATGTATTATAATATAATAGTTAAATCACCTACAAGCAAAAAAGATTGTAAATATTAAAATAGTCGCTAATGTAGTTGTAGTTTATTATGCAAGTGGGTCTTCGGTATGATACCTAAGTGTTAATAATGTCGATGCGCCTAGTTAAACTTAAAACCGGAATAAATACATCGCTCCAACCATTTTTGCAATATAATAACGTGATGGTCGATTTTGCACGTGCAATGGAAAAGGCATTCTTAGACTTGATGAAATTCCTGATTTAACAAAATAGGCAGATATTGATTGATCCTAATACTTCTGCATATGGTATATTATAGCTTAAATTTATAAGAGTAGACTGACAGATGTGTAAAGGAGAGGGAGAGTAGGTGCTTAGGACATGACTTGATCTTCTGCCAGTTATATCGACATACAATTTCGTTATGATTGTAGCAATTCTACTACTGGCTGGATTTGTATTCTAACTGCTGGACGATTCCAAAAATTCTTCCACCATTACCCTGCTACATTATCCCTGAGTAACATAGCCTATATTTAATTCTGCGCGGATTTAGTCGCGGGCAACAGCTAGAATAATATAAATATAAATAAAACAACGGTTTTCATTCTTGTAATTCTTTAATCATCTCAAAAGTCCTACATATGTTTTGTGTTCATTTGATACAAACTGACAATGAGTAGGTATTGTGATTTTTCTGTGCCTGGCAAACGTGAATGTTTAAATCTCTAAGTGAAAAATTAGGTCAAAAATACACCACGAGCGTTTACTTTTGTGTTATATAATCTAGATAGGTACCTAGCTAATATTATATATTGTTACAGGTATTCTGAAACTTTATGCATTTGAATAATAATTGCTAAGTAGGTACTGACGCCGCCGATGATCTGAAAAAAACCAAAAATTTATGACAGAAAGTTTGACAGACTTTTGGCAATATAAGCAGCCTTTTGTTCAGACAATTACAACAAAACACAACAGCTGGGATTAGCAGTGAGATACATGCTGCAGACGATATAGCTCAGACTTGGGACATCATGTTTTAAATGTTTCATAAATACCTCTTTTAGCAACGCCTTGTTAAAATAGTAATGTTCAACACTTAGCAACAAACAATAAAGTAATTTTCAATAGGCGCTTCTTGACAAGAATTGATAGTTTTGTAAACTGGTAGCGTAAATATGGCGATTAAAGTAATCCAGTTTAATTGGAATTAAAGACTGGACAGGACACGTGATTCAAAAATGTAAGTAACCTACCAAGGTAGATATCTACTTTGGTAGGCACGAGTCGGATAATCTTCACGTGTCGTATACTCGAACGTTATCGTTAATGTCTTGTCTGGCTTTAAAGGGAAAGAGTAAAGTTTGGGACGGTGCGTCTTGGGCAGCAAGGGATCTAACTTTCAAAATTAGTTAGCCAATAGCTAATATCCGACTGGGGGCTGAATTGTACTTTAAAAATGTTTTTTTCAATCAACGTGACTAGAAACTACGGTAGAATATAAAATTCTAAGTATTCAAATGATGATGTATGCTAAATAAAACTAATTTTGTCCAAAAAGCCGGGCTGTTTCCTTAATTAAGCATCTTCGTCCGTGGAATCATCACTGCGCTCCATAGACAATCGTAACTTGACTTGATTGCTAACAGGCATTATAAAGAGTCAGGTGTCCTGACATTGGTACGTTGACGTTGAGATTGACCAAAGTCGAGCCAAGTAACTCTGTATAATGCCTATGTGCGAAAGGCGCCAAGATCTGTTTGTTTGCCAAGCTCAGCCTCAGCTATGGCAATTTAGTTAGAGAATCACACCCCTGTATTTTAAGAACGTGTTAAGAGTTTACCGATGCCACTATCGGTCTAGAGACGGTGAAAACGCCCATCGGTGCTATCGCGCAGCCTTTTATCTGGACTTGTAGGATGAAGAGTTCCAACTCCTTGTTGAAACGTTCGTCACCGCCGTCAGCTGATCTGCGAGCTAAGCGACTTAGCAAATAGCGAGTGCGTTCCATCTGTTACAGAAATAAATAAACAATTTTGAATTTATGGCAACACACTGAATGACATAAACTCACGAGCAAACATAACGGGTCGATTTTCATACACATTTGTATGGAGAATGACCCGTTATTATTGCTCGTCAGTGTAGATCGCAAAAGGGGAGACAAGCGGGCAAAATTACTATAGCTAATTACCAAAGTGTGGCAGCGCAATTCGGGAGGAAGCGTAACTATAAAATTACTTCATTTTCTTATACTTGCTTGGCGCTGATTTCCTATCGGTGGATTTTTCTTGCAGAACCCTGGTAGATGTGCCCAGTAAAAAAATATCAGTTAGGTAGGTATTACTAATACTAAGTTGGTATGCAGACTGAAGTGACTATTAGTGGTTAGGTTGTTCATTCATTGATGATTGATGATTTTTGTTCAGAAAAACATACCTAAAGTGCCTAGTATCAATGTTCAAAAAGACAAATTGCCAAAATCAGAAGATTTTGCTCTCTCGTAGCTTGAGTCTTTCTAACTTTACTTGCGTTAGCTGTGTCAAATACGACCTAGCTTAACCTATTGAATGATTACCTGATCCTGCATCCAATGACAAGGCTCAACGATCGCAAGCAACGATGATAAGTGGTAAATTGACCAACACATTTGCTGTATGGTGATCTCCAAACTTCTATTCAGCACTATAGTCATAAAAAAAGGAAATAACATGAAATGTCCTTATTTAAGTGTTGACTTTAATTAAACAAAATTTACATTAAATCTGGATATTGAATATGATTTAATGATTGATGATTTAACACAATGCTTACCGATACTAGAAATAAAGTTGTACGGCGTAAGCAGTAACTGTAAGAACAGCAACATAAAACCGAGAAGCAAAAGTGGGCCGCTATCTTCCTCTACATCTTTTACCATGTCACAGATTTGCTCGTAGTACTGGGCCAGTTGTCGTATAGTTAGGTATCCATGTTTGGAATTTATTACATCTTTAGCTGTCGATAGAAAATAAAACATAATAAAATGATCTTGGACTTTTAAATATAAATTTACACGTGTTGTGAGTGGTGAAGCAAGGTAAATGTTTTTGATCATTGACAAGATTCAAGCTATGTAGGAGGTTTGTAGAACAAGCTGAAACCGATATTTGCAAGATGCAAGAAAGATGTTCAGGAAGCTGTACGTTGCGGCGCTCGAATAGGCTCGAATGGTCAACTCCTTAGTCCACGCGGCTCTTTAATGTTACCTAACAACTTTTGAGTATTTTATTCGCCTCACATGTCAACTTTGGCGAGCAAGATATATAAATAAATCTTGTTTGTGCTTTGCTGTCATAATTACTTCAGATATAGTATTAGTGCTACGGTATAGGGTGTGGCAGGAAATTTCATCATAGTTTGATCAAATTCCATTCTATTTAAATCCAAAGAGTTGGAAGTAAACGAAATTGATTATTTTTTTACAACTGAAGCGATTTGTTCCTATCGTTTTTCTCAATAGGGTTAGGCGTAAGTAATTACGAGTGTACTTACAAGGGTCTGACATGCTTTGAAGTAACCTCTCCAGATGATCGTTGAGAGTAGTGACCAAATTAGTAATCTCCATTATAACTAGAGCCACCTGTAGTTGTATTATCCGCACGGACACATTCTGATAATAAAAGCTTGCATAAAAGGACGAAACAAAACCTAGAAATAAGACAATTAAGAATAAATTATGCTTACGTGTAAGAAATTATCAACATTATTGAACAAATATATACTTATTGAGAAACTTTATTTCGCGAGCTTTCATTTTGAATGGCTATTTAGGATCTAAACGACTTAGAGTCTTAGCACCGAAAATAAAATTTGTCTCTTTCGGTGTCGAGACCCTTGGTCCGTGGGGTCCTAGCGCTATTAGCCTCTTCAAAGATATTTCGAAGAGGCTAATAGACGCTACGGGTGACCGCAGAGCCAGCAGCTACCTTGGACAGCGTAGTAGTCCAAAGGGGGAATGCTGCCAGCGTCTTTGGCACTATGCCACGCGGGCTCCTTTTTATTAATTACTTTATTAAGATTAGTTTTATTTTAGTTCTTAATTTGTTTTAAATTCCCAGTTATATTTTTTCATTAACAAACTAAATTATTTAAAAGCAAAACCCGACTTCAAAAATGTTTAGCTGAAATAAAGAAAAACAAGCTCCTGAACTCTAGTAAAAGATTTTCCTTTGTAATAAGTAAATACAGCAGGTGGGAACTTTTTTTGTGCAATTATGTAATTTAGATTTGTCCCTAGACTTGTTTTTCTTCTTTTCAGCTAAATGTTTTGACAATCGTGTTTTTGTTTATTCTTTTGTACATACGATTGTTAGTAGTAAATTGCAAACGAATGTATTCTGTGACGTGTATTAAAATGGCCCCAATTATGTATGAAAACAGCATCAACTTTCCAAACTTGAAACGTTTGACTTTCATAGCACCATGATTTAATACGTTGTTTATCTAAAATAAAAAATATTGAGTGAGAGTGGGTAATGGAGATTATTGAGACAAAGGTAATTCGCAAAGACAGTCGCTATGGTTCCACCAACGACACAGGCATAAATAGGTACCTACTTTATTGTAAGACGTTAAGTTCCTGGGTTTTAACTTGTATGTCATGAAACCAGTGGCGTAACTATAATGTCTGGGGCCCGAGGCGAATTCGTCAGATGGGGCTCCTTCCTCAATGTAAATCAGCGTCCCTTCTGTGCTCTAAACCAACTCAGTTCGGGGCCCCGTAGAGCTAGGGACCCCTGCCAGCCTATAGTTACGCCACTGCATGAAATACTTTTAACATTGATTTGACTGCTGCCACTTAGCGTGAAACTGGGCCCCTTTTCAGATGAGCGCTTTTTTCAGGGTTTCATCATGTTCGCCCGTCTGTCTTGTCTGTCCGCGGCTTAGCTCAGAGATTCTTAGTACTAGAAAACTATAAATTGACATGGGTATAAAAATATTAACTACGCCGAGAACGTGGTAAAATAAAATGTTGTTTTTTATTTTTTATGGCAACTCCCCTACACATAGTGTCGTTGAAAAGGTCGTTTATAAATACCTATTGTGGGAGTGGAAAAACCATGTTTCGATTTAGCGATCTTTAGTTCGTTAATAGGTTAACATTTATGGTACAGTCAGCGACACTCAAAGTAGCCAAATAGTTAGCAACACGTTATTGTTACAGTTGAAATACGGTCGTGTTGCCAACTTTTGGTGTCACGGACTACTTGACGCTCACTGTAGTAGCTAGTAGGTATATAATTATAACAAAGTTTAAAGGCAAACTATAACGGCTTGGCTGGCTTTTCAACGTAACAAGAAATAGTCGACCAACTTATAAAATGTACCTCCTTGGAGAAGTAAAAAGGAAATACAAATGTTAAATAATAATTATGTTCATAGTATCCGCCTACTGTGATAGGCAATTACGAAACCCTACACTGAGCATGACCCGAAACGCACTTGGCCGGTTTTTTCTGTCGTGGAAATTCTCTTGACTTGATGCCACAAAAGCTACCAATGTGAGTTACCTTGTTCATTTGATTTAGTAGTATTATAAGTATATTCATAGTTCGCGGTGCGGTAATTGTCCTGAGTAGACAAATGGATGCGACAAGACACATCTCAGAAAGCGTAAGCGCCGCTGTAAAAATGGTTGTACCTACGCGCACATGGTTTTTTGATAGAAAATCAAAACTTGCGCCTATGCCCATCGCGATACCTGCAGTAAAAGAAAAAATGTATAAAGACAATCGCAGTTTTAATCCTAAATAGCGAAAAAAAAAAAGAAATCATGAAGAAAGAAATGGGTATCTTTGATTGATGAATCATTTAGGTAGCCATTCTAAAATACAAGATTCAAGTAATAGCACAACGCACCAGCATATATTTTTAAATATACATAATGACAAATGGAAATAGACTAGGCGATAATTACGTAGAATTTATTTATCATTTTAGTTTTTAGGAAATTTTCAAAATGTTGAAACGGGGGTGGAAAAGTAGTTTCGTTTTTTTTTAAATGACGTATCTAAGTCACTTTTTAAGTTACGTGTCGGATACAACCGTCTCTTATTACCTACTACGTAACAGACACAGACGGCGTCTTAGATATCTGGTACTTAAGATGTCAGGAACCTAACAGTGTTGAAACCGCATCTAAATAAGATGCTCCTCAGATAAACTCCATTAGCCAGCAGTTACATACATACGTATTAATCAAGCCCTTATCCCTAGCGGGGTAGATAGAACCTAGGGTAATAAACAGGATCTTTAGGCCAGGTTTAGCGTAATTATGGTCGCATAGATGGAAAAGTGAATCAAAGTAGTGATGGGTAGTTGCGCTAGCCGCATCGCCTACCTATAACATGATTCCTAAGATTTGATTCAGTTCTTTCGATGGGTTTTTACAATCTGCGCGGAAAGAGAAACAGCTGCTAGTTTCTTTTTTTTGCTCCCAGACCACCGTTGAAGCGTTTACTTACTGGTAAAAATTACAAGCAGGCGTTGAAAAACAACTAATACAGGCCACACATCTAAGATCATGTTGCCTCGAACTCGTCGCAGGCGCACTGGCGCGCTACCCAATAACTGCGATGTTCGTAACGCGATACCAAGCAACGTGGGCACGCAGTTACTCGTGCTCGACACACCTGGACCTTTGTCTGTAAACAAGGAAAATATCGAGGTGAGTTTTGTACATAAGAAAGTACTGTGTATAGTAAGAACGAAATTCACAGGTGTTATAAAAGTTATCAGCACAAAAAAGTGCATATAACCAATAGACAGATTTAAAAGATTCAATGTTAATAACATAACAATAAGCACACATACATACATAGCACAGGAGCTCTTTAAAGGTAATTGCGGTTTATATCCCGTTGATCATTATGTTTTATAACCAATAGAGTTGAAATGCCTTTAGCATACAGTTTTATATGATCCTTGGTTAAATGCACCTGCACCATCTGTGCGTCAAAAGTGTCCGAATATCGGAACAAGCCTTTAGGGGCGTGTTCCATATTTGGCCATTTTGATCATTACTTTTTGTGAATGCCATAGTGAATGAAACAGTCTTACTAGTGACGCTAATAGAAGGGCTCACCTTTGACATAGTAACTGGATTTCCATTGTGTTTTTACCATTCTTACAGAATCTTCGTTCTTACACAGGTTGTGACGGTTTCCCCGTCAAAAAATGTTTTTGCTACACTATACTGAAACAAATAAAAATTGTGAAAGCAAAACTGGGGCCAGGAATCGAGCCCAGTTTTTTCCTCATCATTTCGAAATACCCGCTTCGCCCATACATTTACCTGAGCAGATAAAACTTAAACTTTAACGCGCTTTAAACAACAATTTTCGCTTGATCGAGTTAAATTTAAGTTGAATCGAATATTTAAGTCAAACATTACCTATGTGAATATTACGAATTAAATTGGCATACTTACCTGACACCCCCAGTTCCCGTTACGCGTGACTTATAGGCCTTGGAATAAATTTTTAATTTTTAATTTTTGCTTCACTATTCATGCCTGTCAGACCTGTAAGTAGATGGGGATCTAATCATTTCACCGAGCTGAATTCTGACAAGTACATCATTTGACAGACTATTATTTGACTCGTTGTCAAACTTTCTAAAATATTCAATAACCTATTCGCATTTTCATCATGAAAGTACCGTGAGACTCAATCATAATTACACAAATGATAACTCACGTATAAAAGTCAATTTCCAAACGTGTTTTACGCTTGTTCCCCGTATATAACTATTTCACATTACTAGAACATTCTAAGGTAAAATTAGGACTATCTCTAAATTAATACAAACTTGTTCGCGGCTTAGTGGTGGCCCAAGGGTCACCCCCGCCGCACCTAAACCTAAATAAATCCAAATTAATCATCCTAAATTGGTTTTACTCGTGGCAGTAATGTAACTTGGTTATGTATAGAGAACAAGCTGACTTTTATATGTGAGTTATCCGTTTGTGTATATAACCTTATCGTACGAAAGTAAATCACGTGAGAAGATAATGCAGGTTTGCCAAATTATAAGTTTGTGAAACGCTCATAAATCCTGTATTTTTTTACATATTTTTTCACGAAACTATTCTTGATTGTGAGAATGACACTTCTTGATCGACGATAAGTTGAAGAATGGATTCGTAATCTACGACTGAGTAACGATGTTTGCTTTCATTGTTGGCTAGCTAATGATCGATCAACCCCTTCATGTGTAAACTAATAATGTTTTATGCTTATGTTTGTAAAGATTGATGAGACTTCCCTGATAACGTACAGCCTAAACCATTGAGATTTGAAATTTGGCAAACATGACGTCTCCAGTCTTATTCCTCCGAGAAGTAAATACGATAAGGTAAATTTGAACTCCAGGCAAGGCCCGACAGGCCGCAGATTTAATATAATTGCCTTAACATAATTTGTTGCGCTAATAAAGGATTCACCGAAATATAAGCTTAAGTTGTATTCTTCTACAGGAGAGAACACACGGCTATAAGTTAGTTATAACTAAAACCTGTGCAAAACTCGTTGTACTGGTTGGTGCAAGCACAATAGGTTACATATTGCATCACATAAGTTTTGTGGCTATTTTAACCAAATCTGACATTACGAAGGTCCTCAAATACTCAGTGGTAACGGTCACGATGTGCAGGTATTGAGAAATGTATAAGTATAAAATAAGATATTGGGAGTGTGAATGGGTGCGTTTGGAGGGAAAGGCCTAGACGGAACCAAGACCCGAAACCAATGAACATGTATAAAGACATTGATGAATGTGGATGAAGCCAAAGAGGTATGTCCGGATCAATGTCGGGGCAAGTATACCAACAACTGAGAATAACGGGTCACTCAATTTGAAATTTCTTGACAAAGCCACTCGCAATTTTAGCTTGTGTGCTTAGTTCCTAACTACGAACTTTCTTTGAAAAAAAAAACTAAATAATGCGAAATTTAAATTTCGTTCGTTATTCTTTTTCTCTAGTCCTATGTTCGGGAGAACTTGACTAGCGATTGTTAAACACGCCATAATATATAATCATGATGTGCATTGCTACTTAAATCTGGCTTCGTATTTACTTATTAATTGCTAGAGATGTACTTACCTTAGCGACGGACGTCATGTGTACGTTGGCATTTAGCTACGTTTACGAAACATGCGTCTCGCACTTGCAGAGTGAAATTTCTTGGAGAATAGGTACGTACTTAGAGCATAAAACGTCTTTTAAGAGCTCACCGCACAGTTAAGCTGGGTTGTTAAAATAAATTATAAATAGGACAATTTTACAACCATCGACCTACTCTCAAACTAAGCAAAGTACCTACTATAAGTATTGGGTAACTGATTGTGATTAACATAATTAAACAGATAAATATATTCTCGAGAGACACGCGTGAAATTTTACATCCTACTAATACTACAAATGCGAAAGTTTGTGAGGATGGATGGATGTGACGATGTAAGTGTGTATGTTTGTTCCTTCTTCACGCTGAAACGACTCGACGGATTTGGATAAAATTTGGAACGGAGATACCTGGTACCCTAGATTAATACATAGGCTACTTTTATTCCGGAAAATTGTATAGTTCCCGTGGGATAGCGGTACACATGTCAAAGGTCATAGCTATCTAATGTAAGTCTAATTCTACGCGGACGAAGTCGCGGGTCAAAGCTAGTATGATATATTTTTACATTTGTACTCTCACACTTTGGGCCCGCGTGGGAACTGTATCCCAAGTCCTCTCAATCTAAGAGGAGGCCTGTGCCCAGCAGTGGGACGTATATAGCCTGGAGAGGATGAGATTGATGTACTCGTACTTTCACCTTAGACATGTATCTGCCCAGACCGGGGATAGAACCCGCGACCTCAACCTTCGTTTGAACACTTTCATATGAAATATTTTAAAGGCTTGACTGTATTAAACTATTTATTTTATTACCATCAATTCATCACTTACGCTTATTGTAAAGCAACAATATAATAAGACTGTAAAATAAATGAATATCCTTAAGTTTTTTTTCATTGTTAAATACATAGAAACATATTGTTGATAATGTAAAATTAATCATTTTAAACCCAACGACCACTTAACACGTATTTACGAACATAGTAATTAGACTGTATCATGGCACACCTGACTGAGGTTTTGAAATAAGGAAATAGGTGATCAAAAAGGATTATAATTACAATATTACTTTGTTTAGAACGATGTGCGATCATCCTTGCGAGTTACAATGATTGAAGTTTTTGCTCGTCAGAATATAATTTATTTGTCATTACCAACAAAACTAATAGCGTTAATAAACATGGAGGCTGACGACTATTGGTATAGGTATGGTGGAAACAAACATCTTGCTACTATTTGCAGAGCTATCGACATCACAGTCAAACCTCAGTTAACTAAAATGCACTAGAGTTTATGACAGTAAAAATATATTTTTGAAGCATTTAGAAGCTAGTGTTTATAATATTACTGCATGTAGGAGCAGTTTTATATTGTTTTTTTGAAGTTAAAACTTCTTTAGCGGCGTTGTGCACTTTTTTAGGATGGGTAAAAAATGTTAAACTGAAAATGCGTAGGACGGAGGAAGAGTTGCTGCTGGGCTGGGGCGCTGGGCGCTTGCACGAGTGTGCGTGTGTAGTTTTAACTTCTGCCGGCACTCCCGGACGGCAACCTGCGCCTTTTTTCTATTTTTGTCTTTACAACGTCAGTAGAATGTGAGTGCGGTTGTAGGTTTATATGTTTGAAGGTTCCTCATTAAAAAAGGTATTGAATACATCACCAACAAAGTGTTCATTAGTCATTTCAAATTAAACTAGGGTTATAATTTAAGCATTTATCATTTATCAATTAGGGTGGCGTAATTTGTAAAAGCAGTAGAATATAAAATTATAGGTTAATTTCACATTTAATTGAGGTTAAATTTTGGTGATAATTTATTATTGCTGGTACCGAAAAGTGTTTTTGATGTTAAATATTATTATATCTGGTGGTTAATTGAATACTAGACTTTATAAAACAAAAGCCATCAAACGTCGACACTTTATAATTTTAGAACTCGTTGCAGCGTAGTTGGTTATAGTAGTGTTGAATTCAATCACACTAGGCAAAAAGTTATGGTATATGACTACCAGACATTATAAGATCGTCTTAAAAAATAGTCACAACAAAAACTAAATATTCTCCAGTCAAACCAAAACAATTTAATTGTAGACATCAAATTTGAATGAGCAAAGTTCAGGCTCAGTAGTCACGCTTATTACTTGGCTGGGTACATTTTTGTAACAGTGCGCATTACCACACTGGACCACCTTGAATGTTGCTCATCAATGCAATAAATAACAAACCAATATTATAATTGTGTTTATCTAAACTTTTTGTGAACGTCTTCAGTTAATTGGCTGGATTGCGTAGTTTATAAAATAAACTGATTGGAAACTTTTTGGCACATTGACGGATGAAACCCAATTAAGCTGTGAGTAAATACAGTTGATTGGCATGTCTTAAAGTCAATGTATTTTGTAAATTTATTTATTTGTACGTTTGCTGTCAGATGCATTTATTTCAGATTTTTCATAAAAAGAAGATCTACAGCGACGTAACGTTACACAAATTATCTGGTTACTAGCTCTGTTTTCTCCCAAAAACCAATAAGCAAATGAATTCGAGAACCAAGAACAATGTTCAGAATATTTATATTTAAGTATTTTCAACAAATAATAAATACATGGATGCTGTAGTAGAATTACATCCGTCAAAAGATTTTTTTATCAGTTTAGTTACGTAGATAATAATGTCCTTAAAACAAATTAAATAGTTAGTAGATGAAAACTGAAGGTGATAAAGAAAAAAACGCATATAAAATTAAGAAATCACATTTTTATTTCACTGCTCTAAAAGCGTAATTACTTACAAAATTAAAAAGGTACAAAAGATGGTCATTCTTATCTTATGGCACAAGAATTTAGAACCAGCATTTCCCCATTCTTAATGCTCCAAGAGAATCAGATGAGATCGAATGTTCACTGGTATATTAACAGGCTGCTCCGAAGAAGCATCAGTATTTAAAGTTTCGCATGTTAATATAAGGCTTTACACTGGTAACGACCATAGGGTTGGAGGAGTATATTTACAAAGGTCAGCGCTTGTCCAGTTACTCAGTATAGTTGCGTCTTATTTCCTCTGCAGGGAAGTCTTGGGCTGGAAACCGTTGGGGCCAGCGGTGAAGACGACGCTGTATTGTTTACCATCGGGGCCAGTGTACGAGTATTGCCCCTTGACAGTAAGTGCCGCGTCCTCGGACTCAGGGTTGTCTACCTTTCCAGATTCTTGGCGGGAAATGCCATCGCTGGTCTCAAATCTGAAAAAAAACATTCAGCGTCTAAAAGTCGGCCACAACTACACTTTCCATTAGGTGGTGGGGTATTGTCAGTACTACGTGAAAAAGAAAGCAGACATAAGACCCAGGATAAAGGCAGGTTCTTGACGTGTTCTCAGTATGCCCAGTAATTAGACAAACTCGTGCGTCTTTGACTTTTTTATGCGACGAGGAAGCAACGACGAGCTAGTGAGTCACCTAATGGTAAGTGGGCACCACTACCCATAGACACCCGCAACACTGGATTGCAGATGCGTTGCCAGCCTAGAGGGCTAAGATATCTATACCTCATGTGCCAGTAATCTTAGCGGCTGTTTTATTGTCCACGCCGAAACAGCAGCGCAAGATTGTGGCATTGAAAGTGTTGACAAATACAAAATAATACAGAAGACTATAAACTTATTAAAAGGTCTGAGTCAGAAACTGCGTATATGGTAGATTTGTAGCGGCTATTGATTCTGCGTCTAGGGTAGCTTATCATAATACGATGAACAGAAGGTAAGTACTAACTCAAAGTTGTATCCATCGGTTTCAACGTTGCTGTCGTACTTCAAGATCGTCGCTTCCTGCGGGTTTTGTTGGGGGACTGCAGCGCACACGGCGGCTAGCACGCAAAGAACAGTCACCTGCCAAAATTGATGGTTTAGTAAGGACAGAAAACATTTTTACCTTAATCATAGCAAAAAAGAAGACAGCATCAAAAATGTCTGATGTTATAGCACATCTGAGCCTAGAATATTTGTATATCAGATCAATCAATGACTTACAAGTACGGTATACACTGACAGTGTTCAGTCAGCCCATGAAAATGCATTAGAACCTTTTCATTTGAAAATAAAACTTCTCTACCATTAAATTGAGATTAAACAAGGTGCTAAAAAGTTTGCGAATTGAAGTAAATAAAAACAATCAAGGTATCAAACTTAAATAAATACATTAACAAATTTCTGGTTAAAAATGTTTGAGACAAGATAGTTTACATATGTAATTAAATAGTTGACCAATGTAATTTTTTAAATAGGGTTATGTACGTATAGTGGAGGCAAAATACGTGAAATTTCCCTTAAGTCAGGAAATAATTCTAAGAACTGATAAAAACAATTGTTTTTGATTTGTATGGGTTAGAAATGGAATTTAATACATCACTTGATATATTCACCCCCCCCGGAAAGGGGTGGAATTGGTTGAAAATGGTGTAATAGTTATAACTAAGAAGAAAAAATAGGTGTAGTCTGTGCAATTTGCCATACGTTTTATTACATCTTAATCTATATTTGCACTCGTTATTTAGCTCAATTCAAGCTACGGAACATACAAAAAAAAATCATATAACTAAAAATATACTTTTTGGCATTGCGGCCCCGGGAAAAATACAGAACGCGGTGCAAATTGAGGAAATGATGAGAATATATATCAAAACACAATACCAAATTTGCACCAGGGTGCGACACCCGGAAAGTAGTTTTCTATGTTTTACTGTCTTTGTACTTCGGGGGAAATTTTGGAATTAATAAAAATCGTCACAATCGTCTTAACTTGGTTTGATTTACATTCGCACCCCATAAAAAATGGACATTTCTACACGGAACATGCGGTTCTGTAATACTACCCGCTACCTAGCGTTCGCTGCTATTCCTTGCGTTTAGATAGAACTATGTTTACCAAACTTCCGGTTAAAATTTTCTTTTTTTTATTGAGTGCGAATGTAGTATCTTTTAAATATGTGTTATTTATAAATTTTCACGACTATCTTAATTTCCCCCGAAGTACAATCTACAAAAGAGTGAAAAAAAACATGTTCCATACTTTGCACGGGGGTGCAAAGTTACCTGGGTGTTTATAATACTTTGAAAAGCTTAATCTAAGTTTGCACCAACCGTCTGAATTATCCTCGAGCCGCAATCAGGAAAAAATATTTTACCAAGATTCTATACATCGTACACCTTTTTAATTAACATACATTATGTACCAAAGGGGACCCTTCACGTGGCTAAACTTGCGCCTAATACCTGTTATCATACTCCAAAATAACGGCATTTGAAGTTTATACCTAATATTTTAAAGTGTTCCGTACATGATAGAAAGGTGCAAACCGAGGGAAACCATCTAGTCGTGCCCCCTAACGATTCCACAAAAAAACACGACTACACGAATTACTTCCATACTTTTCCGTAATTCGACTATACTAGTAACATAATATAGTATTATGTGATTCCCTTTTCCACTTTTGCGCCCACAGATCCCACAATCATGCCGAACCTGGCCTAGGTCTTGTTACCTCAGGCTCTGTCTACTAGTAAGGGATAAAGACGTGATTTATATGTATATGTATGTATGTATGTACACACGAGTTTGATCTTTATAAAATTAATTAGGTAGCTGCAATTTTTTTTAAGTATTCCAAATTCTTTCTCTGGAGGAAACTGTTTATTAAAAAAGTATGCTGAAACGGACCTTGTAAATATTAGAATAGTTATTATTTCAGAATTAAGCTCCAAGGTGAAACCTAACAAACATCTACAAATCACGTGTAAAATAGTTGTATGTTCGGTCATAACGTTGTTTAATACTCAAGACGCACTTTTGCAATACTTAAACAGTAATTATTCAGAAGTAAACACAAAATTAACATGGATGCGACCTCTAGAATTTAAAATTGAGAAAAAAATACTCACGTATTTAATCATGTTGCTTTGTATTCGGGTTGAGCACAAACTAACGAATGAGTAGCTAGTGTGAGATCGTTCATTTTATATATATTCCGAGATGCAAGCCTGCAGGCTGATGTGACGTCAAGTAGGATGGGTCGGTACGCTTTGCTCTCCGCACAGACCCCACATTTTCGGCCAACCTTTGGTAATTCTAACTGCTGCGTGATCTATACTAATATTATAAAGGGGTAATGTTTGTGAGTTTGTAATGGGTAACCTCTGGATCTACTGAACCGACTTTGAAAATTCTTTACCAATAGAAGTCCACATTGTTTGTGAGTGGCATAGGCTGTTTAATTCTGCGCGGAAGAAGTCGCGGGCCACAGCTATTTGTAATCAAAACAGTGAAATAAATACCCTGTCAATTAATTTCTTAAAATAAAAAATGAATAAATATCTTGGGACAATTTGACACCAACTGACCTAGTCCCAAACTAAGCAAAGCTTGTAATAATCATACTCTTATGTAGGTATAAATATAAATACTTAAATACATATTAAACATCCAAGACTCGTGAACAAGCATTTCTTAAATTGTATTCGAGGTTAACAAATTGAAAAAAGTTTATTTTTAAAATTGTTAAAAATATAATTAATATTCTGATTTGGTATACCTATCGCACTTTTAGGGTTCCCTGCTGAAAGATTTCACAAGACCGTATTACTCTATTGAAGCTCCGCTGACCAACTGTCAGTCACGGGCTAGATATTTTGAACCTTTGAACGAACTACAACAACAGATAATGGAAATAAAGTAAAGCTAGTATATGGGCGTGTATGTGTTTACATAGAACACAGTAAAGTTAAGTATTTTTCGGTATATATTTTTTTATCTTAAGAATCGCAATGGGTATAGGAATTACTACGGAGAAGGTATTATGAATATGGCCGCAATTAACTTAACAAATAAAAGAGAATCCTTTTTGGTACGGTAAAACGGAACCCGTGGTGTGTGGGTCCGACTCGCACTTGGTCGTTTTTTCTTAGTGAGGTATTTTTGCTTAATTACCTAAAGTTGCTGAAGTACTTATTAGATATTTTATTGAATCAGGCGTTACTTTGCGGAGGTCCATTTCAATGAACAAAAAAATTTACCTTGCTACTCCGCTACTCAAAAGTAGAGAGTGGAGTTGTTGAGTAGCGGAGTAGCAAGGTAATTTTTTTTGTTCATTTTACTTATTAGATGTTTATTAGATTAAACTAGGCGTTAAAAGACCTGAACATAGAATTAGTGACAAACGTATTGGGAAATAGAACGTGAGTGAGATGAGAACACAATAGACTCGTTGTCTCTTCATAATTATTGTGATGGGCACGAAGTCGTTTGCAAAATACTGTCAACTGACTAACATTACAGTGAGAAGAGAAATTGTGAAATTTAATTCAACATTACTTACTTGTATCAAACTAAACAAGAACGTCGACCACGAATGTTTTGCCAAACAATAGAATAAAAAAATGGCCGTGTGTGTTTCGGACCACGCATAAAGACAGGTTCTTTAGTTTTCTTTCCCGATAGCAAGTAGGTAGGTAGAGATTTTTTTCCATAAATATTTAAACTACTATTGTAGCTTTCACTATATGGATATTTTAAACTCACTCTTTGTCGGTCTCTCGCTTAATGCTCCTCTCATTTACTCAAAGATTAGCTGGTAGAGATCCCTTATAGGGATAAGTTCGCCTTTGTGCATATATTTAAGGTATTTTTTTGTGATTTGTCTCTGCTTCTTTATATTTGTACAATACAGCATTTACTTACTTACTTACTACTGTAATAATGTACCGGTTTAGAAAAACACGTAACTTCAAAATATAATTTACCAAATATAATGGTATTTTTCCGTACATAGTTTTATGAAAACTTATCTGTTAATTTTGCTCGTCCTACTTATAATTTTCTTTATATAGCTTTCTAGTACGTACGTACTAGTAGTAGTAGTAGTTTTCGAGCTAAAACGAGGCGAGACAGACGGGCGGATGGACAGACAGACTTAGCGACACAATAATGGTTCCTTGTTTGCTATGGAACCTTGAAAAGAAAAAGAAAATTAGATTTTGCGATATCTCCATGAATATAATTAGTTAAATTATGGTAATTATTAATTTTATTGCATTGTAAATATTGTATACCAATCTTGCATAGGTAATGTTCAAGGACAACTAGAAATAATAATAGAGAAATATCACTGTACCAGACAAGTTTATCTATAGATTCATAGATTTACGGGCCGTCGGTATAGTACTACGGGTCATGATCACGAATAATATAATGTGAACATCTTTGCATATTTATATGTACACTAATTAACACCACTGCGATTATTATAATATTATGTATACTCATGCCATAAACCACTGCTAGTACGTTGTCTTGATAGGAAAATAATACACTTCGCTGAAATTTACCTGCAATTGACGATTATTAAATCCACTTCTTAATTTTCTTATATTCCCTAACAATTTTATGTTGTTCCTATTCAGAATTACGAGCTCTTTCAATTTTAATGGGACAAAAAATGGTCCTAAGTTTTTTCAAATTGTTTTTACGTATAAGAAAGAAAATAAAAAATGTATGACAACTTCGGGGCAACTTTTCTCTCCTACATGGATGGA
Source organism: Pandemis cinnamomeana (assembly GCA_932294345.1). Taxonomy (NCBI): domain Eukaryota; kingdom Metazoa; phylum Arthropoda; class Insecta; order Lepidoptera; family Tortricidae; genus Pandemis; species Pandemis cinnamomeana. The sequence goes on from OW028706.1 coordinate 7,928,169, forward strand.
AAGAGCTCGTGATTCTGAGTGGAAATAATAGTAAAAACATTAGTAGATAGTAAAAACTCTTTATTTTTACTTGTAAGCTATGGTCGCTAGTTTTTATAGTCGTGAAAAAGAAGCTTCCGTCGTTTAAGGGAAGTAACATTTCCAAAGTACCTGTATTACACTGAAATTATTCCTAATTCCAGTTTTGTAGAATAACACTTTTGTCTAAGCTTTTAGTAACTAAGCACACTATCTAAATGTTCCAGTTAATTTATCCTTCATTTTAAATTAGTAAACTAAAATGGATCGGTGTTAATTCCAAATTGGGCCGTTTTAACCAAAAAAATGTATAAACAAAAATAAGTCGAAACTTCAGCCGCGTTGAAAATCAGTTTTCGTGACTTGCATCATTAATTGCGTGGTTCGAAATAGTTAACTTGACAATGATAAAATAAAAAATGACGTGGGACAGAATTAAAGCAAAACATGTACTAGATATGGACCGGGTTCCAACCAGACAACGGGTATTTAAATAATATATTATTATGGATACATATACATAAACACGTACATTAAAAGTACAAAGTCAACAAAGACTCTGGTCCAAGCATTCGTATTCTTTATACAAGTGACTGCTCCAATCGGGATCGGCAAACCCAAACCGAGACTGAAGATTCGATCTCGATTTTCTTTTTGTCTGCAGCGTCTTTTTTCAGTTGTTAACTATTTACCATGCAGTTTAAATAAGTCTAACCTGCTTAGAATTTAAAACTAAATGAATAGACTTGAACTTCCTAGCCGTCTCATTGCAACACACGGCATACAATGAATAGGTCAGTAATGCCCACTGTCAAATCGAATGCACACTTGATGTGCAAGATAGGCGAGGCACCGCCAACACATTTGATTTGAATTGCGTTGACCACTTGAGAAAAGTTTTTTTAAGACCGCAGGCTGTGGTGTTTTGTAAGTTCAGAGAAGATATTGAATTAAGTATAGTTTTTTTCATGACCTTGTATTTTTCTGGGTAATCCCAGTTATTTCGTGGCGAAGGGTTCTTCTTCTTCCATAAATCATTGTTGTGTAAAATCCATTTATATGTATAATTCTACGCAGACGAAGTCGCGGGCAGAAGCTGGTTATACGTATAAACCTTCCTCTTTTTATGATCTTAAACAGCAAATCCGTAGATGATTGATCACCAGAGTCTTATCTAAGAGTAAATACCTGGTAACAGAATCCTCATGAAATCTGGGTAGTATATATATCTACTTGTCTATTTTTAAACTTAATAGTTTATATATAAACGTAACTTGTGTAGCAAATAATAATATTCTGCGGTTTGATGAGTCTAAAGGCACTTTGGTCAAGGGCTTCAAATAAAAACTTTATTTGATTAAAGTTTTTTGTGGCGAAGATTATTTATATCTTGGCGTTTCAATGTCAGATGAACTTAGTAATGTGCACAGCATAATTTCCAGTTGGGATCGCCCTAAGAAAAGTGATTGTGTTGATGTACCGAATGCCAAGGTGAAAAAAAGGATAATTTCGAATAAAAATTTAATAGCTTTCTTCTGCTTATGCAGATTTCGACCAGAATAGAGGTGAAAAACCGGTCAAATCCGAGTCGTTCGCGTACACCAAGGCCTCAAATTAGGCAAGTGAATATAAAGATCCCTACTCCTAAGTAACATGTAGGTACTGTGAGATCATTTTATATTGGTTAGGTAACCAAGTAGTTACATAGACTAGATTTATTTCATTAGTTGTACTTTATAGCTACCTTCATACCAAAATTTTGAATACCTACTAGGACAACTGCAAATACCCCATCGGTTTTCATATAATGGCAATTTGTATGAAAATACTTTTCCTAATGATAGTATCTTTCGATTGCGTTGAGAGGGTTGTAGGTAGCCTTAAAAAGGAGAAACAAATCTACTCAGTTATTCATAAAATATGTACCTTCAACAATTTGAAGGTACATATTTTATGAATAACTGAGTAGATGTTTGTTTACGTAACATTTGCAATGTAGATGATTATACCCCATGTAAAATACTTCATTTACATTTTACGAAGTTAATGGGCACAATTAAAAAACATCTAATATTCAAACAAGTATTTCGCAGATGCACGAAAAATATAGTTTTGACCTTTGGCTTTTAATTAAAAATTATAAAGCACATAACAAAACTTAAAAAAGGCTACAGTATGGTATTTACTGCTTATACACAAAAGTTTTTAAGCAGTTTGCCAAAGTTTTAAAAACATTATGCTTAAGGTTAATACTGTAACCTTTATCATTCTGTTCGTTTAGAGTGGATATTTCCCGATGATTAATCATAATGTTGTAAAAGGTGAATCTCCAATACTAGATGTGAGACGTGAATTGCCACAACGCATGATAGATTCCCATATAAAATTTTATAAAAGAATAAAAACGGACGAAAGAGGAACTAAACATTTCCACACGAAATGGGCCAGCTGAGTAGAAAGTGGCGTTCTATTTTATTTCTACTATTTTATGTGTAGCATCGATATAAGACACCACCCAAATTATCCAAAGAAGAGTATTTTTTGTTAGTTAGGTGTCTTGGTTACATTTATTTTCTTGTTGACAAGGTTGTTTTGTACAGATAGCTCTAAAGCATGCCTTGTAATTTGTAATAATATACATTTTTCGCATTTCTATATTTGAGAATGTGGGGTTCAAAAAGGAGTCGTAGCATTTTCCTTTTTTGCCAATACATATTTAAGCCTTGTTTACGTATTTTGAGCGCCTTAGTATTCCCATCTAAAAGTGTCTGCCTTTTTTTCGGGCTTTTGTAATTTTAATCAGAAAGGAATCAAGAGCACTTCATTTAGAAAAAAACTGTCCTGTGATTGTGATGAAGGACAAACTGTTGTCAATTTTTCACAAAAAAACTAAGTCATCGAAATGTACACTTTGAAATGGAAATGCCCACCTTGACTTCTTTGATTACAATCTGGCGGTGACAATAACATTATAATACCTATTATTCATTGGTCAATAGGAAATTTTTGAAATAGTGAAAAAAATAGCACAAAGGTCTAATCAAATGAACTTTGACACAAAAATATCATTTCATTGATCTCTTGTTCATTAATATTGCTGTGAATGTTATTGAAAATGCTGTTACAATGACATATTGCACAGTGGGAGATACTGCGCCTTAGCTTACATAACTTTTGTTTATAAGTACGTACTGGTTATTGCGTAATAGGTACGCATGCGGGTAAGTACTTAGGATTTGTGTAAGATAGCGGTTAAACGCATCTTTTTTTTATATAGGCTATAACATTTAATGTTAGAGCTCTCACTGTTTGAAATTTCGGTCGGATTGTTACCACCATTCTACTCAATTCCGGTGTGGAGAGCAAGACGGCCAAAAGATATTACGGGAACAAATACATATTTCCATTTTAGTTCTCTAGGTTGGCAATCCATCGGCGATCTCTCCCTCTCTATGTTGCGGTAGTCTAAGGGAAGAGGTGAACTTGATTATGCAATAGAGGCGTCTCTAGCCCTTGTGGCGCCCGTGTGCAACCAGGGCGCCCTCTAGTTTAGTAGGCGCAATTTAATCTTTAATTATCTGTTTTATCCATAATCTTTAATTATTGTTCTGTCCATTATGGTTGCCTGGAAGAGATCGCTCTGTAGCGATAAGGCCGCCTATTGTTACCTTGTAATATTCTGTATACCTTTTTTCGGTTTTGGTTGTTATATGTGGTGTTCAATAAAGAGTTATTGTATTGTATTGTATTGTATTAAGTAAGGCTGATTTCACGTTGAAACAAAAGTTATTGTGTAAATTTAAATAGAGTAGGAAAAGGAGCCTTGCTTTGCTACCGCGCCGCGCGCCCGGCGTCGGCCATAACACGGGCGCAGGGCAGGGTCTTTGAGAGCGCCGGCGCCGCGAGCGACGCGTCTTTGGAGGTGTCGCATTAGAGGGCGCTCGGCGCCCCCTTAGACCCGGCGCCCGTGTGCGCCGCACACCCTGCACCGCTTATCGTGTATGCCTGAAGCTAACGTCACGATGTTTGATAGCTCTCAAAAGTATCTACCATTGCAAAGACTGAAGAATCATGATAAATTTTAAATACGAGTACGTTATACAGCGGCCCAAATGTCTTTGTACAAAATCTGCATACATGTACGAGCGCCAATTTTTTTTGCCGCTGAGTATAATATCATTAATCATTTAAGCCTCTACCAGGATTCGAAACCGGGACCTTTAGCTTTAAAGTCAGGGTCACTAACCGTAGTTCATCCAGTCGTCAATTAATAATCGTGGCACTAATCAATCTTATTAACTTAAAAATCAGTTCTTTACGCTTTTCTGGCCGTATACAGTTTTTTCCACATTCGTGCGGTATCGTACGCGCTTTTAAAAATGGGCCTCAATGCGTGAAAAGTCAAAGAATTTTACTTAGCTTCTGCGTTCGTAATTAAGTTGACTTTTAAGTAAGAGATTCTTATTATGTGTAATACGAGCCCTCTAGTTGTTACCACTGAGCTTAGTGGTCCATGGCGTGTAAGCCTTAACAAACTAGTAGGTAAGCAAGTGCAAAAAGAACCGGCGTTTCAGATCTTTTAAAAAAACCTGTTGACTATGGTCTTAAGTCTTTTAAATGGGTATTATTTTATCCTAGCAATGTTTCTTTCGATTAATTCTAAGGAGTGTGTGCACGGTGTGGCTTGATAATTTTATTTAAAAAAATCTTCTTTATTGGCCCCGGTCCAGTCTTCCGAGGGTCCAGAAAATGCGCGCCAAATTACCTAGAGCAACAATACTCTCCACACAAGGTATGTACCTACGTACGTTTGGATGTATAACTCTTTATTGTACTTAAAAACATGTGACAATATCGAATTGAAGACAAAGTAGATGTACAAAGATATACCTATTTATGTATGTTTATTGTTGGTTGGCCTGTAAGTCAAAGAAATGCAATGATGTCAGCAGCGAGGCGCATTGTGTCAAAACTCATAGAAAATAAACACCAATTAATCATTAAAAAAACTATAATAAATTTAATAATTAAAATCAGACCACTTATTTAGTTATAAATCAAACTATAGGTATGCATGCGTTCACAAATAATAATGAAGTTTGTATAGTCACTTTTTTGGGAATTGCAACTTACTAGATCAGAAAAACCGTTTTTATCATCTTATTTTTCTTTTCCACAAAGTACCTCAGATTTTGTTACCGTTATAAGCTCTTTAGTGAAATATGAATATCCGAAATTAAATTATTTTCAAAACTAATATTACTGTTGACCTACTGTTTTAGAATAAAAAACGCTACATGCCCAGCGAGCGGTCAGTGGATAAGTCTTCTGAATGTCGATTGAGCTGCCGTTTTATTCATAGCCTGACCCCCACTTAATAGCGCCGCATCATGTTAAGTAATAGATACATATGCTGATGACACCTAGGTAGGCTTAATAGGTAACATTGCTTCCGAATACAACAAATATTATTTAGCTTATCATGTAACGTGTGGAAATATTAACAGTTATGTGCTTATATTGCACATTTTTATGGTACAACCTAATCTAATAACTCCTACCGTGTGGAGGTTAAAAATAAGTAAAATATACCAAAGGATTTGTAGTTTTAAGAACATAGGACTGAACTATGTATTGGAAAAGACAGTGGACTAAAATTATTAACGTTTTATACATAGACCACGAAGTATTTTTATCACCTTTTCGTCTGAAGCGAGGCATTTACTTCGACGCTCATGTTTTATGTATCGCAAGAAAAAATAACCTGTCCGCAGATGATAATTGAAATGACATTTCTATAGTAATTTAATATTCAATTGAAACTATCATTTAATTCATTAATTTACTTCACAATATAATCTTTAACATTTAGAATTGACATTGAAATGAATTGAATTAAATTGCTGTAATATATACAAATAATTAATCCGTAATTAATTAGATAATGGTTGTAATAGTGTTTTAGTTTACTTTATAGCTTTAGTATAGTCATATACACGTAACTGTTATACCAAAATGAAAATGAACATGACTTAAAATGTGCATGAATAAATTAATTAATAAATGAAAGTTATCACACATATGCGAAGCACACACACAACTAAAATTTTCCAGTAAAGAAAGCGCACGCAAAATTATTGGCGCTAGTGTAATAGTAAATAAATGAAAAACCTATGTAGGTACAGTTAGCAACAGAAGTAAATTAAGAGGAGTATGGAGTATGTGTAAATACACATGATTTTTCACCAAGGAAAAAGGTTACTTCCATGCTGGTCTGGGAGCAAAGGAAAAACTTGGAATTTACCAGTTGCTTCTTGTCCTGCGCAGATAGTAAAAGCCCATCGAGGAAACGGGTGAAATTTTTAGGAATCATAGGCGATGCGGCTAGCAACCCGTCACTATTTTGATTCCTTTTTCCACCCATACGCCTACGATCGTACTAAACGTGACCTTTAAGTTTTGTTACCTCAGGCTCTGTCTACCCCACCCCGTAAGGGTTATAGTCGTGATTTCTATGTATGTAAAAAGGAAAAGTAATATAGGTGCACATCTTATTGAGGTCTTGACCCTTCTTAAGATATCAGGATGATCTTTGTGACACAATTCAATTCACATAAATTTATCCGTAACATCAACATGTTCTATTGGACATGTTTTACATGTGTTAGATTCGCTTGCAGGAATAGTAAGGACATATTTTACCAAGAATATTAAACTGAATATTTAATAATGAGTTACCTAGGAATTCAGGTAGACCAACTAACTTTAGATAACACATTTCACATTTCGCGGGACTCTTGTGAATAGAGTCAAACGCAACATTTGATAGAGATCTCTATGATGTTTATATTTACTCAGGGTAAGTTTTCAAAAATTATTCAATTTCAGAATTAACTTCTGTAACTTTTACATTTTTCATAAATGAAACCCTTAAATTTAAAAAAATAATTGTTCTCTTCACGACTAACCGCAGATTTTCCTTTTTTGCAAAATTCATTTTCCGAGAATACCCTTTGCTAACTTAAAAAACTTAAAACACAAAGCGATGTAGGTTAAGTGATGCACGCCGCGACAAGTGCAAACAATTTACACGATTGACAAATCCTCGTAACGTTTTCATGGATCACCTTAAACATACTGTTTGCATTATTGTGATTAACACCTCGGCTTGCCAATGAAACTTCGAAACATCTCATTGTCAATACTATGGAGATGATATTTATAGCTCAAGTTGTCACTCCAAACAGTAGACATTCGGGACTCGTCCAACCAACAACACATACGTACCTACCAGAAAAAAACAAAAAAAAAACTTCAAAATGATGAAAATTGTAAGTTGCCAAGTGCTTTGTGAATTTTATTGAATAAAAAGAAAACAGTGATCTTTTGTACCAGTGAAAATTCAGTTCCAATTTTGAAACCATAGTTGTATTTCTAAAATCCTTGTGAACTTTTTGGAATTGATGCCTCCATTTTTCTTTTGTGTTGTTTAATTTTATATTGGCCAGTCTCAAACTAAAACTGCAAAAAATTAGGAACTTTCAAATTCAGTGAATTTTACAAGTTTGTAATCACGGACACAAACTCAGAGCCTTTCCAAGTATATTTAAAAATTTATCAATAATGAATGTTTTTTCCGCAGACTTTATTCGCCTTAGCTGCCGTAGCCTTCGTAGTAGCCCTGCCCCAGGATAAGCCCCAAGCCGCACCCGTCGAGATCGTCAAGCAGGACTCTGAAGTCGATGTCAATGGATACAACTTTGAGTAAGCAATTCTGCACTATCACTATCATAATTAAGCTTTGAGAAATTCATCAACGAAAACAAAACAAATCATCATGGTTAGATTCTTTTAATATTTAAAATACTGTGCTGTGTTGTAAGTGCTACAAATCTCACAAAAAAAGTACAACCCTCAGTGCAAATAAGAAATACAAATAAAATATCCTCGATGTTTTACCTTTCGCAAGCATTGAGTCATATCGGTGTAAGGTATCTTGTAACAGTCTAACGAAACTAATTTGTTCACAGCTTTGAGACTAGCGACGGCACACAGAGACAAGAGCAGGGAGAGTACAAGAACGACACCGACCAACAGGGTCTCTCTGTGAAGGGCAGCTACAAATACGTGGCTCCTGATGGCCAACACGTGTCGGTTACCTTCATTGCTGACAAGAACGGCTACCAACCCACCCAACACGTTGGTGATGACCAGCCCGCTGCCCAATCTTAAGCCCTTTAATAATCCTTTGAAAACTACAACATTTGTGTCGCTGTAACCAAATTTTTTTTAAGAAATTCATCTTGTACATATATAGTCAGTGTCTGACAATATCTTTAATAAAGATTTAATAACATCCTATAATCTTGTTTTATCTTTTGAAACATTTGTTTTGTAACTAAACTCGTTAGAGAATTATCTAATGATTAGAGATATTCATTGATTGTGTTTAGGAAGCAATCATTTATTAAGAGCTGTGGCGAAACGATGCGCTGCTGCCTCAGTGCACGGGACAATAAAAAGGGAAGGCGACCAGAGGTCTTATTGTATAACGCACTTGGTATCACTATCGCATTCAATATGTCTTTTTATCAAACGATAAAGGATGAGGGTAGAAAGAGATGGTGAATACTTAACTATCGCGAGCGTTCGGGCGTCAGACAAGAAAGCCACAGGTCCGGTATTCACCTGCTTACTCTCTAGTTAAAACGTTATATTTACCTAATAAAAAAAAGAATAAAAAATCATTGTTTCAATACAGCTGTAAAAATATAATCTTATGTATATATCAATCATTAATTCAAAGGTAACCGAGTTAGGTACCAAATAAATATTAGAAACAAACATAATAGGGTTCTGTTCTGTATTCTGTCTTAAATGGTTGAACAGTTTCTGTGGTTTTAATAAATAACATGTTTATTTCAGTACCTTGAGAGGTGTCAAGGGACACCCGGATGGAACGAAGTTCCTTTCGATTAATTAGTGAAGGAATTGTGATAAAATTTTATTTTTTTACATACATACATACATACATACCGTCACGCCTCTTTCCCATAGGGGTAGGCAGAGACTACTTTGTTCCACTTGCTACGATCCTGACATATTTCTTTCGCTTCATCCACAGTCATCAATTTTTTAAGTTATAATAATATTTTTTATGTTTTGTGCCATTGTATTTTGTAATTTCTTTCTCTCACGATATTCTCTACATCTCTGTGCATTTGTCTTTTTCCTTGATGTTATAGTTTGTACCTCAGTAGTCGATGCTTTAGTTGATTCGCTATTGAAATAAAACTTGGTCTTAATTTTTTCCGTTTAGCCCCCTTTCGTTGCTAATTGACTCGCTACTTGTCCTGGTCGCTCTTGCAGCGGCGTGGTAATGCCTTGATAATTGCCGTGGTAATTGACTAATCCATTTTATCCATTTGCTATGAATAACTTCCGGTACAACTAGTGCAAAAAGTGTCGTTACAACTTTTAGTCTTATTTTTTTCCGTTTAGGCCGTGGTCGCTTTCACCCGCCGCACGCGGCCGACAGCGGCCCGCCGCCCGCGGCGTCTGAATGGTGTGTTCGGGAATGCTCGGGAGAGGTCGTTTTCGCCCAAAACGACCACGGCGGCGGGCCGCTGTCGGCCGCGTGCGGCGGGTGAAAGCGACCACGGCCTTAGCCCCCTTTCGCAACGCGCGATAAGGAACTTCGTTCCAAAAATAGATTTATAAAAATAAAATTTGACTTTAAAAAATAAATATCTACCCGTAGAAACTGTATAAATTAATAATCAATATGTTTGGCATATTTATATTATTACTGTTATAAGGTTCCGTAGTCAACAAGGAACCATTATAGTTTCGCTATGTCCACCCGTCCGTCCGCCAGTCTGTCTGTCAGTCCGCGGCTTAGCTCAGACATTCTTAGTACTAGCAAACTGTTACCATGAACTACGCCGACAAAGCCGTAAAATAAAGCCTTTAATAAAATCGCCGAAAATCGTATGAATCATGTTACAGGCGATGCGGCTAGCAACCTATCACTATTTTGATTCCCCTTTCCATCTATACGCTCACAATAATTATACTAAACGTAGCCTTTAGGTTTTGTCACCTAAGGTTCTGTCTACCACGTGCGAGATAAAGACGTGATTTTATGTATGTATGTTTATGTTGAATAAATATGTTTAGGGTATGTACTTACCTCCCCCTATAAAAGCGTGAACTAAATATGTTCCGTCTATTGTGACAGGCAACTACGGAATCCTGCACTGCGCGTGGCCCGACACGCACTTGGCCGGTTTTTAAAATTAAATTTAATAAATTAGCTCCAGTCAATTCGTCTTCTCCAACGCGGGGACCTCCCAGGGATCAAATGCCAGATCGTGTGGACTAAAGCAACAGGTTTTCAAATTTAAATTCCGATGTGTCTATCAGATAACTATTTTTAACATAAACCACAATCAAATGCAAAATAGTCAAGTATTGTTCCGTGATCATTGTTAATTGATTCATGTTCTGATTAACATAAGATTTAACAAACAACAATCAATTAATATAAGTTTCCGGCATAAGTGTAAATAAGTTAATGGCATAAACGACATACACAAAACTATATTTTTTGTTGTATTTTATTAGTTGTGCCCCTAACCAAATTTCAAATTTCTCGGGCAGCGCGATTTGTGTAGGAACGCATTTTTAATGATTGTATCTTTTGATTTCACGGACCTAGGGTTATTTTATCACAGCTCCAAGAGACTGTAGAGAAAATGCACGTACTAAATACTGTACTTTTAATTAATTTCACCAACCCCTTATTCGGAAAATTACTTATGCGTTAATTTATTGACCAGGGTGCATCGGCCCAAACCATAAATTGCCAGAAAATTGCGTAGTTCCCTCAGGATAGCGTAAAACGAATTCTTCGCAGACGGAGTCGCGGGCAACAGCTAGTTCTAATATGTACCTAAAACTTTTCACAAAATTATAAAGTTGAGGTAAATCTGGGACAGTCATTCAAGCCGCTTAGGTCTGTTCCAACTAACGAGAAATTGTGATGGCGCTACTTTTTTTGTAACTTTTTCGGGATTAAAATGCGAAAATCAATACCCGATACTTTAGCTTATGATCTACACCTAGTGCCGTGCATGACTTGCTTGTTAAATATAACTGAGCTCGACCGCGTATGGCCAATCTAGAAACACTCGAGTAGGTATGTATATAGATTGAACTCCGATAGTCTAAGCTATTTTATTATTTTGTTATTAGTAAATTAGCAAATGTAATCAACAAGGGCCACTGTTATTACTTGTAAATATAACTTTTATTAGCACGATTTTAACGAGTTTTTATTAGATATGTACCTACTTATACTATTTCAAGTAAGCTGTCCACACACAGCTACTCTAATATTGATGCATGAGAGCGTGTTTGCTATTGTTTGCGCCTAATTTGTTAATTCTGTAAATTGAAATGTAAACAGGAACACAGCATGAAGCGGAATGCTTTCTACCATGCTTAGTTGTCACCAAATACGGATTAAAAACTGATGAAAAATTATTTCCTGAATCAGTATTTGACTGATTTAACAGATCATTATTTAAAGCACCTACCACGGGTTTGTAAGAGTTGGGCGACTGATGTCTTTATTGAATAATGACGAGAATAACGAAATATAACAAAGACTATAATTATTTTTGTCTAAGTATAATAACTTATTTAACTGTTCTGCATCTTATTCCTTTAATATTTTTGTCCAATAATTATGTATTTATGTTTTGCCAGTAAAAATACAATTTCACTGATTTTGTAGATTTATGTCACAAAGTCTTACATATTTTTTGTATATTTGATATGTATTTCTGACGGCCTTCATCAAAGTCATCAGCTTGCTTGTGAACAATATAAAACGCCTACAAAAATTTGCTAATTAATGTGACAGCTTTTAAGTTTCATTGTATTTATGTAAGTACTATGTATGCACTTATCTGATTGCAGCGTAAAATAAGTACGTGTTTATTGTTAAGTTTATGTCGTTAGCTATTGCCATAGACGAGTAAAAACAAATGGAATCGGTTAAAATAATTTATTGACTTGCAGCTGCAGCTGGGTGAATAACGGGGTTGAATCCTTTATCATCAGCGGTGTAGGTAACGGTGTATTCCTGGCCATCAGGAGCGACGAAGGAGTACGATCCCTTGACTCCAATGCCTTTGTGGTCCCCTACGGTGATCAGCTGACCTTCTTCTTGCCGGGAAATACCGTCGCTTAGCTTATATCTGGAATTTGGGAAAGTAAAAAATCTTAGTATACATTAAGCTTTAGATAGGGAAACGTGGAGGTCGAGAAGGGAAGCCTTTGTTCAGCTGAGTGCGATAAAAATATAGGGTAATATGATAAATAAAATACATTAAGGAAGTTTAGCTAGCATTATGCCCGTAGCTTATTTGGTTGGTGCGAGATATGATTTCTGTAACAAGTTGTTATGTTGCAGAATTACAAAAAAATACAGAGATTGTTATTGCGTTTATCTCACGTAAGCCTTGACGCAGGTTAATTTATACCTTTGTGTTTTAAACTCCTACAAGTTCCGAATAATGTAAGTACGGATATAATACGGCAATATGACTTACTCAAAGTTATAACCATCTTCTCTGACGTAAGCCTTCTCAGTGAGGACTTCCACATCGGGCTTGGTCGTATCTTCAGCAGCAAAAGCAGCTGCTACGAAAGCGAGCACAACAAGTTTCTGAAACGATTTAAAAAATATTAGCTTTTATTCACGTTGATTGCAGAAAAAGGGCTTTTGCTTGGATCAATCATAATATCAGTTTGAATCCACATTGCTTAGATTCAGTAGTAGCTGGTTCATGCTAATCATTTAGTTGTTCCTTTAATCGATAAGACTTAATATAAACTTTCTAAGAATATCATTTTGTAAAATATTCAAATCCATATATCAGTATTATAGGATAGGGAATCACCTTCTTTGACTGTGATAAAAGAACAAGGGACTCCTAAGGATCTGAAAGTTTTTATTAGAAATGAGAAAGTAAGAACGCAATTCCTCGTGTTCTTATTTAACCAATATTTAGTCAAGTTATTTACCAATATTTTTTGCGTTATTTTCTTTTGTATAAATATGAATTTTCAGACTTACCAAAACGAACATGATGATCGGAATGTGAAGTGAAAGAACACTGATTCAAAATTGAACATAGTTTTCTTAAATAGAGTGTTTGTTTGCTATTGTTACAGCGATTGACTAAGTGCAAACGCGAGGCACGGAGGTGATAACACGAATCAAGTTATGAAATCTCGAGGAGTGTCTGTTAGACCAGTCAAAAATACGTTACATAGTGACAAAAATTTGCCAGTATGTGAAAAATAGTTGAATTGACAGGTTACAGTGGGTAGATTTATTACCATATATTCAGATTAATTTGTTTGACACAGTTTTAAGTATATAAAATGAGAAAATAATTTAAAGTTGTTTAGAATGAAGAAATAATTTTAACTAGTGCTTAGGTTTTTGTTTTCATTTTGATATTCTATGATATTAGTTACTATTGCGTAAGTATTCTTTTCTGGTACGGGAGTCATCATCAATCATGTCCTGTCAATCGTTCAAAGGTTAACTGGAAGAGATCCCTTTTAGGGATAAGTTCGCCTTTGTGCATGTGTGTTGTCCTGTATTCATCTTTTTCTTGTGTTTTATGTACAATAAAGAGTTATACATACATCATCACCCATTAACGAGAGTAGTTTTTTTAAAACACATACTTTGTAATGTGCACTAACAGAGTAGGTACATAATTTAAGGATGTTTATACATAGATTGGAACAATCCGAAATTTAATTAGCTAATAAGTTCTGAACCTAAAAAAAATAACGATTTTACCTCACCAACATTAAATTTCTTGTATGTCTTCTATCTACCTTAATAGCCTGATAATTTTACATTGTTTAATATTGTCGAAAATTCTCTCTCATTTATTACCACGGCATCAATACAAAACAAATCTTTATTTATTGGACTACTTTATACTGTCTACCCTGCGCTGGCCAAGGATGCCTAATGTCAGAAGTCACGAAGTGTATTCGGAACTTTTATTTTAACACGAGAAACTAACAGCACATTTTCTTTTCCGTAATTATTGAATTTAGAATTATTAATTTCGAGCGGATTGCGTAATCTTTACTTTTGTTTGTCGGCAGTAACACAAATTATGGCGCATACCACTTTAATTAGCAGGAAATAATAATAATTATATAGTTTTTAATATTTACTATAATTATCTACCATATTCCTTGCATCGGTATGTTTGTAAACAAATATTGTTAGTGCAATTTGAAAAACTTTTCGGCAAAATGGATGATAATACCAGCACGAGTCAACAAAAAAGCTTGTACCTAATAAAAACTTTATTTTAATTTTAGTAAAGTATTTTTTATGAAAGTTTCTGAGAGTTTAAAACTAAATATAGGTAAGGTATATGTGTAACTACTTAAAGTAAAATAATGATTTATATCACATTTAACACAACGTGACATGTCATGTCCGTTCATGAAAAAATGACAAACAACTGCTACAAAGTAAAATAATTTAATTAATAAATATTTAAAAATAAATTACACCATATTATTAAGTTAAACTTGAAAGTATCACTCAATTAGCACTCAATAATTTCCAGTCTTGTTTTCGTCTTCCGTCAATCCCAAAATCTCGAGTAAATTTTACTCTGCGTGTACTTTTTTAATGATCGTTCTGTAGCCTCTTTTACCGGCTTTATACGACATTTCGTAGAGTTGCCCTTTGTTGTCGTACCAACGTACGGTGCCCAGTACGTCCAGGGCTGCGTCTTTGGTTCCAGGGTTTAGGATTTCCCCGCGTTCAGTTCGTGACGACCCGTCGCTCGTATCGTAACTGGAGAAGCAGAAAATAATAGGTATAAATACTCGGATAGCAGTCACCACTACCACTACCACTTTTCTCCTGACAGTAAGACAGTAAATAAAACAAAAAAAGAATTTCGATAAATCGTTTACGCGTGATGCCGTGGCCAAGGGAAATAGGGATTCTTTTTATGTAAATACTTATATAAATCGATCTTCTTTTAGCATTAGCTGTTAAAAACGGTGGCTAGATATTTCTAGATATTATTAGATTATTTATGTGTGTTGGTAAAATCTTTCATGCTGGTTTGGAAGCAAATAAAAAACATAGAGTGCACCAGTTGCTTCTGAATGGGCAAAAATGTTAGGGATCATAAATCATAGGCGATGCGGCTAGCAACCCATCATATTTTGATTCCCCTTTCCACCTATACGCTCACAATCATGATAAACGTTGCCTTCAGGTCTTGTTACCTCAGGCTCTGTCTAATGTAAAGGATATAGATGTGATTTGTGTATGTATGTATGTATGTTGGTAAAAATACATTAGTGTAGTATGTAGTTAACTGTGTCCTTGAGATAAGTAGGTAATTAAAGGAAACCGCAAGAAAAACGTGTTATTTAAAGGCCTTTGTTGTATTTGAAACAAGTAAAAAAATCAAGACCTTCAAATTAAAGATGACTTATGCAAAGAACATGTTGAGACGTTCCGAAATGCATCACGAACCAACATAATAACTATGTCATGCATTTAATCAATATTGGCTCTATCTGCAACTGACCTGCGTCATACGCAATTTACATCCGCAAATGAAAATTAATGATGAATGCAAGCACTACAATCGTTACAGTACTAAACGTTAATGTGTTAGGACTTTACTTATGAAATGTACAATAGTTCTAAAAGGTCAGTTTTCAAAACATTTCAAAGCCAAAGGCCTGGTAAAAGTATTAGTAATAATATCTGTACATAAAAACATGAAATGAGAGCGTTAAGAAGTATGGAAAGTGAATCCCTGAAAGATAGAATAATGAATAATGTGATAAAGGAACGTGCTGGTGTGAAAAAATTTAAAGTAACTAGGATAGAAAAAAGTATGCTTAGTTGGTTCGGTCACGTAGAGCGGAAGGATGAAAGAAGACTAACTAAACAGATCTACATGGGGAGTGGGAATGGTTGCGTTGGGAGGGGAAGGCCTAGACGGACATTCCGAGACCTAATAGGAGACGTTTTGGGAAAAGGTCAGATTAGGAGTACCCAAAACCAGCGAGCATGTATAAAGAGATTCATGGATGTGGATGAAGCGAAAGAGGTATGTCAGGATCGTAGCAAGTTGAACAAAGCAGTCTCTGTCTACCCCTGTGGAAAAGAGGCGTGATGGTGCCGTATGTATGTATGTATGTATGTAAAAACACATATACCATAATAATATAGGTACTTACATAATACTTACTCATGTTATGTGCTAAGCTAAATTACACTTGACAATTACCATTTCGGTAAACGAAGGCATCTCTAAGAAAACTACGAAGCAGTTCCAGTTTGTCTGTGAAGTTACTAATCCATTCATGTCATGTACAAAATATCAAGCTCTATTATTTTACGAAGAAGCCTGTGTTCGGCATTGGGATGTTAGAATATGCGCTGTAAATGATGACTAAATAAGAAAACATGTGAAGAAATCACGACAAGTTACATACGACCTTTTTACGAATAGATAACCCTATCTAACAATGAATTTGTTTACAAGTTATATACCTGCATGAAATATTAATTTTACGACATCCGTTTTAATTTCCAGCTTTTAATTTGTCAAAGTTTAGCGCGAACATAAATACCTGACACATTCCAAACCTCAACGGTCTTTATGAGATAAAACATCTGTATTTGTCGCCTAAAGTAGGTAAATACATTACAATAGTTTTGCCTACATCCGAAAGTTTACTTTCTTAAGCTTTTCCTTATAACAATTTCGTAACAACTTCGATAAAAATTTAATACACGTTTCAATTGTTTTTGTATGAAAGGTTTATTTAGGTATGCGACCCAGAAACGGACATTCAACTTGTCGGAGGCGGATGATCATGTTTTTGTCACATTTATCCTGCCTACATCACCGTTGTCTGTTCTACTTTTTATGGTGCCATTGTAACATGACAAGTATCAAAAGGATTTGATTCATATTTAATTTAAATGACTGTCATGTAGGATAAAGGATTACTTTGAGTTTTAAGTCATTTTTTGCTGCAGTAGAAAAGAGTTGAGTTTCTTAAACGACAGCATAACATGTATAGTATCTACCAGTTAGGTGCTGTGATAAACTTACGTAGTATTTTCAAAAGGATTTTTTAGATAGGTATGTAAGTACATTCACAAAAAAAATCGTCGGCTCTGTATTTTTCTACTTACGAAATGTGGCACATGTATGTTTAGTAAGTGAGACAGAGGGTACATATTTTTTTTCCCGTGCCAAGTGAAATTTCGTGTCACTAGTGAATATTAACTAATGATAACATGGATAAATTAACAACTTATAATTAGCCATTGAGCGCAGTTCGTGGAGTTGATTTGTGCATATTCTTATATTAGCAACAATAACTCAAGAATTGGTGTCTCTGAATGTAGTCGTTACCCTTTTTGCATAAAAAGTGCTTTGGTAGGTTTTATTACTGATTATACCTACTGACTGGAAAAACATAGGTAGTTAACGGAAGAGAACATTTTAATTCGCATAATTAAAAAAGAACTCTTTCTGACGGAATCCAAGTGTAACGAAACATCCTGTTAAGATTGAACACAACGATTAAGTGCATTGCCCTGACAACGTTGTTCTTAATTAAAACAATGTTTACACAGTATTACGCAATTTTGTACTTAAAAAACTTGAAATAGAACTAGGTACTTACAAGTATTTGAAATCAAAAAATATTGTTTAAATTCATATTAATTAATTAATGAATTCTCACGCGCGAGGATTAAGATCAACGAACAATAGACATAAAACATAAAAAAGCGTAACGTACTTTAATAAAGGTGAAATCAAAATAATAATCAACTCTAAAAAGTGGAGCCTAATGGATGGAATGCATTACTCGTATTGGCAATTCAAGCAGTGATTCAACTCACGTTTACAGTCATGTTTTCTTAGCCATGGCTAATTACAAACTTATGTTTGCATTGCAAACAAATACAACTAATGCACATAAAATATTTGACGATGGTCAAGTAATAGAAGTCGTATGCACTTGTTCAGAATAAAATAGATTGAATATGTGATCGTGGACGCTGATAAAGTGAAGTAAAAAGTTAAGATGAGGTAAAGTATTTTATTAAAGCGGATCAACATTGATATTTAATATGAACCAGCGTCAAGCTTCTTTAGAACGTCACTAGGTAACTCACTCCAAGAACTTGCTTGCTTCTTCATTGCAGTATGAAATTTAAAGAGTTAGTTGACAAATGCGTCTCCAATGAATTGAAATTTGTTAATTGATTGAGCTATGCATTTTAATGCGATACAAGATCAACATTATTTCCATCGTTTTTCCACGCAGCTATCACTTTTTATATATTAGGTACATCCTGTTTGAGCTACACGAATACCCGACAGGTATTTATTGTAAAAAAATTCTAACATAAGTCACGACTACAATTCTATTGCTTCGTACGTCCGTAGGTTGCCAATTCAGAACGACCTTTTTTTGAGAATATAGCCAAGCTTCCAATCGTAGACTTTTCTATGTAGCCATTTTGTAACTATGTACCTACTTAGGAGTTATCAGTAAGGCTACGGTCAAGCCATGATATTCTTTAAAGCCATATAATTTTAATGTCGAAAGGTGATCGCTCTGCGGAAGGCATGTTCTTAAAATATTTGCTTTCGCCAAAAAACAATGCGGACCAAGTTCCGACGCCGCTGTCACGTATTTCTGTAATCGGGTTATGTGATTGCACTCGAGCACGTGAGAACGTTATAGAGGCCGCAAGAGGAAGAACAAAACAAACTTCTACGATGTTTTTGCTCTTTGAATTTCAATATTTACCTACTGATAGAGCTTCGCCTTTTTATTCATTTTAAAATTTCGTAGTCTAAAAAGCCAAAACAAAAAACTCTAAGACTAATGGTCTACTAGAAAACTTCTATGGTGGTGTAAATATAACGATTAAAATTGGAAAGAATCGACGTATCAATTTTGAAACGAACAGATTATAATGTAGGAAGATGAAAATTAATAGTATGAGTGATTGATTGAAATTACTGAGTCCACCGATAAGACATAATCTGGTAAGCATGAATAAATAAATTGTTCTATAGGCTACACTAAAAAATAACGTCACCGCCATAAAAGTATAGCTGATGACTGGCTTTGACGATCAATAGTTTAAGGTTTATTGTCACATTCATTTGTTTTATGGACGTGTAAATTGAAAGTGGCAGATGACGATGAGTCATGCATGGGCATTTGACATATTTTATTTCGTAATAATTCGTCTCTTCCCACCTGAGAGAAGCTGGAAATTCCTTTTGTTTCTGTAATTCACTAGTGTCATTGTTTATTTGAATTGAGGCCAAGTTATGAATTCAAACAAATACCTAACTTACTCGAAATGTCCAAGTTGGTGGCTGCGGTTGGCTGATTATGAAAATTTAATTATTAAATCTAGAGTCTGATAAAGATGTGTGTCCAGATTACCATATAGTGAGCGATGTTACTGCTCAGGTGCTACTTACTAAAAATTGTAGGAATTAGGCATGTCCGCTGTTTCCATTTCATACCGAAGTACTTGCGGCTTTGCCTGACTTTCGATGACGGGACTGGCTGCAAAAATGTGCACCAACATCGCTGCCACAGCCTGTAAACCCATTGTCAAAGAAGTATTAGTTAAAATAATTACATAACGAGAAAAAATAAAAGTTAACTCAGCGAACTTGACCTTCGTGAAATCCACTTAATGATTTCAGTCCGGTGTCACAATGGTGATTAGGTGTTTATTCGTCTTACTCGTCGTCTGTAGGACATAAGAATCTTCACAAATGTAATTATTTACTAGTCGGGAACTATGACATTACCTTGAATTGTCGAAACTAGTACTAAGGACGCGGCAAAGGTCAAATGATTTGAAATACTAAAGATATTCGCGTACCAGCGTGATTAAATATTCACACACTAATCTCCAGCCATTGCGACATCGCATTTGACACCCGATGCTGAGGCCGACAGAATCACAGTATTATGTTACTACAAACGTCTCATATTGAGAACTAATTGAGGTCTTCTGTTTTCTGGCAATAAACTTTAGGCCATGTTAAAAATATGCATTTTCAATTACTCACCAGTGATAACAAGAACATTTTAGATGAAAGGATGACTAAATCAAGAGGTGACTTCCTGGTCAGACTGAGGTTCGAATGTGCGACGATTTAGTAAGATCCCCTTATATATAGCCAGTGGAGGAAGTACGTCTTGCGTGCGACGTGCACCGAGCTCCGACCAAGCTGAAACTGAGCCAATTACAACTGACCACCAGGTGATCGACATATGAATGGGTATAGTACTGAGTGATTATGTCACAGAACGTCTTTTATGTACCGAAGATTTCGCTTACCTGTAGTTAATATTGATTGCCTAGTAAGAAAAGTGATACAAGTTCGTATGCTGCATACAACTACCTGCATACAACTAAGGAGTCTTTTGTCTATTACCTAATCGTCATGGTCCCCTTGTACCAATGCCAGAGTTAATACATTCCTCCGATTAATTAAAAAAGTACTACTATAGTAGAAGCAACCCTTTATGATTCAAAAACTGTATAGCCTTTATTACAGATCACATTTTCTAACTTTCGGATTACTGATACAAACATGTTTTTGTATGAAGGATTGGTCACCCGCAACCTCCTAAATTGTAATTCGTAAGCATTTTGCGTACATTTTTATTACTGTGTAGCTAACAGAGTAATAGTTCGCAACAGCCGGAAGTTTGGATTACAACACGGAATAACAATTTGCTAAGGATTAACTAAGTTGTTTAGTTTTTAAATCCTGATTCTAAAGAGTTTATTTAGTCAAGGGAGTTTACCTGATGGCTATGTTGTTTGACTGCCTGCTGGCTTGACCATTACACTGTACCTACTTTCATATGAAACTTTTTACTACCTCAAGTATGTATGTATTATGTATGTACGTACACACTTTAGTGAGCAAAATAAACATACAACAAATACAATTGATAAACACTGAGATACATGCACAAAGGCGGACTTATTCATTTAAGGGATTTCTTCCAGTCAATGTTTGAATGGATGAGAGGAGTGTTATATTAAGGGCGGACGAGTGAGTTTAAAAATTTGTAATACTGAGAGCCACAATACATAACTTTACCAGATATAATACATACAATACACAAATCACGTCTTTATATCGTCTACAAGGTAGACAGAGCCTAAGGTACTAAGACCTAAAGGCCGAGCTTAGCATAACTGTAGGCAACTAGGAAAGGGGAATCAGAGTTCATTATATTAGTTAAATCCTTTTTATGACAAAAAAAAGAAATCCGAGTTAAACTCACGTCATACAAGTCGACTTACGTACCGTGCTGTCCTGCTCACACTAATAGTATTTAATAAGAGAGAAGAAAGGACGGTAAGACACGAACTTTGCATTTAGAATTAGACCTCAACAACATACGAGTGCATAATAGCCTTATAAAACCTCATAGCAAGGATATCACCCCTTTCTCGATTAATGATAGTTACCTATAATTTCTTGGCGGGTTTGGCTTGACTCCAGACATAGCAACAAGAAATGAGATTTCCCTTATAACTTTCTACATGGAATAACCTAGTGAAAGTTTCAAAAGCCACCTAAACTTAGTGCCAAGTTGGGAGGGACACGGATAAAAGGATAAAGAAGCGTGCAAAGCTTCATAATTACAAGTTGCTAGTGTTCTGATAACTGACATCGCGGTTGACACAACCTTACACTTACAAAGTCCGTGCGGATCGGTACCACCATCTTACTTTGTAATTAAGCCGCGTGTGCTTCCAGGGATGTTGTACTGGCGTGTTGAATGGAAAATTACGGACACAAAAGGGATGCTTGTTATGGCTTTGTCGCAAAAACAATCTAGATTTAGCGTGGATCTTAGTTTAGTTGTATCAAAAACCAAAATGTATAAAGTTGACACGCTCGAGCCTCAAACCAGGTACGACTTAATCTACATTTAATTTAATCATCAATTTTTTCGTCCTAAGGTTGGCAACGCATCTGCTATACCAAGAGGCCAATAATGCAAGAGAGTTTCCAATGTTTATGGGTACTATGGGTAGCGGTAACTGCTCACCAATAAGTTAACTCCTTCGCTCATTTTCCTCACTGAGTCAACACAAAGTAAACCTCATTCTTACAAATTATTATTTTTCAATGATGACTGTACATGGCTGCTAATTAAAAAAAAAACTCTGAATTGACAGTAGTAAAACCAATCGATTTCATTTCTGTTGAGTAAATCCTATCTATCTACGTTTTCAGATTGATTGTCCACGATTTCGTGCGGTTTAATGATTCTTCGCTAACGCGATACCAGGTAGCGACTTGATCGGTAATATTGCAAGTTTAAAATTTTACATTTTATAAAACGAGCCTAAAATGGGGTTTCGTTTTGCATCGATTTTAATTTCATTTTTTATCCTTTTCAGGAGAAACAAGAACGGTATGTGAAACAACAAGAATATTCAGTAGTCCAGCACGCCAAGAGTAGTATCGTCTCTTGTGTCTCTAGAAAATATCGAAATTTGATTTCATTATAAACAATATAATTACAGGGCTCACAAGCAGATTATAGTAAGTTTGAGTCCGGACCTTTGAGTTTTTCAGAGTTTTATGTCCAGCAGTATAACGTAAATAGGCCGGACAGTTATTAATTTATAATTTACTAGATGCTTTTTAGTAACGAAAAATAATGCGACGTAAATGGAACGTATTAATCATTGATAAGGGGATAGCTAGGTCTCGTTAAATTTAGTGACTATTGAAAAAGAGTATACCAGCGAGGCGAGTCGCTTAGTGTGGACCCGAGCAATAGTAACCGATTTTGGTTTTTGTTCTCCTAAGTATGAATAAACCTATGAAATCTTAGACATCTTTACGATTGCTAGTAAAATTTTTGAGCATTGGGTGACTTGGTGGGGTCAGTTTGCGCACATTTTAAAGTACCAGAGTGGCGTCGAATTCGCTTTTGCAAGATTAAATTCATTTACTCAAGAAATTTGCGGCAACTGTACCTACGTAAACATTTCACTAGCGACGGACTTAATTATGAACAAAATTTAAAACAATTGCAGATGGAGACTTTGATAGTCTTCTTCTTCCTGAATTTAATGGTATGCCTTGGATATCGAGAAGATCGCATTATAAATGGTCAGGGTCACAAAGATAAATTTCGTGAAAAAAAGCCGGCACTGCTTACTAATGTAAACAACTTAATCAAACATGTCATCAATGAACCTCAGTTAATAAATGGTCAAGGACAAAAAGTGAAATTCCGTGAAAGAAAGCCGGTACTGCTGACTATTCCTAAAACAATCAATCCCGAACCTGGAGAAAATAACTTGATCAAAGATGTCGCCAATGGACCTCAGTTAATAAATGGTCAAGGACAAAAAGTGAAATTCCGTGAAAGAAAGCCGGTACTGCTGACTATTCCTAAAACAATCAATCCCGAACCTGAAGAAAATAACTTGATCAAAGATGTCGTCAATGGACCTCAGTTAATAAATGGTCAAGGACACAAAGTGAAATTTAGTAAAAGGAAACCAGAACTGCTTGGTAATCCTAAAATTATTCATCCCAAATCTGACGGATACAACTTCATGGAAGACGAGCAGTTTCTAAGAAGAGGTCGATTGCCGAAAGTAATTCATAGCTTGTACTACTATGAGACTAATTGGTATAGCGAAGTAGTTTATTCAGTATGGTTGTATAGCCTACGGGACGTCGCTAAGCTTTTCATTCAGAGATTTGATATAGAGGTTGACTACAGAGCATAAATGGGCCATCTTTCTTCAGGATGTGTATTGCTTAAAAAAAGTATATTCTTAGATGAGAAATAATGATGTAGCTGCTTAGTTCAGTACTAACAGTTTTAATTAACTCCTAGTTTTTGAGACTTCGAAAAATATTAATATTGGTCAAGTTTTCATGTGTTTCACTATTTGAGTAGGTACAAATGTTTTAACAATTATAACGCCTACATGAACACACTGACAATCGCGTTTATATCGATATTTGCTCAATGATTTACATATTGTGAACAGTTTTAATGTAATTTGTATGTTAAATATATATTACAAAGTAAAATAGTCTCATCATCTTGCTTTTTCTTGAGCCTTATCGTTTAGGCATATATTTTGAGCGATGCCAATCTTTGAAATCATTTGTGATTTGCAAACAATTCCTAAGACTTACAACTGCACCTACAAAATACGCCAGTTTAATCAAACAGATACTTACGAGTACATACACATACATAAATCACGTCTTTATCCCTTACGGGGTAGACAGAGCGTGGGGCAAAAACCCAAAAGCCACGCTTAGCATGATTGCGGGCATACAGGCGGCCTAGTGATGGGTTCCTTACGAGTAGGTATATTTATATTTGTTCCATTTTCTAATGAAAATATTGAGAATATCCTTAAATTAAAAAAAAAAATAGAGTCGCACGAAAACCAAGGTAACTTTTTGGTTGGAGCCTGACACCGAGCCGATTCATTCTAAGTAAGGTAGATGTAGTGTAAAGGATTGATCCTTCCTCTTTGTTGAATTCTAATTTAAAAAAAATCAAAAAAAGAATTCATAAAGCGGATGGCCAGATCTATTAAGGCTCTTATAGGGAGCAGACGTGTCATTATGTAAAAATAAATTGTAAAATAAAACTCAGGTTCAGAATTTCAAAGTCTTATTATACCATCGCGCCGTCGAAAGTTCAGGCTCCCTCTGAGCTCCCCTCTATAGTAGCCTTAAATGCTTGTTAACTGTACAACGGAGCATACTAAGATGGCTTATAACAGCCATGGCACTCTATTAAGACAGCTTTGCTTTAAGAAGCATAACTTGCTTTAAGAAGCAGAACTCTACAAGTGTGGCACTGTCATTTAATGATAACATAAGTTAGGAATAGGCTCTGCTTAGGTACTCTAACATTGACAGCAGGACTCGTATATGTGTCAACGTTTGCCAAATGTCTGAACCAAGCATGTTGATAGAAATTTACAATTAAATATGGCGGCCGTACTAATCGTACTTTAGCTAGTTTTATTTTAGCATTTCCAATGCAATTCGATTAAACTAAAAATAATTATAATATTTACTTCAAATAATTACTAGCGTCGTGACTCCCGTTAGTAGTAAGAATTAATCTTAAAATAAATTTGACGTCTCTTTTATAAAAAAAAAACAAAAAAATATATATGAAAAAATTATGTTTTGAAGATAAATGAAAGAAGTTTCGCTTATACATAAATAAAGTAGATAATCTTAAACCATATTGCATAATAATAAAACGGTGGTACATTATTACTTTTCAATTTTTCAATGGTGACTGCTACAGTACTGTGCAGTGCCTTTAGTGACTGATGGCTGCTAATTAAAAAAAACTCTCTAATTGATTTCATTCCTATTTATTAAATCCTATCTACCTAGGGTTTCAAATTAATTTCCTACGCTTTTGTGCGTTTAATGACTCTTCACTTACTAGTGCAATACCTACTAGCGACTTGATCGGTAATATTGTTTAAAATTTTACATTTTATAAAATTAGATTAAAATGGGGTTTTTGCCTGTAAGCGTATTTACAATGAGTACCTACTGATTGTAATTTCTTTTTTTTCTTTTTCAGGAGAAGCGGGAACGGTATGTGAAACGGCATGAATAAATTTCAGTTTTTCAGACGCCATGAGTTGTGTCGTCTCTTGAGTCTCAAGAATATTACAAAATGTTATTTAAAATTTACATTCAATATAAACTAATATAATAACATGGGTTCTCAAGTAGATGTTCGAGTCTGGTCCTCCATGTTTTTCAGAGTTCTGTGTGCAATAGAGCAAATAGGCTGAAGTGTTATTAATTTAAAACTTACTAGATTCTCTTCAGTAAAGGAAAACGTTCCGATGAAAATAAAACGTATTCATTCGTGTTACCTATAAAAAAAAGGGTACCGGCGATGTGAGTCGCTTAGGGTGAACGCGAGCAATGGTAACCAATTTTAGTGATTATTCTCCTAATGAATAAGTCTAGAAGCTACGTAAGCCGGCAAATACGTAATTAATAGGATACGTAAATGTTTCACTATCAACGTATTAAAATATAAATAATGTACCTATTATTGCAGATGCAGATGGAGACTTTAATAGCCTTCTTCTTCCTGAATTTAATGGCATGCCTTGGATATCGAGAAGGTAACCTTAATGGATTTCACATCATAAATGGTGATGGTCACAAAGATCGTGAAAGAAAGCCGGTGCTGCTTACTATCCCTAAAAGGATCAATCCCAAACCTGGGGAAAACAATTTGATCAAGGATGTCATCAATGGACCTCAATTAATAAATGGACAAGGACTCAAAGTAAAATTTCGTGAAAGAAAGCCGGTACTGCTCACTATTCCTAAAACAATTAATCCAAGAACAGTAACAATTAATTCCGAAATTGATGAAAACGACTTAGCGACAGATGTCGTCAGTGGTCATCAGTTAATAAACAGTCAAAGGCATAAAGTGAAATTTCGTAATAGGAAACCAGTACTGCTGGTTATTCCTATAATTATTTATCCCGAATCTAGCGGATACAACTTTACGACGGAAGACGAGCAGTTTCTTAGAAAAAAACGACACCTACCGAAAGTAATTCATAGCTTATACTACTATGAGACTGATGATTATGGCGATGAGGTTTATTCAGTATGGTTGCATAGTCTACGAGATGTCGCTGAACTGTTCATGTACAGATTTAATATGGACATCGAATACGAGGCATAAATTGGCAATCTTTCTTCACGCTGCGTATTATATTAAACATGTATATGCCTTTTTCATACTAACACTTTTAACTAACACGAATTATAGTTTTTGAGACTTAAAAATGTTTATTCATCAAAAGTGTATATTGGTCAAGTTTTCATGTAAGTATTTCACTTTTGAGAAGGTACAAAATAAATGCTTTAAAAATTATAACAACTAAGTAGTCAAATGCCCAAACACACTAGCCAAATGACCGCGTTTAAATCCATAATTTACTTAATTATATGTTATTATAATTACCTACTTTATATATTAAATATATTTATGTACTTACATCTATTATACAAGATGATAGTCTCTTGTTTTTTTTAGCCTTATCGCTTAGGCATATTTTTCAGCGATGCTACCAAGCAACACAACTGTGATTTGCAAGCAATTTCTAAGAAATAAAATACATCAGTTTAACCAAACAGATTACGTTAACGAGTAGGTATATTAATATTTGTTCCAATTTCCAATTCTAATGAAAAACATTGAGAATAGGAATAGAGAAATAGGAATTATTTAACAGACAGATTGATTTGGTAGTCGGCTGGTTTTATTCACGCGTTTCTGAAGCAATTTGATAAAACTAAAAATAATTATAATATTAACTTCAAATGATTACTAGCATCGTGACTCCCGGTGATAGTAAGAATTACAAATAAGGAAAATGGTAAGATATCTGTACAAGTATATTATTGTACAATAATGATTTCTAAGAGATGCAAAAAATTTAGACGTGCCTTTACGAAACTCGTATCGCATTCATGGGGAAGTTTAAGTATTAGAATATTTTGATTATGAGACTGGTATGGTTAAAGCAATGTCAAAAAACGAAACATTAAAAAAAAATGTCTGTGCCACCAATGTTCATAGAAGTTTGACATAAACGTATAAAGGACCTAAGGATAAGGATCTTTACCTATTATTGTAATAATAAAACAATTTAGAGAAAATATCTGTACTTACTTTACTTACCTACGAGTATAAACAATTTTTGAGAAAAACTACCCTTGGCTATGCACTGACAGAATACGTTTCAATGGTAAGTATGATATTTAGAATATTTGGATGTTTATCCGTCTATCCAGTCAACGGTATACACATATGTAGGTACGTTACCAGGACGTCAAAAACATCTATACACCTTTATGCTATAAACCATAAGGCCGATGACACATATATTTGACATGATGGATGTATCGATATTTATGGCCTTGACTGTACACTCTATTAGATATCAAGTATGATCCTTCAACATTCCGGTGGATGTAATGCTAATTGCCTACAATGAGTGTTTTGTAGGGATTTAGATAAAATTGGGTTGTTTACAAAGGCGTTAAAATGGCTTGGAATGAAGAATAAATACATACTTCATCAAAGTTTGAACATTATAATATCATAAAAGCTAAATCACGCGATCGAAGTAGCGGGCGCATTTTAGTGCTAAAATAAATATAAAAAAAGATCGTCTCTATTTTCTGACTTCTCGCAACAGGAGAATTTTAATCTCCGGTTTGGTTAGTTTTTATGATTACTATAGTAAAATTTAATAACTAATAGGCACTTTAATTGATTTTAACGAGCAAAAACTCCTATAATTACGAACGAGCAATATTTGCATGCACTAAAATGAGTTCATAATATATGTATGTTTTGAGATCATTAAAACGGCTCTACAATTTTAATTCAAATTGGATAGACGCATATTATGGGCTTGGGGCAAAAAGCCAATATTCATCTCATCTCAGGCAAAAGTTTTTCCAAATTATTAAACGCCTTTCGAAGCTCGGTCGTCTAGGTACCAATCAATAATGAAATATACTACACAAAAATTACAAGAAAGCAACGGTGAGAACTTAATTACGAGAATACACCCCTTACACACTCTAGGCACATTTCATTAAATAAATTAAATGGATTAACTTACTTTGCTAGTTCGTGAAAAATAGACAAAGTCAAGTCACGCAAAAGCCGCGCTCGCGTTAAAGAAACTTTCATGTACTTCCACCCTTCTTAACCCTTAGAAAATGAAATTACAAGCAGAACCACAACTAAAACCATCGCCGCATTGTACAATACTCCGGCACACGTGTTTCACCGCTCATCGAGGCATCCTCAGTATTAGTTGTAGGCTCTCCGATGGTCGATCGAGGAATGAGCCTGTTCATAACGATTAAACGCGAGCGCAGGTATTTTGCTTGAATAGACTCAATGTGTTTCGCGGAATAGCAAAGTATGATTATCCATTCAGTTCAACATTGCCCTCGGCAAAATAACACCTCAATTAAGTCTGTTTGTATGTTAATCGTTCCGAAATTCAATATTAAAAATTTTGCGCCTGCAAATAGTATTCTTGCAAGGCTGCACATCAAGATAACTGTTCTAAAAAAACACTATGTAGGTACTTTACCGACAAGTGAATTAGCTCGCGTTGAAGTGGCAATGGGCAAGCCTTATATCAAGGAGAACAGATGGTTGTAGGGGCCAAAAGGTTCTCACCGCGGATTGGCAAGCGTAGCGTAGGACGTCAACCAACGAGATGGATGGATGACTTGGTTAAAGTTGTAGGTTCACGGAGGATGCAAGCCGCTTTCAACCGAGCCAACTGGAAGTCAATAGAGGGAGTCATATGTCTAACAGTGGACGACCTATGGCCGATATATATGAAGATGATGATGATGATGAGGTACTTTCAGTAGTAATACATACATAAGTCACGTCTTTATCCCTTACGGGGTAGACAGAGCCTAAGGTAACAAGACCTAAAGATAAGTTTGAAATAAGTAGTTGAAAAGTGTTACCAGTTTATTCAATATGAGTTAGTTTTAATTTAATTTATAACAGTATAATTATTATAAACTTATCCAAGAATGCTGGCAACCAACGCAGGTGGATCGCCGATGCGGTTCAAAGGCTCATCTGTAGAGGTCTGTAAAAAACATAATAAGTCAAATTAAAATTCATATGTAATCATGTCAAATTATTAAACAAATGTTCTTTTTTGGTGTGATTTGAACTTACCCAATCATAATCAGATGTGGTTGAATACTCGGTACTAAAATCAGTATTCGATGCAACTGTGTGCTCACTGGGTGTATACTTTTGGGGCTTGGAATTTTCCACACCATCATAAAAAGAACTACGATTATTCACATTCACTGGGCTGCCGCCGTAATTAAATTTATTTTCCTCCATGATTTTGTTAATAAAGTGAGAGGTCGTCGGCGCAAACCTGCGATTTAAATAATTGTAAAAGTAATTAAGTTTGATCTAAAACTCTATCGTTTATTAAATCTTTTGCATTTTCGGGCCATCTTAATACTTACGAGTACCCTTGTTGTTGCTTGTTTGTATTAGGATTGAAGTTATTCTTATATTCGTTGTAGTCTGTACTCCCAAGGTTGTCCGGAAATGAGATCGGGTTATTGGAATCCGATTCTTGTCTTGACGAATACTTGTTTGATGAAGGACTGAAATTAGTCTTATCTACATTGTACTCAGTGTTACCCTGAGATGAAGATGGATTATTCAGACCCCAGTTTTGTAGATCTTCGTATTTGGCAGGTTTTACAGTATTGGCATAAGGAAAGGACATACGTTCATTGTTTGCGATTTCTCGATTGTCCTGGAATGTTGTCGGATTTCTTTCAGCTGAGTGTTGTTTATGCTGGTTAAATAGGTTTACTCGATGAAGAAATTTTGGTCTGCAATTAAAATATCAAAAGTGACAACTAATTCATTCAAATGACTACATTAAAAATTTCGCTAGTGGACTTACACTTTTTCAATATTGTTGACAGCAGTATCTCTCAGAGATCCCAAATTAAGTCCGAAAATAGATGCACTAAACGTTGTCCCTAAAGATAGCAAAAAGAGGAAGACCTGTAATAAAAACACATATCGTTTAATTTTATTACTTTTTTTTAAATTTATATCGCACTCAGATGTGTTTAATTGCAATTTATTATTATCAATTCGTACTTTTATGTTACACAGTAGCAACGCTAATTCATGAATTAATGGATCCCAAACAATAATTCTTTCTTAATGCCGAAGAAAAGAACGAATGACTTGATACATTACTAATCACTAACTACTATTTATTGTAATCTGACTTCGACGTAAGAAAAAATAAAAATAATAAGCGTTCTACGCTTTTCCAGGACCAATCTCAAAGTCATCCAAAACAATCCACTACATAAAATAATTTACATTGAGTTTTAACGTAACATATAATATATGCTGGAATGCACCTCTCACCGTTAACTCCTTATAAGTATTATTATCCATTTCGTTGTTTGGTATCCTTAAGTAAACCACAATCACTGTCACTAGAGAAGACAAACTAAAATTTTCTAACTGCGTGGCCTGCGTCGAGAACTTTATAAGCATGTGAATGAGCAACAATGCTTTTTGTCCAGTTCCTGCTGATTTTACCTGCGTTTTTTGTAGTACCGTAATGAGTACCACCGATGGTATATTTAATGACTTACAGCCCGATGATGTTCATAGTTATAAGGAAACTGATTTTACGAACACGCGTCGTTATTCAACGTTCTTAGATTTATTTACTCAACTTCTTGAAACGAGTGGTTCGCTGGCAGTTTCCGACAAAAACACAGTTTTTTATATGAAAAACATAGTGTAGTTAAGGTTTAAGCAGAAAAATAAGTTATGCGTCACTACGCACTCTATTAAAACCAACACCTTATTTAAGATAGAGGTCAAATACGTATGAGAATTCATACATGATTGATCCCTGTTAGCCACTTATGATGTCTCGCGGTAAAGAGTTTCCTGAGGTGTGAACGAAGTGCATTGTAGGTGACAGGGATGGTCCTTGTATAACCGGTCGGCAGAAACCTCCATATAATTTTATAGTGCAAGGTTACTAATTGTGTGTTTTGCTTTAATTGCACTTATAAAATACACATAATATTAGCCTGTCGACTGCAGTCACAGATACCTGCCTATCTACAGGGCTTCAATTGTCTTAATGTCTCTAGACAAACTTCGTTTTCTCAGGTGTTGAAGATAATTATGTCTACACTATGATGAAGAACATTAATTTTATTATTTGTAGAGACTTTTCTGGGGATTAAAATAACTGAGCTTCATTGTCTATTATGCTTAGATTTATTATGGGTTAAGACACAAGATGTAGTCTGACGTTCTGTAGGCTGATAAAGTTGTAATTTTTTTTGCTGAATTTGTTGTACCGGCTTCTAAAACTTGAACAAAAGCAAAGAATTCTTGTAGAGTCTGAGGACACTATAGTCTGATGGTGAAGTAACAGGTGGTCAATTTCACCAATCTGCGATAAATGACTAAGCGATAGGAATAAATCGATGCCCACTTCTTCTGAGCTTTCCTTACATGAAATATAGATCGACTCGAAAATGTTAACTGTTGCTTGTTGAATAGGTGAAATTAGGGAAAGATTCAAAAGCAGAAGAACGTCTTCAGTTTTGAATTGTTACTTATAATAATATGAGTAATACTTATTAGACAACTGCATCCTGCGACATCTTAGTTTTATTTCATACAAATTCCTTGGTACACAGGCTTCTTGCATAGACTGTAATAAAGCTCCTAGTGAAATAAATATGACGAGATTTGTATTGCGTTTTGTAGCACACATGTCTCGTGAAATTTGCCAGGCGCTTTTTATGTAAGGTTCCATCTGTATGTATTGTATCATAATGTATTTGGATTGAAACTTGTAGGCAAAACCTAGATATATGAGAAACGTTTCTAAATAAGTACAGTCTTTGTTACCGTTTGGGGCAAAAAATATCAAAAATCATCCTTAATGTACCTCAAGTGATCATACGTGATAATCAAGCCCTTAGAGTTTAGGTTTGTAGTTAGAGCTGCGTGCTGTCCGTCAATCAGTAAGTTTGACAAGGCTTTCTAATAGTTTAAAAATAAATTAAATATCATTCCAAATCAAATTTTACTTTCGATAATAGTGCAGGCACCGGTGGCTCGGACGCCTGACCGAGCGGCGATTGAGCTTGCCGCGGTTGCGCTTACGCAGCTCTGTCATTTTCCCGCACTTGACCAATCCGGTCAGGTGACTCAGTCGATATCTGCCGCTCTCGTTCTCTGTAAGTCCCAATCTGGTAGCACGGTTCAATGCCCTGCATATTAAGTTTCACTTAGGATCGATACTCAATCCTAAATTAAAGATACAAGGGAAGAGCTCACGGATAGAGCTGATCTGAGGATTGAAACTAATCATAGCCGGAACCGAAAAATCTTAGATAAATACGTACATACAAAAACAACGTCTTTTTCCCTTACGGGGTATAGACGGGGCCCAGATAACTTGTTTTTTTATTGGTTTCTTATGTTTATCGCTTTTGGTAAACAAGAACAACACTGTATGCATTTTTGTGCAACCTGAGCTACCAGGGATTTAGGAGAGATTTATTTGCGTAGGGTAAATAAAATAATGAGATTTCGCTTCTCAATTGGACAATAAGTCGGAGTTATACATGCATGCATACATACACGCAGTCACGCTTCGGGGGAAAGAGTTATAAAGATTCAAAAATCGGACTTATAATATATCTTAAAGCGTTTTTAACTGTTATTGAGTTGTGAACGACGCGTTGGTAATAGGTGGATAAAACCAACCTAGTAGATACTTATTTTAAATACACTACAGACATATTTTCTCTTACCTATTAACTTTGCGACCAAGGTTTTGGTCAGAAATACCGTATTCAAATTTTATAAATTTTGCAATTGTTCTCGACGTCCAGCCCGTGTTTTTCATTAGGTTTCTCAATGCCGTCATAACAATTTTTCCTGTACTGGTACGCTTTCCTCCGGCCTTTAACTTTACCATCATTAGTATAATATATACAATTTAAAAAAATATATCAACACATTAGATTAGTTGTCACGGTTTCAATATGTACTAGCACCCTGATAAGTTATTTAATAATAAATAGTTTAAAAGCTCAGCCAAGCTAAACTTTACATGCTGCATGACAAGTAAATGACTTTGAAGTTTGTTCTCTATGACTCTCGTTATTTTTATAGGAATCCGAGGTTGGAATTGGAATGCTTGTTCTAGGAACGCTTTATTTCTATAGTGTGCATGTTCGTTATTAAGTTTGAGTTCTTACTGCCTTATCTTTGACGACTAATTAATTTTATTTACCATAACAGATCTAATTCTTCCGAGCCTTACATACAGTGTATTATCGGCACAATGGGCACTTCTTAAAGCAGCTCACGATGTGATCCAATAGCAATTAATTACTTTCAGTTGTATTCAAGTTATAATTACTTACGACTATTTATAAAGTTTGCTTTACATCATTTAATGTATGGTTATATTAAATTAAGGAAAGAGTCATTTTAAACTTGCCATTGCATAGTGTCAAGGAATGCGAACATGCGTGTAAAAGACACGAAAAAGGCAAGGATTGAAGCTGGCTTCCGCTCACATAAATAGTTATTAATAGGTATGAGAATGACAGGACCGACATGAAACAAATTTAGAATTTCGGAGTAGCCCCCTGCACTTAATCCGTCATTTCTCAGAGCAGCGCGCCATGCCATGTAAACCTCGATTTCTGACACAAGACCTGACTTGAATGTTTTTTTTTCAGTGGAGCCTTATTTAGTCAGGTATGTCTGTTAGTTCTTAGGAAAATATCGAATTTGTCAAGCTAAGAGTGTGCGGCATAGTGTTTGATTTAATTAGATGAGTATTCGCAAGTGATGTGTGGCAATTTTTTTAGTCTCTAAATATTTTTGTTGCTGCAAGTTTCATGTTCGAAATGGCCAATGGGAAGTTAAAAAGCGAAAAATTCTATTACGATGGCAGAGCTTTTTATTTTTTTAAATTGGACTAGTATTATTCTATTTTGTTCGTCAGCTTAACCGAGGAGGGAAGCAACGACCGCGCCGGGGACGGCGCCGCCAGGGCCTTGTTCGATGGTGGGCTGGAAGCCGTTCTCGTCGGCGATGTAGGTGACAACGTAGGTGACTCCGTCGGGGCCGATCCAAGCGTAAGAGCCCTTCACGGCGATGGCTTCGTTCTCGGCTCCGGCGTTCCTGAGCTCACCCTGCTCCTCTTGTTTGCGGCCGTCGTCCTGTTCGTACCTGGTGTTAAATTGTTTTGTTTTAATAACATTTGTCTAGCCCGAAGTTAAACATGAAATTAATACGATAAAGATTATTGTCCCTAAAATGGATTACATAAAGTTATGAATCACAGATCTGGTTACCGATTAATTGCTACTTACTAAATAATATCTGAGGCTGGACTCTTTTAATAGGAAGGAAGAGAAAATAACTAAAAGTACTACACACGTAATTTGCTTTTGAAGATATTTTCAACATAAGTTTAGCTGTAAATATAATTGCTTTATTTGCATTTAAGAATCATCGTTGTCTATTGTACTTCAAAGCTTTTTGAAGTTCAAGGTACCTAGGTAATTTTTACCACAGTTTTTATGTAAACGAACACTGAGATCTAATTTTAATTCTTACGTATAGCTGTATCGGCCGAGTCCATCGTTGTCCGACTCAAACCGGAGAAGCTGGGGCACACCCCCATTCGGGCTTTGCCGCTGGGCCCTTTGTTGGGGCGCCGCAGCCGCAACCGCCAGCACCAAAGCAACAACTACCAACTGAAATCAGGACAATCCTTTAGCACTGCACAGTATCACTGAACGCACTTATCAACACTTATTTATTTCAATCAATAAACCAACCAATTTCATGTTTGAATATATGTTGTTAACCGACTGAGGTAATCTCAACTATGCTCGTTAGCTGCATCTAAACGCAACTTATATATGCTGATGTTGTATTTATTACAACATTATTTGTTGACGTTTATCTTGTTACAAGGTTTTGTATCTTTGACCACTCCTACACTCGCGACCTCTTCGTGGATCATCTGAGGACATCCACGGTGGTGTTTGCAACACACTTAATTATAATACACATTTGAACTCAAATGTGGTTTGGCCGATGTTAATGAGCGGAGGACCTTTAAGAGCTATCTTGACTTGTGAAATATGAAAGTCATTTTGAATCTCTAGTAAAAGAATGGTTTACTATTCCTGTTATATTTGAATAATCATAGAGTTTTCGCTAGCAAGTAAAAGATCATTTTTTATTTAAAGAAGTATTGATTTACCAGAGAGCATTTTTTCGTGCGTGACATTGTGAATCAACCGACAAAAAAAAACTGCGGTCTGGTTTCATGTGTCTAAAATAATACTAAATTTACTTATATGCCTTTAAAATTGGCCCATTTTAACGTTGAATAAGTTGTGAGTCGAATAACTCGTACGCTCGAGCATTGCAGTTCCCCTTATCGGCGAAAAACAGCATTTGAGCCGACGCACCATAGGCAACAACTAATTTATTGTAGTGTTAATATAATACTTAATCGCTGGCTAATATCCGATATGGAGTTGGGTATAATGTTGTTTTTTTATCGTATGTGACCGACATCTATTAAAGCTGTGTTTTACTCGTCATTTGGAAAATATTACTAGTGAACAGAAACCACATTTAAAAAAATACAATGGTGTCATAGATCAACAGGTCAAAACGTCAGGGATTTATTATTCTGTACTAAAACAGATTTGATCTTGGTGGAAACATTATATTCGCATTAACATCTCTTCAATCGAACTTGTTGGTGTTACGCCGAATTCAACTTCGAACAAACGCCGGTCTAATTGCGAGGTTAAAAAATGTACGAGGACATTAATGAAGAGAAGGATAACAGTAAGCAAAAGATGTGTCGTTTGAAATTAGGTTTCAGATTTCCGTACTTCAATGAGGAAAAAGGGACTTTGTTTGTTTGTTTGTCGCACAACCATTAATTACCAATTAAGTTGTTATTGGTAAATTATTTAGTGCCAAAATGTTTTGCTAATTTTACTATGTAACATTTCAAATTAAAGGGCTTATTATGAAAATGTTAAGAGTTTTTTTTTACTTTTAAAGCAACCAAGTAAATTAATTTTAGTTCGTTAATTAACTCACCCGCTTTTTCATATCTGACACTGTCAAATACCATAATTATTGGGCGTATATTTTGTATACTTACGGAACCCAAGCTGCGCGATCTAAACTCTCATCTGGCTGGATTTCTATTGTTTTCGAACTACATAATATTCGGTAACAATATCCACTGAACAAATAGTTGCCCAAATATAATTGACATTTACACCAAAAAAGGTTTTGTTGAACTCTTGTGACATCTGGGAATAAAGGTCACGTCGTGGCGTACCTACGGAACATCGATCTCGGGTTTGGCAAGAATCATAGATTTACCCAGCTCTGCTTTTGGAATGTATTTTTGAATCAAGTACTGTTGTAGGTGTCATTCACAATGACGCCCACAGCGGTTCTTATTTATTATGTCGTGAAAATTAATTTTGACCAATCCACACTTCTACGCAGATGTCACTATCTATATCAGTAGGTACATCAACTTTATCACAATAATAGCATGCAAAGGTTGGCTATCTGGCCCCTATTCCACCAACTCGACAGTTTTGTCGGTGACCATTGACAATTCGAATTGCAATGCGTGGTCAATATGAAGCCACCCGGCGTAGATTCTCGTAGAGTTTGTAATGTAAACAGAATTGTCACTTGTCACCGACAACTGTCACATTGGTGAAATAGGGACCTAACTATTACGGTTTTAAAATCAGTGGTTTTAGACATAAACCTTGTATCTATGTTATGTTTCACAATATTTGAATATTCTGAATTGATAATTAATACATCTCACATAAATTATAACCCTATTAAATAAATCTCACTAAAATATCTTATTTGCCTCTTATACACACACTAAATTCAAATGAGACATAAATTACCACTCGTAAAACAATGATTTTTGCTCACGACGTAACTATTAAATCAGTAGGTATAGGAAAACTTTGTTTTACGGTTATCAATAATCTAACTTCATATTGTTAACTAATTTTACTAACAATTTAATAGTTAGGTATATCAAGTATTTAAGATGACAAGGTCGTGACCCTGGGACTCAATTCATTTCATTTGTTTTTTTATTCACAAAGGCTTTCAAGGACAGCCAATTATAATAAAAAAGGAATACTTCTCTAAACTGTGTTTTATATTTAATCCGGTATTCTTCAGTAGGTGGTTTAGTTGTTTTGACAATTGTACACCTCGATGAATATTTTTTTTGAAGCTTCTTTAGCGGCGTTGTGCCTTTTTGGGATGGGATAAAAACTTTTAAGCTCGCGTCAGGGTCCCGTGACCGTAAGACGTAAGACGGCACTGTGCGCTTGCGCGAGTGTGCGTTTGTGTTTTTATTTTATTTTAATAATCATAAATTTACTTTTTTCTTTCATATACCTAAAACAAAATGAGCTTAATTTTCATCATGTTCTCATCGCTTATGATCGGCGAGCTGCCAAGTTTAGCGATGCCGAAATAGCAAAAATAAGCTTGGCCCTGCTTGCTGAAGTGTCCTGCTTGACCTTGAGCCGGTCAATCAGCGTGCAGCACTCTACGTAGCTATTTTCCAACTTATTTAAAAAAAATATGGCATTCACTCTATCATAGATAGGTACTATCAAATGAATCAAGAATTTCACTTCTTGTTTTTTTATGTTTTTTAAATTTCTAAACGACATTGAAAATTAAAACATATAAAAAAATCCGAAAAGTAAAGCTATGGCCGGGAATCGAACCCGGATCTTCATCATTCCGTGATGCGTGCTGTGGGTGGTGTAGCGGTATAATGGGTCCATATTTCAGTATCGTATAGTAATTTAATTCACTCTATCTATTTCTATAAAATGGGTTTTCAAATAAAGCACATAATTACGTCGTAAAAATTTGTTTATAAATTATGGTCGTGGTCTGTTTTTTCTATTTTGGTTAGACTTTTTACTCTGATGTTCAACTTTTCCTCCGCCCCCAAAAAGAGATTTGAGTAGTTGATCAGGCAAGGCGGCGCCAGGTGCTTCTTCGCCTGCTTCCTCAATCGTGGGTTGATATCCGTCCTGATCTGCTATGTAGGTTACGGTATAGACCACGCCATTTGTTCCTATGTATTGAAACCGGCCCTTAATGATAAGAGCAGCATCCTCCTTGCCCTCATTGATCAGCTCTCCTTGGGCTTCAGCTTTGATGCCATCACTTTGGTCATACCTGCAGTTTGAAAGTACATTTAAATTAATTATTTAAAGGGGTCTCTGGAAGTTTTGCCCGTGTACCAAAATAAACAGACATATAGAGTGTTTTGTTAAGCAGCTATAATTTGCAATCCTCTACCACTTTTTTTTCTTCCCTATTTATTTCTCTCTCTCTTTCTTTATGTTTGCACCCGAGTCATGGATGCTGTATGTATTTAAGATGGGATTTCCTACATAACATTAGTGTTTATTCGTTATCCATAGTAGGTACAAGCTTTGCTTAGTTTGGAACTAGGTCATCTGGTGTAAATTGTTCCATGATATTTGTTCTTAGCATCTTCAAAAAATTCTCGATTCTTTAGAGGATATTGTGAGAAAAAAAACAAAAACAACAAACATACTAACGCATATTGGAAGCCATTTGGTCCAAAGTTGTCGTATTCGTATTTCAGTATTTTCGCATCAGCAGAGCTATCAACCGGCGCCGGTGCTGCCGCAGCAGCCGCTATCACGCAGCACAGAACGAACTGAAAAACAAAAGGAAAAATAATAAGAATAAAGTAGAAAAAGAAAAAATAACACATTAGGTGCTCTTAAAACGAGCGCCATAATTAATAGTAAGTAAGTATTTCCTTGATGTAAAAACTGCCTAACATTTCTAAGTAAGCCAAACAGCTGATTATTCATTATCAAAGTTATTATTACCTGTCACAAATATGTGAGACCTTTTGACGGATCTGTCATGCGCGATTAACAATATTTTCACAAAGTTTTTGGATTATTTTAATTGATTGAAACGCTCCTGAAAGTTTTACACTCTAATTAAAGCTTTAAAAAGTATATAAAATGAATGAAAAGAAAACAGTGAGAACGTACCTAGTACTGAAATGCACGTAAAAGTTAGCTATAGGTCAATAATAACTTGAAGGTATGTGAAATTTTAATAATGTTAATAAGTTTTGTGACCCGCCCGGTATTGTAGAACCTACCGGTCATCGTCTCCTTTTCATCGTAGGCAAAAATCAGGCAAAAATCATATTCAAGTACAAATAAAAAATGCTCTGACTCCATTCAAAAATTTCAATTCATCTTCTAATAAATAAAAATCAGCATGAAGATAAAAAATCTAAGTTAAAAGACGGTAGATAAACTTTTAAGTTTTATACCTTGAATGTAAATGGAAGGCGATTGATAAAGTTACCTTTGTTTAAACAAACCGCCATAAGTCCCTTTACTTAAATATTGTCAATTTCGTATTTTTTAATTTAATAGGCGTTAATTTGCGGAGGTGCATTTCAATGAACAAAAAACATTACGTTGCTATTCCTCTACTTTACATCATATTAGACTCTTCTAATTTCATAATTAACCATAACAAATTGATGCTCTACCCGGCCACAGTACATGTTACCTTAAATTTAAGATATTTGTTAAGTGCCTACATGATAATGCGATAAATTACGTACCTGCTGCAATACTAAAAATAATTAGCAGGTTTAGCAAATTCAAAATTTTTAAACGAATGAATTTTGTCATGAGTCGAACTGCCTTATTATTAGAGATTTATCAGATATAATCATACTCACAAATTTCATTTTGAGGGTAGGTGGTTGTTGTATTATTATTATTATATGTTGTTAGAAGCTTGGATCAGACAAAAGTAATATTAAGTAGGAATTCAGTTCTTTTATAATAAATGCTTGAGTACCAAATTATACAATTTGGAAAATACAAAGTTGAAGGCTAAAATTCAACTCGAGCGTTGATTTATTTTAGCAAGTTTTTTTTTACATATATTATATTAATAGACTTAAGAGTAACTATTAATACATATTAACACATACTAACTTTTTGACGTCGCATCGTCGGCTGTGCATACAATTTTCTAACACCCTTATACTAACTTTACGTAACTAACTAATAAAAAATAATGTAATTAAAATTCGGAACTTGATTTTTACTTATTACCCATGCTTAGATATTGGGTACCTATTTGGTATTTTTGATTTGAATGCGATTTCTAAATATCGCCAGCAATAAAAGTGTATTAAAAATTAAATATTCGGCAAAGACTTAATTTTAACTAAATATGTAAGTATTTGTACTTTTTTGGCGAACTTTAGGCAAGAGTGACTTTTTGAATGACTTCTGAGTCGAGAGAGAAACAAAAATTGTTATTATTTTCTTTTTTTTTTCAATATGTGTACCTACTAAGGAAACGTATAGGTTACATTTATTGTATTCTATAGTAGGTATTAGTTATTTAGTAAGCTTCGTTGATATTTGTTGACTTACTAAACTGATGAGCCGTAGTAATAAAAAAAACATTGCAGTGGGATCCATTGCAAAGACAAACAAATAAACAACCTCTCACTCTAAACGCATACGCCTCTGATCCGTCATGAGTAAAGATTTATTTTTCATCACAGATTTCAGCACTTGGAAAGATGGAGTAGGTATTTAGTTATACTGGGAAGGAAATGAAATCGACATATTCGTTAAAAAACATTTTTTTGAAAACAAAATATATTTGTACATGTTTATAAGAACTTCTTTTTTATTTTCCACCATTAATGCTGGCAAGAATGCTCGGGTTGACGTATCCGGGTCCTTCCTCTACTGTGGGTTGGTAGCCACCTTCATCGGCAACGTAAGTCACGGTGTATTTTATACCATTGGGTGCGATGAATTCGTAAGAGCCCTTAATCGCAATAGCTGCATTCTCCTTGCCCTCGTTGATCAGCTCACCTAGGGCCTCAGCCTTGTTGCCATCGCTTTGTTCATACCTGCAAATTAAAAAGTGACCAAGTGCTAGAGCGAAACATTAGATAGGTAGTATTATGTAGGTATACATTGATAATTTTGCCTTCGTAGATGCTTTGCATTATTGTGGAACGATCCTTTATTCAAGCTCTGTGAGTATTAAATGTTAGCTTTGACTAACGATTAATAACGAGAACATAATTTGAAATAGACAACTACAACTGAACTTGACAAACTTAGAAATTATTTTAACAAACACAATTTACCTTTCAACAAGCACTAAATCAAACAAGCAAGTGCAACAAAGTAGTTTCTGCCTACCCGTGTGGGAAAGAAGCGTGACGGTGTATATGTACTAAATCAAAAATAGGTACACGAAACCAACATGATTAATCTTGTAATAACCTTTTACAAATACAAGTATTTCTTCCGAGTGGGGATTGAATATGGCAGTAAGTACAAATAGGGTCGCTACCACTAGATCCCTTCAGATAACACATACTTACGAGTATCTGAAGCCGTAAGGGCCAACGTTGTCGAAAGAATATTTCAGGAGCTGCACATCTCCGGGGTTACTGATTGACGCAGGCGCCGCCGCAACAGCTGCTACCAGGCAACAGAGAACCAACTAAAAAAGTTTTATAGTTTTGTAAAGTCCCAGAATTATATTAAGCTGACCCTGTATTTTGGATGTGTACAATGCTCGCTCGTGCTTATAGTCATAGCGAGATCCTACCACACGTATACATGAAAAGCAATTAGCTAATGTTTTAAAATTTAGCTAAAAAATACCAGAATATTAGACCAAATTTGCCTACCGTTATCAATTCTGAGGTTTTCAACTTGACTGTATGTTTCTTTGCGGATATTATCTTCGCTAGCTTTTCTTTTCAATTAAATTGTGTCTCAAACTTGGCCCATTGTATTATTTTTAAGCAGTTCACTAATCATAATATTATTTTATCTGAAAACCGGATACCTAATGGGGACATTATACATCCCAAAATTCGTTATTGTAAATTCCTTGAATAAATATATGTATTAGTAGTTGAGTCTTAGTAGATGGTCTTTCCGGATGCGCTAGTAGTTTCATAAAAAGACGTGTAAAAGAAATAAAGAAAGAAAAAATTCATTCGTAACAATACACGTTGAAAAAACAAAAAAAAATTAAAGAGAAAGCTTACGGTCTTCCGTTGAGAGTTGAGGGTGAAAAACATTTACAAAAGATAAGATAGTTAAACACAAATATATAATAATAAAATTAAACAAACAATATTTTTATACAAGTGAGTGAATTAATATGTAAATATAAAAGGGTGGTTGTATGGCCACATAACCTTTGGCTTTGCCAGAAGAGATAAAAACAGAAGAGCCCTTGGCAGCCTATTTGCAAAATAAAAGTTTAGAATTTAGAATTTCCTTATTAAAAATAACAACAAAATCTCATCACAATTTATGCAACAGTTAATTATTCATTGAATAATTATTTAATTAAGAACCAAAGAACAGGATAGAGTGTATTTGAACTCACCAGTTTCATCACGTTGTTTATCTTTGAATAGACTCCTCCAAATGACAAATTCATTTAGAATTCGATCCGTTATATAATAAAGCCAAAATCAGTGAATTATTATTAGTCCAACCTGCTCTGCAGAAAGTTGAAGGTTAACATTCGACCCGGGAGACACCAAGTAAGTAGGTAATTGTTATTTTATTGTTGTCCTCTAAAATATGATTCCAAATTATGCAGTGTTTTTTTTCTGCGTATAATGTTGTTGATTTGATCTACTTAAGTAATTTTATGAAAACTGCACTTAGACAAGTAGATTTCTCCTCAGGTCATCACTAGGATTATATAATTATACTTCAGGGGATTGACATTAGCTTGCAAAATGTGACATGATCACACGGAACAAATACATTATTATTGTACTTTTTCGAAGCGTTTGTTGAAATTGAAACGCTACGAGGTATTTGTCACTGGTTTTCTGGTTATTTTGATCCGTATCTTTTCTATGGCACTTCTTTTAAGTAGGTGCATTATAAACAAATGACTGCAATTTAAAACCAGCCAAATACAAGTCGGGTTATAAATTTCCCCTTTCTTTAACTTTTCCTTTAGAAAAAAAGGAACACTTATAATTTATAATTAGAATTGTTTAATATATCCTTCGATAGACAAACAGTGACTGTTACCAAGGCCGTGGTTTAGCTGTCCCTTGTGCAGAATTAGTTCTAATAATCAATCTCAGAGCCACAAACCTTGAGGACGCCGGCTTCGACCAACGCTGTGTAGAGTTCGCCCGTAGAGTCTTTTAGCCACTGCCGCCCCTTATTAAATACACACCCGCGAAGACTATCCGGGATGTTATATACACTAATTGTTCTTTCTTTCTTTCTAATTACACTTTTACACCAAATGTTACTGTTGTATTAGACTTTGTTTATTGAAGTGACACAAGTACATCAGATAGAATACAACGTATAGAAAAGAATAATAAGTTTAAAAGTTTTGGTTAGCCAGTTACATACAACATACTCCCCCGTAATCAAAACAAGATTATAAACATAAACCTATTCCTTTTATACAATTCTGATGCTTGATACGAGCCAATGGCTTAGTTAGTACATCAGCCCACATCTCTAAAGTATTAGTATATACGACATTGATAACATTTTTACATAATAAATCTCGTATAAAATGAAATCTAGTGTCGATATGCTTGGTTCTATTGTGGTGAACC
Source organism: Pandemis cinnamomeana (assembly GCA_932294345.1). NCBI lineage: Eukaryota > Metazoa > Arthropoda > Insecta > Lepidoptera > Tortricidae > Pandemis > Pandemis cinnamomeana. The sequence continues at coordinate 7,972,804 of OW028706.1, forward strand.
GTATTCAGTGCTAACTTCTGGGCAGACTGTGAATCATTATAAATAGTAACGACAGTTGACTTACCAGTAAGTTCACACATCAATCGTCTCAGAAATACAGCCTCTCTACCCGCACTGGACAAACTCATGTATTCTGCTTCGCTGGACGATAAAGCAATGGTGGTTTGCTTCTTACTTTCCCATGAAATGGCTCCCCCGGCCATAGAAAAGTAGAATCCGGTGTATGAACGACGATCCATAGGACAATTGGCCCAATCTGCATCCGCGTAGCCAATTAGGCATCCACCGTCTTTCCTGTAAGTAATGCCCAAATCCATAGTGCCTTTCAGATATTGTAATACACGTTTTGCCGCCTTCCAATGACTTTTATCATATTTAGTATTAAATTGACTTAAATATGATGTGGCAAAAGCAATGTCTGGGCGAGTATTAACGGCCAGAAAATTGAGTGAGCCTATCAATTGCTGATACGGATAGGATTCACTTACATTACTCTTCTCACTCGGCAGAAGCTTTTTATTCTCCAACGGTGTAGGCACACTCTTACAGTCCATCATGTGATATTTTTGCAGTAAATCACGAATGTAACTTTCTTGAGATATTTTAATCTCATTAGGTTTGCAATGTATATTTAAACCTAAATAATAACTGAGTTCGCCAATCACTTTCAGACCAAAATAATTCCGCAAGTCAGATATGACAGTATTTAGCGTTTTATTTTCTTTGTACAAGATGACAATGTCATCGACATGGAAAGCGAGTATTATTAACTCGTTACCAAACTTTTTAGTATAAATACATGCTTCCGAAGGAGTTTGGTTAAAACCTATGCATTGTAAAATTTCGGTCAACTTTTTATACCATGCTCGCGAAGCCTGTTTCAGCCCATAAAGCGAACGTTTCAGTAAACATACTTTATCTTCTTGACCAGGTTTTAAAAATCCTTCCGGCTGACTCATATATACTTCTTCCTCTAAAAATCCATTTAAAAATGCCGTATCAACGTCTAAATGGTGCATTTTCATTCCCTCTTCCGCAGCCAACGCGAACAACATGCGTAAAGAAGAGTTTCGGACGACTGGCGAGAAAGTTTCCAAGTAGTCAATACCATAAACTTGGTTAAATCCTTTCGCGACAAGTCTAGCTTTATATTTAATTACGTCACCATGCGCATTTTTCTTCAACTTGTAGATCCATTTGCATGGTATAACCTTCTTATCAGGTCTGTCAACGAGAACCCAAGTTTGTTTTTCAAGCAGTGACTGATATTCATCTTGCATAGCTTCATACCATTTATCTCTATCTTCTGCATTTACAGCCTGTGTGTAAGTTGTAGGTTCATCCATCAGCTGAGGGGATGAAGTTTGCATGCATACACAATTAGCAGCAGAATTAGGTTTTCTGGGTCTCAAATTGTACCTTGGTTCTACAAAATCAGAATGAGATTCTGGTGAAGACGCAATAACAGGTTCAACAGCGTTATGCCATTGCTCTACGATATTAATATCAGGCTGAACATCTTCTGATAAATTTACAATATCAGGTTGAATCTGTTCATCTTCGATGACAGCGCTTGTGACAGGTGTTCGACTATCTGAACTATTCAAAGAGTTTGCTTGCGCATTTAGCAATAGAGGTGCAACTGCTGATTCAGCTAAATCATTATCAGACTTACAAGTTGTCTTTACTTTCAAATCTTGAAAATCACATTCAAAGAAAGTAACATCTCTGCTTTTCACAAGTCTTCTGGGGTATCTAATGTCTCTGAAATAATAACTTCTGGGATCTTCTGAATATCCTACGAAAATATGTTCGGATGCTTTCATATCCAGTTTCTTTCGATTACACTCAGGAACATGAATAAATGCTCTACATCCGAAAACACGCAGATGAGAAAGATTTGGTATTTTAGCATACCATTTCTCGTACGCCGTCTTGCCTTCAAGAGCACGGTGAGGAGACCTATTTTTGAGATATACAGCCATCTCTGCAGCATCTTGCCAATAAGCCGGAGAAAGAGAGCTGTCAGAAAGCATTGATCTTACTTTCTCCATAATTGAACGATTTGTTCTTTCTGCAATAGAATTTTGCTGAGGACTGTAGGGAACTGTTGTTTGATGTTGAATTCCTTCATTTTGTAAATAACTCGAAAATTCAGCATTAACATATTCTTTTCCATTGTCGCTCTTCAATATCTTAATATTTGCTCCTGTTTCCCGCTCTACTCTGGACTGGAAAATACGAAATTTGTTCTTTACTTCCGCTTTTGAAGGAATAAAGAATACAAAAGTCATACGAGAATAGTCATCTATAAAAAATAAAATATACTTATTGCCTTGAAATGAAGTTTCAGGCAAGGGTCCACAAATATCTGAATGAATAAGTTCCAGAACAGAAGTTGATCTTTTATGTGAAATTCTCTTGAAAGGTTTCCTACTCTGCTTACCTTCAATGCAGGGGATACATGGTTCCTTATCGACTTCTGAGTAGTCCACGCCCACTGCGTGTCCCTTCCTCAGTTGATCCATTCCGATGCGACATAAATGACCTAGTCTTCTATGCCAAAGCTTGAAGCTAGAAACATCAGAGTGCGTCTCAAAAGCTGATAATTGAGTCGTTGGGTTGACCGTACAATCTAAAGAATACAGTCCACCACATATAGAACCATGTAAAATTACATCGCCTGAACAAGAAAAAACATCAGAATCATAAAAATTACAACCAGTTCTATCAAAAACTACGCTAAAACCTTTATCTACTGCCTTCTTTACTGAAATAAGATTAGAGTTCAAGTTCGGTACATGAACCACATCAGTAATCTTCTTTATATCAGTATTCTGACCGCAACTGGTGATAGAAATATCTCCAATGCCTTTACTGGGCAGTACATCTCCATTTGCAATAGTTACAGTCCCAGTAGACGAACTTCTCACATTATTCATCCAATCAGCTCGTGACGTCATGTGTGCTGAAGCTCCAGAATCAATAAACCATTTATCACGCTCTAATCCGTCATTGACATTCAGTGCACATAGAGAATTTTTGTGATTTACGGGTCTCTTCTTCTTGTCCTTTTTATGGGGACAATCTGGACGCTTATGTCCTGGCTCCATGCAGTCGTAACACACAATAGGTTTCTTCGATTTGGATGTAGAAGGTTTGTTCTGGTTCATACGTGTACGAAGAGCAGTATCTGGGTTATCTATAGCTGGTTTATTCAGTTCATTCAATAATTTGGTCTTAATTAAATCCACTGTAATGTCTATATTGGAATTTTCCAAAGCCATTACTAAAGGTGCGTATTGAGGACTTAAACCTCCAAGAAGAATCGCAGCTATTGAAGCATCTTCTATAATTTTGCCAATGTCGGCTAAATCTTGCACAGTTGACATGATAGCATTTATGTACGTCTCTATGTTGGAATCAAAATCATCAAGACAGTACCTGTACAGTTTCCGCTCGAGGCTTATGCGTCGCCCTAAACCTCTGTCCTCGTAAGTGGACGAAAGAGCATCCCAAGCTTCCTTGGCTGTTTTGCATGACCTCACATGAGTTATCGCCATACCATCTAAAGTGAGACATATTTTCGATAACGCCTTTTGATCGTTTCGTGATTTTATCTCTGTAGGAACTTTACTACCTTCAGAATATCCGATGATCGTCTCCCATAAATCTTCATGCATAAGGTACATACGCATTTTGAATTTCCATACGGAATAACCGTCTCTGTTTATGAGTGGTTTTATACCAGTTATCGAAATATTTGACATATTTATACGCACAGCTGTTCGATGTCACAACAAAATAATATGAAAATATCTTCGTGAATTATATTAATTTTTCACAGATTTTCGTAATTCATACATGCACATACTGGAAAAAACTAGTAGATTCACTTTTTAATAAAGAATATGCAGTTTTATAAGTATTACTCAGTTAAAAATAGAGTTTCGTGCTGATAACGAATGTTGTATTAGACTTTGTTTATTGAAGTGACACAAGTACATCAGATAGAATACAACGTATAGAAAAGAATAATAAGTTTAAAAGTTTTGGTTAGCCAGTTACATACAACAGTTACAAAAGATGACCCATTCAAAAATATCACCGTCAAACTGAGGTAGGCGCGTAACAGGGTGCCGCCGCCTCTCGTGCCGCAGCCGCCGCCGCGTGGGCCGCGCTGCTGCTTCTAGTATCCACAGAGCTCGGCAGCTCCGCTGATTTGGCATCCAATTCATTATATTGTAAAGTCGCATTTCGATAACGATTATCATATTCTTTTATTTTTTTCTCGTCCGACTCAACCTCCAGTAAACCTTCATAGGCAACGGTCAAATTGTTGAATTGAGACTCCAATTTCCGTAATCTCGCCGCTAAAATACTCAAGCTAAAGTCTGCCGATTTAATCATTTCAATAGAAGCAGTAAACCAATCGCATTCTAGTTTTAATTTAACTTCACACGCTTTCAACTTTGCCATTTTGAAATTGGAATACTGCAGACTTCAGCAGTCGCTTACTCTCACGAAACAATTGACGATCAAAAATAATGAATGAATTACAAAATTATGTCGCAAAAGTAAATGTTTAAGTATTTACATATTATTTTATTTCATTAAATTCCGAACCGAAATAAACACTAAATTAACCAAATATAAAAAATCATCTCTAGCCTACTGTACATTCCGCTGGTGGTGGACACATAACAAGCCTTCCTCCACTCAGAATGATAGTTCTCTTTAATTAATTCCGCTCAGTTTTTAAGAAAAGACTTCACTGTCTGTCCGTCCGTTACTCTTGATTCATTTGTTTTTAGAATTATATCGATCAGTATTTGGTATTGAATTGGTGTTACGCCGGTAGGTAAATATCGAATGACCTAAAAATTTCGGTTGTACAGTCCCAGGCGGTGACATGATTTGTGCCAATTATTTACACGGACATTTCATATCATTAATAAATGGGAGCCAATCCCAGGACTTAAGTTACAACTAAGCCTGACATCGGAATTAATTTTCACCTACTATTCCGTTGTCAGAGTTACTTAGCACTAACTAGGCTTTGGCAATCTATCTATCTCTATAAAAATAAATCCCTATTTCCCTTGGTCACGGTATCACGCGTGAACTACTGGATCGATTTCACTACTTAATTCTTTTTTTGTTGTGTTTGTTAATTGCCAGGAGAAGGATCCCATGAAATAACATTTAAAAAAAAAAGTGGAACAGGGGCGGAGCTTTCTTTTATATTTTGTCATTGCTCGCAAATGATGACTACGTAACTATCTAAGTAGGTATTACTCTTGAATTTCACACAATTGCATTTGGAGTATAATATTCTCACATGCTTTGTCAAAGTAAAAAAAAACACTAACATATCTTTTGTCATTTATTCTATTGAACCAGTATATAAATATTATATACAGCTTCATAAATTTGGTTATGTACGACTTAATATACGTAGGCTAACTTAAATTCATCCCAAGAGAGACGCGACAACTGCGCCAGGCACGGCTCCTCCGGGTCCCTGTTCAATGGTTGGCTGGAAACCTTTGTCATCAGCAATATATCTGACGATGTAGGTAACACCGTCTGGTCCCACCCAGGAGTACTGGCCTTGGACGACAATGCCCTCGTTCTCGGCGCCCTGGTTCTTCAGCTGACCCTGTTCCTCATGTTTGCTGCCGTCTGATGTCTCATACCTGTTAATTCAAATATTAGGTTTAGGGGCTTGTCCGATCGCTCCCTGTTAAGTTCCTAATATTTTAAGTGTCAAGTGTCAATGATGCCATCCCTGTTTATTTTTAATCGACTTCATGTGGGGATAGGAACAGAGGGTATGTGTTTTTCATTCGAAGAAAAGACATTAATTTGAAGAAAAATTATTGTTACTGTAATGGTGAACTTACGCAAAACTGTAACCACCTAATCCCGAGTTATCGGAATCGTAGCGGATGATTTGCACCTCGTTTGGGCTTTGAGGAGCTGCGCAGGCGGCAGCAACCAGAGCGCAAATCATCAACTGAAATCAAAGGAAAAATGTTAAAATCCAAACGCGTCCTCAAAATGTTCACGATCACTTTTCACTGTCCAAATAAACACTACACTTAACTGACCAGTTTCATTTTTGGTTTTTGTTTTGGCGACTGTCGTCTGCAAAGAACTGCAAGTGTGTGGGATGATTACGGCTCCTAACGGTTCTCTTATATATTTCTTCTTGCCGGGTTACAACACCGTCGCGAGGCGCTTCTATTGCCCTACAGCACAAGACGCAGCATCTGTCGCTATACGCAGTGAATGTCCATACATACAAGCATTGTTCGTCTGTGTATGCGTGCATGGACATGGCATGACCCGCAGATCGTTTTGTTAAGTAATATCTAATCAGAGTACAAATGTCAATGTTAATAGGAATTTCAAAAGGTTGTAATTTACTTTTCTGCATGGAAATATTTCATTACTAAACGTTTATCGGACAGTATAATTTTATGTGCAATATGACAAACATAACAGTTTAATGTTTATGCGTTGTTCGTTTGTCAGTGCGAGATTTTTTTATTAAGTTTATTGTTGCATGATACTTTGAGATGCCGATGTTGCAAAATGAATTAACCACTTCATGTCACAAGCTAAACGGGTATGGCGTTCGGTAAAGTTTGAAGATAGCACTAATTGATTCGATATTGACGTATACGTATTAATTACGTTTTCAGTTTGTTTAAACATCATAACTCCGTAACAATTGAGAAGATTTCGTGTCAGCGCCTATCTGTATACGTAATAAATGCTCAATGATTATTTATCACTGTTGTGAGTTTATTCTGAAGGCTTCCTCTTAAATTTTGCAATATAGGTGAGGTATTGAATCGAGCAAGTGAAAAACCTGAAGGTAAGCGATGAGCCTGTTGTTGGAACCAACGGTCATAATTATTGTCTTACGCACAGGTGCTCGCATTAGCCATCTCTTTCTACCGTCATCTATACAGTTTAACATAGAAAAATGGTGAATACGATTATGATTCCGAGTGCGTTAGACAATATTACCTCTGATTAATTAATTACTGACAAGCTTTCGGTCATATAGCAATTACTTCATTGTCACGATGTAACGCTCTCGCGTAATCGTGCATCTTATCTTATTTAATAGATTGAATTGCACAAATTCCACCGGTGACATGAATCTACACAGCATCGAAAACATCGATAAGGTGGTGCCAACTGACAGAAATGCGAATTCACATTTTGAATCTAAATCCTATTCACATCTTACCACGCAATCGTATAACATTTACATCAAACATTCCCATAAAGAGCGAATGCCCGTTTAATAAATTGACCTATAAATTTATAGTATAAGGTTAAAATCTGTGTTGTAAACAACTATTCGACCTAGTAGCTTTAAACATCTTTATTGGAAAGTAGGGCTGATGGATTCTTGTTTTCTTCCCTTATGTTGATTCATGCAATTATAATATAACACCGTCCGTGATCCATATTAGCGTTCGGACATATAGTTCTGCAACGCATTAGTGATGTTAGTCCTAGCCGCGCATAGGCTGTCTTTACCTCGCTTTTCGCAAGAGATGCGCGTTTCTATACTTCATTTATTTTAGGATGAGAAACCACAACAACATTATATTGCGTCTGGTCAACTATTTCTTACCTAGCAAATAGTACAGTGCAATAGTCGGGGAGCCGCAAAATAAAATTGTTTTAATGCCACTTTATTTTCGTGTTGTTTACAATTACTCTAGTACAAATTGTAAAGAGAGTACACTTCACGAACCGCAATATAATGTTGTTGTGGTTTCTCATCCTAAATTAAATGAAGTATAGTACGCAGGGTACATTGGCATAAAACAGCGTCCCGTACATGATCCTGAGTAGAAGGGTCTGTTCGTATATAAAATACTGTTGTGCTATCTGCAGTGGGAGGGCTAAAAAAATATTTCTTCACTACCCACATGTTACCAACATTGAAATTTGTTTGTGTTAAGAAAAACTTGTTTGACTAATGTAAATTTTTGGGTAATCCCAAGCCTCATAGGAGATGGTCAGCTCGTACCCAAAATAATCCTGTGGTACCTATTATGTGTCCTTCTTTAAAACTAGATTTCCACAATTAGAAAGCCAGTTATGTAAAAATGGATCCGAGCGTATACATATTACATATTATCAGATTTTATGGAATCCTATGGCATAATGTAATTAGAATATTATTTTTATTTAACTTACTTTTATTAATTAAAATATCTGCGTATGCCGCCAATCATGCTAAACGTGGCCGTTAGATCTTGTTACTTTAGGCTCTGTCTACCCCGCAAGGGTTATAGACATGTGTGTGTGTGGGTATGCCAAATGACTTGGCTGATTAAGAGATATCACCAACTTTTCACTAACAAGTAATCTCAATCAAGACAGCACGTTTTTACAGCGTGTTTTTGTTGGGATAAGTTTACCAAATTGATGCATTCTCATAAGGTTATGGGAACATCAATCAGTTCAAGCAAGTAATTCGGCCTTTAACATTTTCTATCGGCTGAAGTTATTCAGAAGATGATGCATTTATTTACACTAATTGAGCAACATTGCCTCTTTGGTTATTCGTAATAAGGTTTATATTCATAAGTGCATGTGTCGGAAAATATTCCGCACAACGACCGCTACGTAAAGTCGGTAATCAAGTTGAAAGGTCAAGGTTTGACGTTTGGCGCTGAATAATTTGTGTCCAATTGGTTTTTGATGGGATGGGTGTTTTAAGAGGTTTGATCATTACACATTCCTCTGTTCTTATACATTAGGTTAGACACTTGATCAAGCGGCTAACTCGCGTTAAAAGATTCTCGCAATAGTTTGACAGGGCTACGCAAGCTGCAGTTTTTAGGTACACATCTTGTATCGAAGTAAAGTACCTACTAGACAGGTTTACATTCTTGAGGCATTTGCATAAATACTGTAAAGGTGAGACAAATATAATTTGAATAAGATAATTAAGTAATAATGATGTCAAATATTTTTAAATCTGATTGAAAACAGTCGTTAATGATATTTATAGAAATAATTAAACAAAAATTTATAAAATGAAAAAAAAAAAACAATGAGGTGTATTCGGGTAATTTCTAAAATCAGTCATATTCCGACGCAGTAATAGAGTAATCTATTACTTATGAAATGGGACTCTTATTATAAAGGAATATGACTGATTTTATTGATTTTTTGAATCATCCGATTTCCGAAATTACCCGAATTCACCTTAACAGCAAAAAATTTAAATAGCACAAAATAATTGAATTCCCGATTTAGGTACAAAAATATTGTTGTATACATTTTCTGCTGATCTGTTTGAATTCGGTCCCTCTGTTTGAGTGCAATCGGTCCACGATACACTACAATACAATAATATAGTAGTAGGTACATCATCAATCACTCAAAAACAAACAAAACAGAAATAGACTCACAAATGTGAAACTAGTGACATCCGCTTCTTTATTTTCTAGAATAACCTTAGTCTTACAAAATTTTGCGGGCGCTTATTCAAATTTAAGGTTCTATCATCACCATATTGCGCCGGCGACGGGTGGCCCGACCAGTCGGGTTACGTCACCCGAAGTCTGGCCGATGCCGACCGAACCCGCCGAGTGACCTCCGACACCCATAGTTTTCCTTACGATCAGCCACATCCAATTTCAGGTCATATTATAAACACCCGTGATAAGCTTTGACAAAGTTGACATGGCTTTTAAATTAACATTGTAAATAAAGTTATCTAGTACAAGGTTCACAAGGTTACGCGACACAAATGTCGATGACACAGACGCCTTATGTAACGTTGATGCCGAGATTTGGTAGCAAGTTCAATTGCTCGCTTGTTTCGTATAAATATTTTTTTATAAGTGGCCTGGTTACGCCATATATTATTTAATGGGTAGGTATAGGATGGGTTTTATAAAATTTTAATAGCGTCAATAAATGTTTGAATGTTTCGTGTCCACGTGTTCACATCATAGATTATAGAAATGACTTATTTGCTTGTCTTCGTGATAACTTTGCGCGATTTTTTAGGCCTCGCCTCCGTTTGATGATTGAGAAAGTATTGGTGCAATATATCAGCGATAATTTGGCAAATATTGAAATGGCTTCGATTAGTCAATAATAAAGCGATCGTTAATTCTATTGTGTGGTCATATAGAGGAAATCATGAATCAATCAACCGCTTACTTAACTATGGGATCTCAGCATGACGAAATTTTGGGTTTTATAAAATATAGTTAGGTTGTGATTTTGTATTCATACTATGGAGACTTTTCTTTCCTTGGATTGCCTCGTGATTTACTGTGATTAGGTACAATGTTACTGCTGTACTCAAATGTCACAAGTCAAAGACTAGCTTCATGTCTCTTTAGCATAGGTATACGTATTTATCCGAGCTCATACGAGAAAGCTTTATAGATCGCCGTCGATGAATACACCGTAGAAGAAATCATCACCATCATCATCATTTACCAGTACCACGCACGACAAAATGTTTGCGCTATTTGTTAAGCCATAGTTTCGAATTATCAATACCTCTATATTTCCGTAATGTTTCAAGTTTATGAACTAAGGTAACCATATCACATCACACTATAAACTTGTAGTCGGTTCTCAGCGCGTCACCTAACTAAATAGTGGGCGAGTACGACATGTAACCGTTTATTGGTCATGGAAATGAGATTTGTAATACAGTTGTGATCAGATCAGAACAACTGTCGATCGATCGTGTCCGGGAGAAACCAACGACGGTGCGTGATCATGATTGGTTTATGTAACCCATTGTCTGCGGAGCTATTGATGTATCACTATCACCAGGGCGTAAACGATAAGAACTGAACATCAAAAGCAAACGAGTGCTGTAATCGAATCCGTTGGACCTGTCATGCCGAGTGGCAGATGGTAGTCTTGATTTTGTATTTGCATAGGTATGTATTAAATATTGTTTCGGGTAGCTGCAGGTTAGAGGATATCAAAATAATTTATTATAATTTCAATAGTGACACTAAGCCAGTATGCCAGGGCCGCCTTTGAGTATAGTGGAGGCAAAATACGTGAAATTTCCCTTAAGTCAGGAAATAATTCTAAGAACTGATAAAAACAATTGTTTTTGATTTGTATGGGTTAGAAATGGAATTTAATACATCACTTGATATATTCACCCCCCCGGAAAGGGGTGGAATTGGTTGAAAATGGTGTAATAGCAATAACTAAGAAGAAAAAATAGGTGTAGTCTGTGCAATTTGCCATACGTTTTATTACATCTTAATCTATATTTGCACCCGTTATTTAGCTCAATTCAAGCTACGGAACATACAAAAAAAAAATCATATAACTAAAAATATACTTTTTGACATTGCGGCCCCGGGAAAAATACAGAACGCGGTGCAAATTGAGGAAATGATGAGAATATATATCAAAACACAATACCAAATTTGCACCAGGGTGCGACACCCGGAAAGTAGTTTTCTATGTTTTACTGTCTTTGTACTTCGGGGGAAATTTTTAAATTAATAAAAATCGTCATAATCGTCTTAACTTGGTTTGATTTACATTCGCACCCCATAAAAAATTGACATTTCTACACGGAACATGCGGTTCTGTAATACTACCCGCTACCTAGCGTTCGCTGCTATTCCTTGCGTTTAGATAGAACTATGTTTACCAAACTTCCAGTTAAAATTTTCTTTTTTTTATTGAGTGCGAATGTAGTATCTTTTAAATATGTGTTATTTATAAATTTTCACGACTATCTTAATTTCCCCCGAAGTACAATCTACAAAAGAGTGAAAAAAAACATGTTCCATACTTTGCACGGGGGTGCAAAGTTACCTGGGTGTTTATAATACTTTGAAAAGCTTAATCTAAGTTTGCACCAACCGTCTGAATTATCCTCGAGCCGCAATCAGAAAAAAATATTTTACCAAGATTCTATACATCGTACACCTTTTTAATTAACATACATTATGTACCAAAGGGGACCCTTCACGTGGCTAAGCTTGCGCCTAATACCTTTTATCATACTCCAAAATAACGGCATTTGAAGTTTATACCTAATATTTTAAAGTGTTCCGTACACGATAGAAACGGTGCAAACCGAGGGAAACCATAAAAGAAAGTCGTGTTAGTTACACTATTTATAACTCGAGAACGGCTGAACTGTTTTGGCTGAAAATTGGTAGGAAGGTGGCTTAGGACCAGGAGACGGACATAGGATACTTTTTATCCCGATTTTCCCACGGGATTGGAAAATTTCGAAATGTTGTACTAATAAAGCTACAGACATTAAATTTAGCATGCCTACACATTATTCCCTGATTAGTATAAAGATGCACTTACAAAGGAATTTCTCAAATTTAAGGCGGAACAAAGTTCGCCGGGTCAGTTAGTAATTTAATAAGTAAGAAACAACTTATAGTCTATTTCAATCCATTTTAACGTTTTTGTAAACAAACAAGTCCCCCTAAGTTCATATAAAATTTAAATATAATAATTATAGTATAAATGTTACAAAATGTCGTGAGATATCAAGTATGGTCCTTCAACATTCCGATGGTTATGATGCTAATTGCCCACAATGAGTGATTGTGTTGGAATTTAGATGAAATTGGTTTGTTACTAAGGTGTTACAATGGATTGGAATGAAGAATTAATGTTCATCATACTAGTGCCTGCTACTACCAGGATTTGAACCCGGGACCACTAGCTTCATAGTCTGGGTCACTTACCTAACCGATCGTCAATTTCAAGGAGCCTATCAAGGTTTCAGCATTTAGTTAGGTATTCAGCTTTACATAATAAAGATGTCTATATGTAGCTGCATCGATTAACATAATCATGTTAGTTGACGACAAATTATTATGAGGGCGAGCCTTATAAAAGCTTTTGCATTATAATTTATTCCGTGCAATATCAACATACACACGCTGCCACTGTGTCGTTTTCTATACAATTACGAGTATATTGGTATGCTTAAGTAGCAACTTTGTTACTTAAGCAAAATGTCAAAATGGCTGAGCGGAATAAGATACTTGGTGTATGCATTTTATTGCATCTAAGAACTATGCAACTTTACAATTTTAATACAACGTTGTTGACGATAGTGACTAAGCAAGTAACTTTTAAAACAGACCATTGATAGTCAAGCTCTTATTTGTTTACTACATCTCTATAATTGTATTTGAAAATAGTAACATAATCACAACAGTCGAAATTGTTACAAAAATAATAACACTGGATTAGGTGAATAAATTGCCTGTGTTGTAAAGGGATCGAAACGTCAACTTTATATTTTTTAAGTGGTAACTTCTTATGGGAGGGTAAACCGCTTCGTAACGTAACGCGTTACGGCACTAGTATGTCTGTTTCTCTGACGCATACGGCAGCGGTAGGCAGGCTCTTCCTCTCTCACTCTAAGCCACAGCGCTAGTCGTATTTCGGATAGACGCTTCCCCCTCTTTCTACTCAGTGTATAGTGTGTGTTAAACATATACTGTTAGTAACTTAGTATAGTCGAATTACGGAAAAGTATGGAAGTAATTCGTGTAGTCGTGTTTTTTTGTGGAATCGTTAGAGGGCACGACTAGATGGTTTCCCTCGGTTTGCACCTTTCTATCATGTACGGAACACTTTAAAATATTAGGTATAAACTTCAAATGCCGTTATTTCGGAGTATGATAAAAGGTATTAGGCGCAAGTTTAGCCACGTGAAGGGTCCCCTTTGGTACATAATGTATGTTAATTAAAAAGGTGTACGATGTATAGAATCTTGGTAAAATATTTTTTTCTGATTGCGGCTCGAGGATAATTCAGACGGTTGGTGCAAACTTAGATTAAGCTTTTCAAAGTATTATAAACACCCAGGTAACTTTGCACCCCCGTGCAAAGTATGGAACATGTTTTTTTTCACTCTTTTGTAGATTGTACTTCGGGGGAAATTAAGATAGTCGTGAAAATTTATAAATAACACATATTTAAAAGATACTACATTCGCACTCAATAAAAAAAAGAAAATTTTAACCGGAAGTTTGGTAAACATAGTTCTATCTAAACGCAAGGAATAGCAGCGAACGCTAGGTAGCGGGTAGTATTACAGAACCGCATGTTCCGTGTAGAAATGTCAATTTTTTATGGGGTGCGAATGTAAATCAAACCAAGTTAAGACGATTGTGACGATTTTTATTAATTCCAAAATTTCCCCCGAAGTACAAAGACAGTAAAACATAGAAAACTACTTTCCGGGTGTCGCACCCTGGTGCAAATTTGGTATTGTGTTTTGATATATACTCTCATCATTTCCTCAATTTGCACCGCGTTCTGTATTTTTCCCGGGGCCGCAATGCCAAAAAGTATATTTTTAGTTATATGATTTTTTTTTGTATGTTCCGTAGCTTGAATTGAGCTAAAAAACGGGTGCAAATATAGATTAAGATGTAATAAAACGTATGGCAAATTGCACAGACTACACCTATTTTTTCTTCTTAGTTATTACTATTACACCATTTTCAACCAATTCCACCCCTTTCCGGGGGGGTGAATATATCAAGTGATGTATTAAATTCCATTTCTAACCCATACAAATCAAAAACAATTGTTTTTATCAGTTATTAGAATTATTTCCTGACTTAAGGGAAATTTCACGTATTTTGCCTCCACTTAGATTAGTTTAGGGCAGGGGTCGGCAAGTAGTTTTAGGTGGGGTCCGGATACTGTGGGAAAATTTTAACGAGGTCCAGAAAAAACATAATTTTAACTAATAAAGGTACATGTATACCTTATTTATGTATTAATTTATACTGGGTATTAAATACATTACAATATTTCGCGGTCCGAGATTCGACCTTTCGCGGTCCGCAAACGGACCGCGGTCCGCCTGTTGCTGACCATTGGTTTAGGGTATCACCTCTGTTGGGCGTTCTGCGACGCACACGTTTTTGTTTTTTTTTGTAGGTGCAGATGATTTCTTTTGAAACCATAATATTTCATTCTATATTTACGTGAGAGTACTGTCACTGACGATGACGCAGTAAGCTCCTAACACGCGTATGAACTAAAATCTAGTAAATGCCCATAGAGGAAACATAAAACATAAATGTAATTTATCTTCAATACTACAAGCGGTCATCCTTCATTCGTCAACACTTTTCAGAAAGATAACAGACGGAATGCAATTCCACTCCAACGTAACTGAGACTGCCGATTGTCTATACGTTTCATTCGCAGTTAGCCTGCAGTTGTACCGACTGCGATGGCACTGCAACAGGAAATGCATGGGAAGTCGGCTGTTGGCAGTAACGTCGCAACCAGAAAGCAGTAGGTCTGTAAAAGCGTTTCTAGTATTTCACAATGGCGGATATGTTTAAAAATTTACTTATTCGACACTAACCTAATTTAGAAAAAAACAAAGACTTTTAATTCGTCAAAAAATGTATACTTGTTCATTCTAAAACGAGGCAACAATTCTGTCCAGTTCATCTTCGGTGAAACATATCAGCAGTATGCAGTAGACTCGCCGGCGGTCGACGTGGCTGGCTGGTTGCGAAGACATGTAGTAAGTATCTTCTTCGAAAGAATACCGGTTCAAATCCAGCTTACAAAGCTGTGACATAAACGTTTTAAATGATTTACTTCCGCTGAGGGCTAAATCCGATTTTATACTACTTTTTAGAAATTTTCACACGTTAAACAAGTCTTAAATCAAAATTGAATGGTTTTTTGCAAATAGGTCACCAACGGGTCTTTTGGGTGTCTTTTTTGACATGAATAACAGCTTTCGTAGCGCTAGTGCCGCGCTTTCAGAAAGATCATCGTTGTCAGGGAGAATGCACCGCGAGATACTTGGGAGAATCTCGTTAGTACAAATCACTACATAGTATAAAACAAAGTCGCTTTCTCTGTCCCTATGTCCCTATGTCCCTATGTCCCTATGTATGATTATATCTTCAAAACTACACAACAGATTTTGATGCGGTTTTTTTAATAGATAGAGTGATTCAAGAGGAAGGTTTTTATGTATAATTCTACGCAGATGAAGTCGCGGGCAGAAGCTAGTTAGGTAAATATAAAACAAGGGTTACTAAATAAGTAGATACTTTACATAGTCCTCATACATTAATATAAGTGGAAAACACTTTAGTAGGTTCCCACGACTATTTACATACCTTTCTTCCTTTTTCTTCGTAACACGCCATTTCCTCGAAATGACTGCTCAGTTTAGATTTTGGAAATTTAAAATAATGCTCCAATTCCACATATCTCCCTAGATGCTGAATACAATAACACAATAATAATCAAGTGAGATGACGTTAATACTAATTGGATATCAAAAAAATCGGTGCGTATTGTAACATTGATAGCGACTTTAGCGGTGGTATCTTTCTTAACACTACATTGATATTAATTATATGAATGTACTCGTATAGTGTAGTAGGTAAGCATGAACTTCCTATTGACAATCAGTCACTGAACGAGTTGACGAAGACTGAGAATTCGCCAAATCAAATGCACTTAAGTTATCATTGAACATCATAATACATACTTTACGTAGCTAAATATTTGCTCTTCGTAGTACTCGTAGCTTGCTCCTTCTATACCAAGTACGATATTTAGGAATCTATGATGAAAATGGTAAAAATGGAACCCTTATAATGGTCGCCCTGTCCATAATATGCGCAATACGTCGACAATGTGGTAGAATTATGAGAATTTTTTTTCTCTGTATCATTGGAAAGGTTTTTAAAAATAGCAGGTAAACATTTTATCAACCCTTCTGGCTAATTGGTGGATTTTGGGTACGTGAAACAATCACAGAGTTATTGTTGTATAACATTAACCATTTAAAAACAGATATCGTCAGTGGAAATAAGAATTACCGTAAGGGACATATGCTCATTTTTCAGTAGAGCCAAAAACAACATTTTATTTTTGAAAATAAGCTTTATTTTTGTTATTTTAAATAAAGTAAAAGTAAAAAGTAAAAAAGTCTTTATTTATAATATGCAAAAGGTTACAACATGTTTGTTCAGCAGCCTCCGCACTAGACTCAGGGCCTGTGTCGCGGAGACTAGAGACAGTTATAACAATAAGGGCTTAACATAAAAATCAAAAATAATTTGTGTGCGTGTGTATGTGTGTGTGTGTGTGTGTGTGTGTGTGTGTGTGCGTGTTGTGTGTAGGTAGTATGTGAGTGTTAGTGCTTTTAATTACAGGCTGTAAGAATATTTTCAGTTTCGTCGTGATTCAAACTCATTAGCCAGCGTTCAGTTTCTTTTTTCAGTTCTTTGCTTGTCAGATTTTTTATGTTTTTTATGTGTTTACAGGATTTATTATAGATATGCGAGTGGGCATAAGGTGGCAAACGCCTAGCAAAAGTTGATCTTATAGTGGGAATTGGTATTTTGTATCTGCGTTGTTTGACAAGGTTAACGAAATCTTTGGAAGAGACAGTAATTTTATGAATTGTGGTGCTTACTTTTGAAATGAATAATTGACGTACTCGTAAGACTTTGGCTGCTTTGTAAAGATCATTTGTAGGGAATCTACGAGGTTTGGATAACATGACCTTCAGCACTGCTCGCTGCGTAGTCTCCAGCTCACGCAGAGTGGTCTTAGCGACACCCCCCCATGCTAACATGCAGTACGTGAGGGCAGACTGGCAAAGAGCCTTGTAAACTAAAGTTAATATATATTTAGGTGCAGATTTACGTAAGGATTTTAAAATAAAAATAGTTTTCCGTATCTTACCAGCTAGCGAAGAGACATGTTCTTTAAAAGAAAGATTATTATCAACCGTAATACCTAGGTACTTAATCGTATCGGTGATATCTGTAGACGGGCAGTTGCAATTTGGAGGTGGCGATATGTTTTGTGAGCATGAGTGTATCCTGAGCTTTGGCAACTCACTAGGACTAGAGATGCGTGTTTTGTGGAAGGTGAGGTATTTTGTTTTTTTCACGTTTAGGGTCAGAAGGTTTTTGCTTAACCAGAGAGCTATATTCGACATTCCTTTTTCAGCTGACCTTAAAACAGCGTCCCAGGAATCATCGTTAAATATGATAACAGTATCGTCAGCGTAACATATGAGTTCTGCTTCTTGAATTGAGGTATTAAATATGTCGTTCATGTAAATAATAAATAAAGTTGGACCAAGTATGCTACCCTGAGGTACTCCAAAGTTAACTGATAGCTGATCACTGGTTAACGACCCAATCCTTACGCACTGACGACGATTTGTAAGGTAACTGCGGAACCATTCAAGGGTGGTACCTCTTATACCCATACCGGCGAGTTTTTGAAGCAGTATAGGAATGGAAACTGTGTCAAATGCCTTAGCTAGGTCAAGGAAGACGCCGAGGCAGCATTTGTTTTGATCTAAATAATGAGCTACTCGTTTAGTTAATAGCACCACTGCATCTTCCGTTGACTTGTTTCTTCTAAAACCAAACTGTTTATCAGCAAGAAGACATTGATTTTCGAGATATTGCACTAGTCGTTTGTTGACAATTTTTTCTAAAAGTTTCGAGAATATACTTAATAATGTAATGGGTCTAAAATTTGAAGGGGAGGTTTTATCACCATCTTTGTGTATTGGTGAAACAACGCCAATCTTCCAA
Source organism: Pandemis cinnamomeana (assembly GCA_932294345.1). Taxonomy (NCBI): domain Eukaryota; kingdom Metazoa; phylum Arthropoda; class Insecta; order Lepidoptera; family Tortricidae; genus Pandemis; species Pandemis cinnamomeana. The sequence continues at coordinate 7,991,442 of OW028706.1, forward strand.
ACGTTAGGAAATTTTCCATTTGACAAACTAAGGTTAAAAATATACGTCAGAGGTTCCACTATGTACGGAGCGATCAGTTTAATTAGCACAGGAGTATATCCATCGAAACCAGGGGCACTACCTAGCCGTAGATCATTAATTAGTCCACAAACTTCCTTTTCGTCAGTGGGTGAAAAGAAAAGGGAATTTACTGGAGAATTCGCATTATTGGCTTCAGCTGCAAGTATATCTTCAGTTGTGTTTAATTCAGTTAATGTTTTATCTGCTAGTGACTTGCCGACGTTAGAAAAGTATTCATTACATGCATTTAACGAGTGAAAGGGATTAGCGGTAGAGAGGAGAGTTGAAGCATCGTTACCAGGCTTAGACATATTACATATATTTTTTATGCTGTGCCAGAGTTTCTTTGGGTCGTTTTTGTTGTCAAGTAACAGCTTTTTCTCGTAACTGGATTTAACCCTATGAAGTAGATTTGACAAGAAATTTCTGTATCTTTTATATGTAACTTGAAGAATAAGGTTATTTGGGTCTTTTTTGGCCTGAAGATGAAGAAAATCACGGTTTCGCTGACATTTTATAAGACCAGGAGTAATCCATGGTTTAATATTAAATTTTGCTCTGGATACAACAACATCTTTTTTATTTGAACGCATAACATTATCTAAAATATTAACGAGAAAAGTTGTTGCGCTGTCAACATCATCACTATTGAAAAGAGGCGACCAATCTACGGATTTCAGGTCGGAGACAAACTTTGTGTGATCAACAATAGATTTAGTGCGTTTTGGTGAATTTGTATTTATGACTATGCCGATGTGTGCTATATGTATGCTATAATAATTACACCAATTACTAAGTTTTGTGAAATTTTCTTCTGTTTTCAATGGTTTTAACTAAATTAAGCTGCTTTCAGTAGTTCTCAAAATCGTATGTCCCTTACGGTGTTTTTTTTGCAGAAAATGATCTTTACACTGATGCTTAAATTAATTATGAATAAAAACGGCAGTGTAAAATAATGTATAGGTTAAAAAAGTAACCTATGATTAATGTAACGCACACAATTTAAATTTACTTTTGAGATACAGTAATCTGACTGACAGTAAAAAATAGCTCTAATTGCCTTTTATTAAAGTTAGAAATGTAATGTCATTGTAACTCATAAGCAAACACCGGCTTGACGGGGGCAAAAATGTACCAGTGCTAGTGATTCATTCAAAATCGACTAAGTTTATCGACATCGATAAAAACAAATTTTACCATCATTATCATAACTAATGGCTAAATTTTAATACTTTTAATTACGTGCAAACCTCTTTCATTTATACTTACCGCAACTATAAACAACCGATATCTCACAATGACTGTGTCGAGTCACTTTTGACAACCATTGAAATTACATTGAATAATTCATCCAGTACGTACAACAATATTATTTAGCATTCCGACCAATTAAGCCTAACTTTTTGTTTTCAAATCGGTTTAAAATGCCTCGCAAGAAAAAAGATCGTTCATCTTCATGGAAAGTTGACCATTCAGATATAGAAGATAAAAGGTACGGCTTACGTTTGCAAGAAATGTAAAATTCGTATGTCACGTAAAAAGATTTGCGTACAAAAGTATGCAAGAAGCCAAAGGCATAACAGCGTCGCTAAAAACCAAAACGTATTTAACCTGGACTTGCTAAAATTTATTTTAGCTTGCAGTATAAACATGGACCCAGGTGGGAAATCCCGTTTTCATCAATTTCCTATCTGATTGCATATTCGGGTAATATGGTTCAGAAACATACATTCCCAGCGAATCACTTTTGAGAAAAACGACCTTAGACGTCGCTTTTAAAGAGACGATGAAACAGATTAAGGCTAAACTAGGAAATTCTAGAATTTATGTGAGTGTAAACGAAAGTGCAGATGACAATGGGCGTCAGATTGGGAATGTAATGGTTGGAGCACTATTAGAAAATCAAATGGGTACCCCACACTAAACTTAATATCTAGCGTTTGTCTAGAGGAAGTAAACAATGTTAGTATAACGAATCTTATTCAAAATGCCATGGAGTCATTGTAACCACAACAAACATAATAAAGTTTTGTTACTTCTTACGGATGACGTAGCCTACATGCTAAAAGCTGGTAAAAATTAAAAAATGGTTTTTCCGAATTTAGTACACGTCACGTGTTTGGCACATGGCGTACATAGGGTGGCTGAACAAGTGCGATTACTGTTTCCTGCTGTAAATAATTTAATTGCTTACACAAAAAAGGTATTTCTGAAATCACATAAAGAATAAAAATATTTCACCAAATGTTACCCGAACGTTCCTTTGCCACCATAACAAACGATAATACGATGGGGAACATAAATTAAAGCGGCTATTTACTATCATAAACATTTACCAGCCATCAAGCAAGTCGTAACTACGAACATTTAATAAAAAAGAATCAACGTGTATATTGTATTGTATATTGAAAGCAAAACGGGCAACAATCTATCCATCATACCAAGTACGATTGAAAAATTACAAACACAAAGTCTAGAAGCCAGTTTGCACATTGTCCATAAGTTAAAAGTAGGTACATAATATTAAGATTACGTTTAAATCCTCAAGGTAAAATTATTCACAAAAAACTTCAAATAGTGTTAGAAAAAAACGTCGACATTTCAACTTTAAAAACATCAAATGATTTGGTATCCGGAAAAGAACTAGAACTGAGTCGTACAGAAGAAATTCATCAACACTATAAATTGTTTGAATTTGCTCCAGTTACTACAGTTGACCTAGAAAGGTCATTTAGCTGGCTAAAATGGATATTGTTGCCCAGGCGACGAAGATTGAAGTCTGAAAATGTGGAATAAATGTAATGGTATTTGTTCGTGTTTTGTTCGTGTTATTCGTTTCATCAGGTACTGATATCTTTAATTTCAGTTCAATCAGTCGAAAGTCTTAGAAGATTTATACAAACTTTCATCACCTATTTTATCCCATTAGGGGTGGAATTTATATCCCCTTAGGGGTGGAATTTATCAAAATCCGTTCTTAGAGGATGCCTATGTCATAGTAGCTTTATGCATGCAAAGTCTTAGCCCGATCGGTTTAAAATTGACAAAGTTTCATACAAAGTTTCATCCCCTATTTTATCCCCTTGGGGGTAGAATTGATCAAAATTCTTTCTTAACGGATGCCTACATCATAACATCTACCTGCATGCCAAATTTCAGCCCGATCCGTCCAGTGGTTTGGGCTGTGCGTTGATAGATGATCACTATATGTCATTCAGTCAGTCACCTTTGATTTGAGTTATATATATTTAGAAGATAGAAAGATAGATTAAAGAAGTTAATTTCTCAAAACGTTTATTTTTGCGTATGACGCTTTCTTCTCAATTCAAATTCTTAAAAGTAGACAACGGTTGTACGTCATTTTTATCGATAACAACTAATAAAATTAGTTTAATGTGTCCTCGCACTATTAAACGTCAGTACAGATTTGCACCCGTCAATCCGGTGTTTGCTCATAAGTTTAATAAATTGCAGTTTCAGTTGTTATAAAGATTTATATTACTCGTAAGTAAATAATTAGACATGCACACTTGGTTTTTTTTTCTCAACGAGAGAATGTTACTATAATTTTAAACTGCGTAATTCAAGTAAAGGTATTTTTCATTGGTTATTTTGTTAGATGATTTAAAATAAAGGACAAATTTTATGTGCATTGACTTAAAACTTCTGCTGTAAGGAATTTTTTATTTCCATTTTGAATAGTTTTTAAAGTAACGGACATATTCGATATTTTTTAAACAAGTACTGTGTTGATTTTTTTTAATGTAAGTGACAAATTATACAGTTTTAAAAGCAAATTTAAGGTATGGAACATAGGTATAAATGTATAAATAAAATATCATATCAATATTATTTAACGTAAAGGACATTTCTGTCTGAATTGGATGTGTCATTTAATGTAACGATCAGTATTTACCAGAATCAGTTCGACTAAATTATGGTAACGTACCTTAAGTTATTTTAGTAACATTTTACATTAAAATCACAAAATCATACGGTAGTTACATTACTCGCTTAACCTTGTCACATTTAAGGTGTACTTTACACTACATTTTTGACAAAAACATCACGAATCTCTTTAAAAAATTCTAACGTAAGGGGCATCTTTTTAAGGAATATGCTAATTTCGATAACTCCACCAGACGGAGCGAAAAATTTCCGTTCGAATGGTATATGTAACTCATTTTGCTCATTTTGTCCCTTACGTTAATTCTTATTTCCACTGACGATATGTAGACTCTACAAATTACCCAATGAAGGTCGACCATTTAATCTTGAATTTGTACAAACACACACACACACACACATATCCCGCATCACTGATGCCGTTGGTTCTGGAATAAAGGCTGCGTGGTGGCAAACGCAGTATGGGGCGTCCTGTAGCTAGATGGGACGATGATATTCGTGCGGGCAGGGATTGGAGGAGGAGAGCTGAAGATCGAGCCCAATAACGTGCTATGGGAGAGGCCTATGTCCAGCTGCAGTGGACTTGCACGGGCTGATGATGATGATGATGATTTGTACAAAACCCTACACAACACTATACCAATTTCTAAAACTAGTTATTTGCACGTACTTTTAAAAATATGAACACAACTTACTTCAGCATCAACGGACCCGCTTTTCCTGACGGTGTCTTGTGGAAATTCGCTAGGGAATATTCGCCGTAGTTCGACATCTTCGCTATAAACATTAACTCAAAGTGAGCGTTGACCTTAGCGTGAAGAAAAACAAACATGAGCCGCACAAATATAATATCAACACCACTTACTACGTGTAAATGACGGCATCGCCCGGCTTTATAAGGCTGTGATGAACCTAAAATAGCAGTGTGATTATACTGATTATGAATCTCGTATGTAGTGTAAGTTAACTTAACCTGCTGCCTCGTGCAATCAGTTGAACTCGTAGACCTTTTTAAATCAAATTATCTACTTAAAAGGGTTAAATATAGACATTGAAACTTGTTTGTAATGCAATCCAATTACATATTGAGCTTTAAATGTCAGAGGAAAGGAAAAGGGCTCGAACTGTGTTTGACATCGCATGGGATAGTAAACTTGGTATACTAAAAATAAAATAAAATTGTATCATTACGTTCCTCCTTTGGTTTCAGGCTGAACGATGGTTTGCTGTTGCGACCATATTTTACTAAGCAAATGGACAGTAAGTTAACCAAATCTGTCAACTGTGAGTTTTTCATATTTTGAACAACATAACTCAGTTATTGATTCAGAAACAGTGTGCGACCTGGGCCTATTAAAGATAGTTAACCTAATCAATTATAAAACGTAATTAAGTTAGCAGTTATTAACCTAACGGTATATATATGTAAAGTGTTATAGCTACTTTGATAGCGGTTTAATAAAATTCAATTATAGCCTTTAGCCATATTCACCGACGTAGCTATCTTACTTGGATAATATACTTACAATCAATATCACAAGATAGAACGTTGTCTTAATCATTGTTTAGTTTCCGTCCAACTTATTTGTTGTATAAAAAAAACTCTTACAAAGTCTATTATTTACTTTAAATAAACTAGGCTTGAAGTGCCATCAAAAATCGACTACCGTTGTGAAATAACTCCATACAATAAAACTAATCTAAACTGTTATGGAGTGGTAATAAAATGCCATCAGAAGTTCGAAACAAAAGTGAAATTCAGTTCAAGAATTTGGGTAAACAACTTGCCTTCTACATTGATTTTCACATACCATTATACAACAAGGAGATGGAATATATCGCATTAAAATATATTCTATTTCGATAAAGATCGCAATAAATATGTCTTAACTATTCCTGCCAACAAGGTGAATGATAACTAGGTCCATTAATTTGTATCTACTAGGTATAATGTTGTTTGGATTTAGAATGGATATTTTTGGACGAAAGCAAAGTTCTTTCTGTACTGGCTCTACGTCTTGAACCACCTTTAAACCACCAGGCGGACGAGTTATACTTTAAAGTGAGCACGTATTTCCATCGCGCTCTAACGTATAACCTTCACTCAGGTTGGCCGACACTGTTCCATGTAGAGCGACCATTATAAGAAGTGCACCGCAATTCACACCACCACTTGACTGTCGGCTTGTACTCGTACATAGGCAAAGACGGAGAGTTATTCATGGCCATAACGGTAATAATAATATAATAGGTTAAAAAAAAACATTTATTGTGCCACTAGCATAAAAAGTTGTCTAAACAATTCTTCTGTCATTAAATCTGATGTCGTCGTCGATTTGGGGGTGGAATCCATTTTCATCAGCGATATAGCGCAAGACAAGCCGTTGACCTCTCGGATCTATATAACCGTATTCTCCTCGCACTACTAAGGAGTCTCCACCAGGGCTCTGGACTATCCCGCCATCTTCTCTTCTAAATGTACCATCTCGAGTTTCATATCTGAAAATGACAAATATTGAATTGTAAGTTATGCAAAATGTTTGTACTTGTAATTTCTGGAGAGTTTTACATTTTGGTATTTCTCATGAACCATATGATGGGCACAGAACGATTAAAAGCAATTATAATTAGGTATTTTAATGGTTAAATCATTCTGTAGCTAATTCCATTCTGTGAAAAAAAACTCAAGGTATGATTTCAAGTTCATAGAAGTGTCAGAAAGTCTACTTACTCAAAACTATATGTGCCCAATCCATTGTTGTTGAATACGAACTTTTTTAATTGTTCGTCGAGGCCATAACAGGTTCTTGGTAATTCTATAATAGAGATGGAGGCTACAGCTATGAGGAGCCTGAGACTTCTGCCTTTTACCTGCGCATCACAAACCATATGTCAAGGTCAACCGCTCAAATAAGCTGTGTTATTAATACTAAACGAAAATTAATATACATTGCATGCCGGTGTAGGTGAAAAGGTCAGATTCCGGGTACAATATTTGCACCTATACTCTAAATAAAATGTTTAGTTTCGGGTCACAGGTACACAGATTTAGGTTCGCGTATTCCTGATGGAAATGACAAAAGAAAACTGTCTGTAGTATTTTTTTCTTAGCTAAGTCTACCTACTTCCGTACACATTGAGTTGTGGTTGAGATTGAATCAATTTTTGTTCAGAGGAAAGGTAACTTCTTCTGTTTAAGGCCTTTATTATTCGTTTACGTTTGTAACAATGTTGGGAGGGATTTCTGGGCATTTTAACCGCTGTCATTTACGGAATTGATTCGAATGCTGATTAATATTTATTAATATTTCCAACTGGAACTACGAGTAGGTTAGTTGGCAATGGTTATCTCTTTCGGCAATATCGGCCAATGGCGACGGTCATAACGACCAAAATCTTCACTCTTCGACAGTTAACCTTTACAACACTAGCGATTTTAACGGAGGTTTGTGGTTTGTAGTCAACACGAGTTCTATCTAAAATAATCACACTTTGCCCACTAAGTTCATATTAAGATATTCACATGTCACACAAAAAATAATCAATGATTATACTTTAAAACTGAGACCTAACTAAAAACGCGGGTCCAGTTCAAATATCGCCCTACCATTTAAAAGGGTAATATTTTGTTATTTTAGTCGTTTATGTTTTGTTTATCAATTTTATCACGGTTATACATTTTTTATATCAAATGTCAAGAGGTCACTACCAAACTTGTAAAGATGCATAAACTTGTAAAGATCAAGTTGAAACTGAATAACTTACCATTTTGGTCAAGGTTTTTATTCTGTGGTCGTCTAAATGGACTGCGACCACGGGACTGCTACCTACACTTTATATCCAGTTCCTTGAGAATGTCACATCTGGACTTCATTCCTTAGCACACAATGCCACGCCAAGGACCTGTCTGAGTCATTGACACCATAACAATATTATTTAACTATTCTCCAGCGGGAAAATTATAAAAAAGATCAGATTGCCATCGAGCGAGAGGTAAATGAGATTACTCAGGTTTATTTTTAGAAGGAGTCAACTTTCAGAATAAAGTTCCAATCCATTTTTTATGTTTGTGGTTAAAATGATAAGATATTTGCTAACGATGGTTACTGTAATAATTGTCGAGATCCCTTTCATAGTTTTTGTTCTCCAAAAGTTACAATTTAAATAATTAGACATTGAATCAAGACCATAGAGTTCTCGCGAGGGTAGCACAGCCAGCCTTCTTGGTTTACCTATTTCCCGAAACCTCCGAATGAAGCAACTTCGTGCATATTCATTTTAATTGCTAGGTAGGTACGTGTTAAAGCATACATTTAGAATACATCGCGGTTAAATTAATTCGGCTGGAAAACCAGAGACGAAACCATAACAATTAACAACTGTTGGCGCGTAACCAAATAAGACTTAAAACAATTTGCCTGCAAACAGGTTGACAGCATTCTAAGGAATAAAATTTCTATCAAATTCGTCGTAATATTCACGTATTTATATAATAAAACCGTAATAAAAATCAATTTAATTATTTTTTTATCCTACTATTTAAATGTAAGTATTAAAATATTCTTGTAACTCGTATCTTTCAAACCACGATAAGGTGTTGTACTAAAACAGATACATCCATTTTAGTTAAACGTGTTGTTAGCCCAATATCGATGCTACAATAGGAGATGGTACCTGTTAACAAAAAAAATATTAATAATAGGTATGTACTACAAGCTTTACAAAATTTAATTTCGCATGTAAGGTAATGTGTGTATAACTTTTGGATGTAGGTACGTGTTATGATACAAAAACAACACAAACCTAATTTAAACTCATTCTGCTACACAATTATTAATAGGCACCTATTTCTAAGTACATTCACTGTCAGATACAAGCGTAAGTGTTCAAAAACATCTGAACATGACCGTATCGTCAATCACTAGATATTTTAAGCACCGTAGATGGATTCGATGTATCTGATGTCGACTGTACTGGGCAGGCACCTACAGCTTTATTGTCATTCAAATACAAGTAAAATATTTACTCACAGATATAATCGTAATTTGTAGTATATCCGATTCCGGTGGTAACACTTGGTAGCCATTCTGATCTGCTGTATCCTTTAGGATATTGTTTGGCCATTCGAATCTATATACGACACAGATCCTTCTACTTTTAGGTACGCATCACGCTGACTGCTGTTAACTAAAGTACCTCTTTCTTCCCTTTCGATTCCATTCGATGTCACGTATCTATTTCAATTAAAAAAAAACAGAATAAGGTGCGGCTAGTTTCGAAAATAATTGAACTCTTATTTGACGCAAAATACAAATAAACACTTGCCTGAAATAGTAACCTCCGCTGTCATCCTTGAAGTTTTCATATTCAACTATTTTTGCTTCAGAGTCATCTCCTGAAGTTGGAGCAGCAAAACACAAAGAAGTTCCAATGCACAATACAAGCAGTATTTGACAAAACATCTGAAGGACACCAATTTACGCCTAAAATACTAAGGATCACTTGCAGCAAAACAGTAGGTAAACAGTTTTATCAAAGTATATTAAATAACAATTATGATGTCATAATTATATCCGAGAGTTGGCTTTGTGATGGTGTACTAGATGCGGAGTTGTGTGACGACAGATACGACGTACACAGGTTGGACAGGGACAGAGCGCTTAGTGGCAAATCTGATGGGGGTGGAGTATTGATTTTAGCGCTTCGATCGCTAGGTGCGCGGACGCGTCCTGAATGGTCACGCCCGGGTATCGAGTGCTTGTGGATCACGATTCCCGCTGCTAAACTTCGAGAGCGTTGCGCTCTCAGCCCTGCAGCGTCTCAAACTCGCGATCTGCATTTATGTTCGGTTTATGCCCCTCCTGGCCCTTCTTTGCCAACTCATATTTCCTCTCTGGCTTCGTTGTTTGAAACAATCGTATCTGAAGCAATTAATGCCAATATCTTCATAGCTGGTGATTTTAACCTTTCACACATTCAGTGGAATGGAGGCTCTGGTCCTGTATTTGAGCGGCGTGGCACAGTCGAGTTGCAAGATTCAGCCATGAAATTAATTGAGAGCATGAATATTTCTAACCTTGAGCAATATAATTTTATAAAAAATTGTAGTAACAATGTCTTAGACCTGATGTTTGCTAATTTTAATTTAAAAGTAACAAAATCACATTTTCCTTTAGTCAAAGAAGACATATATCATCCTTCGCTTGAAATTTCAGTTAGTGACATATTTTTGGCTCCTTTAACAGAAAGCTCAAAACCTAGGCTTAGATTTCGTAAGGGTGATTATAATAAGATTAATGAACATCTTGAAAGAGTGGATTGGCAGACTTACCTTGCTGCGGACTCCTTGGACGAGGCCCTGACGAAATTTTATGAAGCCCTTAATGAGGTTATCGCTAAGTATGTTCCATTGGATCGGCGTAACCGCAAGGAACGCTACCCAGTCTGGTTTAAGGCGAGTCTAGTGAGGATTATCAAAGAGAAAGAAAAAGTACACAAAAAATGGAAGAGGTTTGGAAATCCACTGGATTACGACGAGTTCTCACTCCTACGCAAGAGACAAAAAAAAGTCCAGGAGGAGTGCTGGACTGAGTACGTTAGCAGTGTTCAGGAGAATATTAAATACAACCCTAAACAACTGTGGTCATTTATTAAGGCTCGTCGAGGTGGCTCTGCTTATCCTAAATCATTTGTATATCAAGATGAAGTAGTTGATAATAACCAAGATATCTGTGAAAAATTTAGTGATTTCTTTGGTTCCGTGTTTTGCAAACCAGCAGATAAATATATTGACAACCCTCTTGCTCCACCCTTCTGCAATAGCTGTGAAATTATATCTTCAATTGATATCTGTTCACAACAAATTAATAAAATTTTATTACAATTAGACCCAAATGGTGGAGCAGGCAGTGACGGTATTCCTGCATTCTTTATTAGAGAGAGTGCACCGAGCTTAACCGTTCCACTTACATTATTATTTAAACGCTCTTTAAAAGATGGTATATTTCCCCGGAAATGGAAGGAGGCTTTAATCGTACCAATATATAAAAAAGGGTCTAAAACTATAATTAGTAATTATAGACCTATTTCAATTCTGAATCAGTTTGGCAAAATATTTGAAAAATATGTTCTTAATAACATTTATAATATACTTAATAAAGGAATTCCTCCTCAGCAGCATGGTTTTTTGAAAGGCCGTTCCACAGTATCGAACCTTACAGAATTTTTAAACTTCACCCTCCGGAGTATGGAGAGGGGAAAGCAAGTTGATGTAATATATACGGATTTCGAAAAGGCATTCGATCGCGTTGATCATGTAATTCTACTTCGTAAACTTCACTGGCTCGGTCTTCGTGGTGATGTGTTTCGGTGGGTTTCCTCATATGTTGCCAACAGGCGTCAGGCGGTCGTCCTTGGCGGCTGCAGATCTGATTTTATCGACATACCGTCAGGCGTTCCACAGGGATCGCATCTGGGTCCGTTATTTTACAATGCTTATTTGTATGATATTTATACTGTATTCCATAGTTCTCAATTTTTAATGTACGCCGACGACAAAAAAATTTATATGGATGTGACTAGCCCTGATGATTGTGAAAGATTACAAAATGACCTGAGCCGTTTATCTGATTATTATACTGTTAACCGTATTAATGTTAATATAAGTAAATGCGTGCAAATAACTTTCACACGTAGTTCTCATCCAACTGTGCATCAGTATTATATAGCTGGAGAGCCGATGCAACGCGTTGAAGTGATACGTGACTTAGGAGTCACCCTAGATGCTAAATTAACGTTCGAACATCACATTGATAATATTACAAACCGAGCTTATAAAAACCTGGGCTTTGTATTTCGTGTCTGCCGGGACTTCAGTGACATCGAGTGCGTCAAGGTTGTGTACTACGCTTACGTTCGAAGTTTACTGGAGTATGCCAGCTTCGTCTGGTCTCCCCATTTCGCGAAGTACAAGGACCAAATTGAAAAAATACAACGGCGTTTTTTACGACATTTGAATTACCGTGCTAGAGGAGGTGATGTGTCCTACGATTTATCGTGTACTAGGCACTCTATGTTAAGTCTCGAGGATCGGCGTTTGCTACTGGATGTTTCTGTGCTGCACGACATTTTGTCAGGGCGTATAGATAGTCCTACGCTGCTCTCCGAGGTAAAGTTCTTCACACCTACTTACCGAACCCGTCACACGAATCGTTTCCTGTTCAGCGTTCCCCTGCTTCGCACAAGGTACGCTCAAAATGCACCTCTTGTCCGTGTCCTTAGGGAGTACAACAAACGTTTCCATAGTGTTGACCTCTTTGATTGTAGTAAAGCGACACTAAAAAATCGTATTCGAATATTCTTAGCAAAAAATTGCTAGATCGTGGTGTTTTTGTATTGTTATTTGGAGGATCAGAGGCGGTTAAATAAATTAGCAAAAATATGTTATTATAAATAGGTGAATCGACTTTGGAGTAAAACAAGTATACATACACACACACACACACACACACACACACACACACACACACACAATGTTTGTGGACTCACTCACTAACAATAGGTAACGTTTTTTAGCTTGATTTCATGATAAATGGAATTTGTTGTTTCTGTGTTAGTTTTAAGTATGCTTCGCTTAACTGTATTTCTGTGGTCATCTGTCATTGGCTTTTTGTTTAGTACCTAAGTCTCATTATAATGTACTGTATTGCTGTTGATGCCCCAAATAAAGTAAATAAAAAAAAAAAAAAAATCTGATTTAGATGTGAAACCCGTTGAATTTTCTGGTGCAAGTAGGCTGAGGCCGTTTGTAACTATTTTTCATTTGTATTTATTTTACCTTTTCTGTGCCAACGGTGCTGTTTACGATCGTGACTGAACGTGTATGCCAATATACTCATAATTATCCATGTTTATAAGGACTCCCATATCCAAGCAAGTTAAGACAAAGAATAAAAGTGATTTGACTGAACCTGTTTTATGCTTTTATATTGATTTTCAAAATTTATATACACAAAGGATGTCTACCTAATTCAATTATATTATGCACTTAATAAAATTCACCATCAAAGTATAACTTTATTAAAACATCTTATTTCATCTAAGTATAAGTATCTTAATCATAAGAACTATTTTGTAGAGGCCGACGTAATATTGTTAAGTACTAGTGATGTTGAAGATTAGCTTTGATATGTTTATCAACCGCCCAATAACGATGCTAAGACGCCAGGAGCTACACCCTGAAAAATAAGTTTAGATAAATTTCATGCTTAAAATACTTTTTATGAAGACATTTATGTAGGTACCGTAAATTGGGGTGAGGCTGAATTGCGGGGGAGAAGGGATAGAACTAATACTTTGTGTTTTCACTTGCTACTTAAAATGTATGGCACAGCTTCCTCTAAAAGTAGTTTTGTTATATTCTTAGACATATTATATATCTCCTCTTTTCTGGTAATTTTCTATCTTTTTTTTTTTTTTTCCTCCCAAAATTATACATTGATTGTAAACCATTTTCAATTTTGGTGGCCATCGGGCAAAACTGCGGGTTTGCTGACTTTTTTCACTATTTTATTTATTCACTTGCGGCCCGCGACGCCATGGTTAGAACGTGTTTGCGACCCCTATAAAAAATGAGTATCGCTGCATTGAGGCAAGCTTTAAGGCTGCTAGCATACTTACACCCAACGATGGTGCGATGAAATCTTCCTCCGATTCCGACGATAAAATGTGGTAGCCCTGATCGTCCGCTGTGTACTTAACGAGAGTTTCTTCACCATTTGAATTTATGTAGGACACAGTCCCTTCTATTTGGATATAAGCATCAGGTTGACCGCTGTTTACTAGCGAGCCTTTTTCCTCCCTCTTGATCCCATTCGACGTGGCGTATCTGAAGAAAAAAAAACATAATTTACTTCCAGTATCCAAAGAACTTTATTTTATTAAAATGTTTAATTTCATGTCTGGTACGGCGTTAATTCATTTTTTGTTTTTACCTGAAATAGTAATTCCCGCTGCCGTCGTTTTCATTTTCATATTCTAGTATTGTTGCTTCTGCATCATCCTTTGATGTTGGTGCGGCGTTACACGCGCAAATTACAACACACAGCACATTAATCACTTGAGAAAACATCTATAACAAAGCACTTATTACTTGTGTAATTTAATTTCAAGTAAACATTAATTATTTACTTGCATTTCGGTTTAAGCTACGTCGTACATGCACACAGTAGTGGCTGTATAGGTCGTATGCCGATTTGTTTAAGAATTCAAAGTTTAAAACTACCGTTCTTCTCAATTGAATAACGATAATCTTGTGATTAAAGGTAATTAGGTAAAGAACGGGCTAAGAGGATAAGGCGGTATATTTTGACACCATAAACCTCATTATGTATTATAATGTTTAGGTTAGTATTAGTTCTAGATTATGTAATTTTTGGCATTATATTGCAATTTTATTATAACATTGCTATACCCTTATAGGGTCCATGTTTAGATCTAAGTATATTTTATAACACCTATGTAAATACCATGGATGCAATTTGAATAAATAAATAAATAAATAACGAGCATCTGCCGGCAAATTCGTCTGCGTAGAATTATACATATTATAAACCTTCAAACCTTCCTCTTAAATCACTCTATCTTGTAAAAAAACTTTATATATTGCGTAGTTTTAAAGATCTAAGCATACATAGGGACAGACAGACAGACAGACAGCGTAAAGCGACTTTATTTTATGCTATGTGTTGTTAAGTTTTTTTTTTAATTATGTGCTGTACATTTCCAGTTATTAATTAGTCCTAATATTAAAAACAATGCATTATTAAAACCACTTTGCTACGACAGTTCACGTCACTTTGAAAAACGTTAAAATAAATAACGATGAATGTGGATGAAGCAAAGGATGTATATCAGGATCACAGAAAGTGGTTTTTTTTTTTTTTTTTTTTTTTTTTTTTTTATATGAATAGGAAGCCAAACGAGCAAGTGGGTCACCTGATGGTAAGTGATCACCACTGCCCATAGACACCCGCAACCCCGGAGGGATTGCAGATGCGTTGCCAACCTAGAGGACTAAGGTTTCTGCCTACCCCTATGTAACAGAGGTGTGATGGTCTGAGCAGGAACACAGAAACTGGAACAAAGTGGTTTCTTCCTACCCCTTTGTAAAACAGGTGTGACGGTCTGACGGTACGTACGAATATGTATGTATGTAAACTCTTTATTGTGCAAAAAAAAACAAAAGAAATACAATTGACAAACACTGAGTTACATGCACAAAGGCGGAGAATCTTTAAGGGATCTCTTCCAGTCATCCTTTGAGTGGATGAGAGGACTATTATAGTTATTAGGGACGGACGAGTGAGTTTAAAAATTACAAATACTGAGAGCCACAATACATAACTTTACCGGATATAATAATATAAATACATAAACTCATAAAACCTACAAGATAATAAACTACTGTACTATATATCAATCAATCAAAATATATATCAATAAAATATAATACATAAAAAAATAAAGAACACAGACTTACGTGAAACATATTTTTTAAATCATACGAAAGGCAAGATTCAGAGGTATTAAATAAAAAAACTTAAGAACTTGATTGTAATTTTAATACACTATTAAATTATAATTTTTTAAATTTAGACATACATACAATGTTTGCTTTACAGTTATGCCCATCGGATCCAACACGCCCGAACGTCCTCTCTCTATAATGCCTAATTGTTACGAAATCGTGATCAGATGTTCACGAATCAAAACAGGAAACAATCATTAGTTCTGATGGTTCGCAAATCATTTTCAGGGTTACTAATGAGTGTCTGTGCGTCCGCCTATTGATAATAATCTACTAAGTTCTAGTCTAGAGAATAACAATGCACACACACACAAAAATATAATATTTATGCACTATGAAATAATGAACAGTTTAGTTGCATGGTTAACTTGACAAGGATTCTTATGTGTACCGAAAAAGAATTGATTACGTGACACGGGTGGTGATAACAGTGTCTTCTTTAGGATTCCGTGCTTCAGTCGACAAAGTTGGAACCTCTTTAGAAGGAATCACTTTGTTGTTCGCCCAACCGTCAGTTTGTAATGACCTTTTTCTCAAGAACGCAAGGTACACCTTGAAGCAATGCAAAAAAACTTGTAAGTCAATGCAATCAAACATACCCTACAATCATTAGAAAAAGTAGACACTCGCTCAAATATACCGTGGAATCTTACGTTGTTGTCCTAGGAATTTGAAATTTGATGCATAGTTAGTTATAAAGGCACTTTTTTAACATCGAACTATTTTGTATAAACAACGAACCTCACACTGCGTAAATTTTACTTACGAGCAGGCTGAGCCAACACTACTTATTTTATATTCATTTGCCGAACTATTTACATAACTTCATTACGGAACCCTTGGTATGCGAGTACGACTTACGCTTGGCCGATTTTTTATTTGGCCACATTTTTATTAAATCCATTATGCAGCTACTTCACGTTCCGCAAATCCGCATAATGACTATAAATTAGTAAAAAATATTTAAGCTTCGTGAATGGTATGTTGTCGCTAAGAGCACTATAACCAGAATGGTTTGTCTAGGACTGTTTGGTAGATACGAATTAACTGGATGTTTTGGGAAACTTTATTCCGTGATAATTGGATCAAATGTGATCAACATATTTTTAAAAGAATCCGTGAACTTTCACAGGCGTAGTTTAGTTTTATACAAGAATCTTTATCATTTATTATTAACGCGATCACATTTAACTTTTTGTCATAATCGTCCGCAGCATTCAAGTAATGAACTTTAGTGAATACTAATTTAGTCCCGTGGCTTCGCCGCTGTGGAAGAATAAGAAGTATTCTTTACTACAAAAGTTTTTTTTTTAATACGTTAGATGTAGAATATTTGGCCTAACAGTTCGTGACTTTTGCGGTTTACAATATGTTTATCCGTTAAGTTTTAGTTGTATCTAGATTATTTCAATAATAAATACATCTTACTAAAAACGGTTCTAGTAGGTACCTACATATTAAGAAAACCTATTTTGACTGTGTGTAGTCAGTGAAGCAAAACTCGTATACAATTTATTTGCATCTATTTAACAAAAACGTCGTGTGAGTTGAAATAAAGCTTATTTGAAGAAATTTTGTTAAATTATAATAATTAAGTGGTTGACCTTTACTCTCGTTAAAATTAGGCAAATAATTAATGCTGTATGCCTATGATTTGTAATGAATAATTCTGTATTAAATAGGATATGCCAAATATAAAAAGGCAGTGGCCAAAAGAAATATTATCATTTTACTTCATCCGCTGGAGTAGCTACTTCCCTCTCACCTCAAAATGAAACTGGTGAGTATTAACTGTTTTAACTGTGCTTTAATATAATAAGAACTGTATACACTACGTGTGAGCAATTATTAAATAAATAAATATTTTTTTACATTAACTTTAACAGTGCAAGTGTGGTGACATTTCTTGTGACTCAATTAGTGTAAACTATCCATGAATCAAGAACTAAATAGTTATTTTACTGTCATAACAGCAGTTATCCTTTCGTTCATCAACAATTTCAACTGGATGCACTGGCTTTAATACGGCCTCTTCAAATTCAGTTCAATTAAATTTTTAAATTCAAGTTTTTTTTAATGCAACAAGGCAGGAAGGAAAAGGACCAATCGGGGTCACCGCTGCCTAAAGGCACCACCAGAACTGCAACATGAGAGGGATTACCGATGCGGTACCAACCTACACAACTAAAATGAAATGCCTCTTATGCTTATAATAACTTGGTCTGACTTACTCCTCACCTAAACAAAACAGTGCAGGTTCTCCTTATTAGCAAGTTACAAGATGGCATCGATCCAGAAAGGTCCGTCTGGCTCGCTGCCACCATGGCACCTAGGTCCCACCATTGGACTTGCAAATTCATATTCAACTTTGACGGCGTATGCTACTTTGGCTAGACACGATACCCCGTGTCTAGAACGTAGGCTCTCTCTGACTCATAATATTAACCGGAAAACATAGGCCTTCCCCAGGGAACTCCACGACCATCGGTTTTGTGCTATCCGCATCCAATAACTTCCAATATCTTTACCAGATTGTTCGTTCAACTGGCAGGAGGGCTACCAACACTTCGCCTTCCGATACACGGGTTCTTTGATCAGGAGCAATACATTTGTTACGTTTATAATTCGTGTGTTTTTCTAGTTCGTGTTCGCCTGCCTGATCGCCGCGGTGGTCGCCGCCCCCCCAGCTGCTTCCTCTGGAGACGCTCAAGTCCTCCGCTACGACAACGACAACATTGGCACGGGCAACTACAACTACGGGTAAGGATTTTGCTTAGTTAATGTAAATATTTGAAGTACATTTACGGTATTAGTACCATCGGGATTGTACTTGCGCTGTTGCTATGCCCCCTAGCGCCGCGCCGCGTAGCAAAACTATTTGTCGGGAGCTGTAGAAGCTTTCGGTTTTCGGTTATTAAATTTGTGGGCGTAAAATAAAATATAGGATTCGTTTTTTCCCTGATAATAGCATAGTTTCTCGCCAGGATAGCATAAGTTGATACTTCAAGCAATAACTGGATATACAAACATAATAAATACTACATGAAAAAAACTATATTTTTGCCACTAGATATCGTCGTTCAGGGTTTAAAAACATCTATGCGTCTTGAATTGACTAACGCACGTGACCATTCGCGAAAGATTTTGCAACGGGGCTAATACACCATATTCGATGTTTCTTAAAAAAAATACAGATCTATGTATTTCTTCTTCTTCTAGGAAGGAAATATAGTACTATCTTACTTTTGTAACTGACCCTACTTCGCCAGAAACTTAAGTTCAAGTTTCCTGACGAATCACAGCTTGTATAATAACTAAACGATAATTTATTCAACAGATACGAACAGAACGATGGCATTAAGGGTGAGGCTCACGGTGAACTGAAGAACGGTGGCGCCGAAGACGCGTTCATTGCTGTCAAAGGCAGCTTCGAGTGGGTTGGACCCGACGGCGTGTCCTACAACGTAGTCTACACTGCTGATGAGAACGGTTACCACCCCACCATCACCCAGGGCGCCGGTGGAGTCGTCCCTGACGAGGTCATCAAGAGCCTGGGTGGCCAGTAAATCTACACAACCACCAATTTCTAACGTAACAATGACACCGATCATGCCCTCGCCCTTCTTTTGTTTTAGTTGAATTGGTTTTAGTTTAGTACAATTTGTTTTGTTACAGTTCTGTCGATACTGTTAGCAGTGTTGATGTTTTAAAGCATTGTAAATGTTTGTTACCTACTTTTGTAAATAAATGTTTACTTTTAAAAATATGTTTTCTATTCCTTATTCCTTCGTAATTTTTGAATACCCAATAAGAAATATAGGTCGAAATTGAAAAACGACAGAGAGTATTACCTACCGTCTGCTTAGGGAGAGCAAGTTTTATTAAAAAACAAATCGTGTTGCCACACGGTATTTGAACCCGCGCTTCTATTTAGGATAGGAGATACGCACCAAGCGTCTTATTATTAAATCTCGTCCAGCGCTTAGAGAGTTAAGTCCTTACTCGTATTTATGTGAGCGTCCGGAACCCCGAAAAAGGTTATAGCTTATAATAAAATCATTACTAAATACAAAAAAATACGAATTACTTTTTTTTTAAATCAATAATTACTGATACAAATTGTGGAAATTATAAACAAACCTTAACTGATATTTCACAATCAATTATTGTTGAGAGCTTAAAGAAAGGCATCTGAAATTATTATGATGCTTAACAATTATAATACCTAAATTTAATTATGTAACTACATGTAGTTTCTTCTACCATCTTCTTGATTATGGAACGACGATTGTAACCTATGTACAATTGGAAGTGTCTTCTTTAACATTACATGTTCATACAATAAAATGAAAATTATTCTCTCAACAGTATGATTAATGCTGTCTCGTTGTGGTCACATCACATGTTGTCGTCCGTTGTTGAGAAACGTGACGGATTGCCCAATGGACAAAAGGTCACTGACCCAATAAACGACGGTGAGTGTAGGTATTATAATAATAACTATCTTTATGCCTTCCTACTGCCTACGGCCACACCAGTGTAACACCAATATTGTATGCCTGTGGTTTCAATTATGCTCCTGGATTTAATGAGGTATATCTATAACATCTATAGAAGTGTTAATTTTTGTGCTGTTAGTTTTAAATAATTTAATCAATCAATGTAATATCTACTCAATCATTCATTATCTTGCTCTGGACTGTACCTATACATTTTTTATTTTTTTTAATATGTGGTTTTTTTGTACACTTTTCCCTTAGGATTGATTGCAGTGGATCGAGATCCAATCATATCTGTTCAAATTATTAAATACAAATTATGAAAACTGATTCTATTAACCTACCACTAGCGCTATCTATTATGTCCTGTAGTAGATAGTTTTTTTTTTATTGGCTTGTTGTTTTCTTTTACTATCTCTTAATAAAGACTGAAAACAAGAGTGTACCTATCTCACCGTGACCTCATGAAATAATTACCTATATTCCAAGAATTTCACAAACTTACATTTGACATAACCTTTATTATTTGCTTATTTCCAAATGCTAAAAAAATTAGGTAAGGTTAGCTTTATATCTCAAAAAAAGATTTAAAGCTTAAATTCTAAGTCGTTTATCGACTAACTATATATCCACTGATAGCTGAATTAATTATTCAAAATATCACCTTAATTTTAGCCATTTTTTGCTAGGAACCTTAAAAAATTGGCATGTGAATAATTTAGTTTATTATTCGTTCAATATAAAAATACATTATTTTACATAAAATGTCACGTAAATGTAATTTATATTGCAGTCGCCAGAATAATAAAAATGACACAAAAATAATGAATAAATAGGTAACAATACAATAAAAATAGAATACCAAATGTAACAAAAACTCTCGGTTCGAATATGAATTCGGTGTGTAAATTATCCTTGCCCCGTTGGTTGCTTGGTGAAAATATTTTACATTTACGAGAGCAGCAGACATGGTGACATCTAACGATACTGCTAGAAACAGCATTGATCGTGCGACGTGCTACCATAGTCGTTCGCGTAGAGACTACACGAAAGTATTCGTAAGTTAAGACCGGACCCAAGAGATGGCGCTTTGCAGCGTTTTTTTTTTTGAGAAGGTCTGTGCAAAATTGAAAAAGTTACAACCACGTTCATTGCTGTGGTAAATTAAAATGCTTTTATTACAGTAAAACAAAAAGTACCTTAACATTTCCTTATTTGCATGACATAGAATCATTTTTTATTTAACAAATTTCCCAGAAAAAACATTATTTTTGTAATCATGTATTTTAATTTACGGATATTGAAGCGTACGACATGGACTGTATGATAATATTGTATGTGTAATATAATAACTTATATAAGTTAAAAATACCAAGGAAAACAACACCAAATAACTGTTCCTTCTTTACTGATCTTCAAACTGACAATAATGAAGTGTAAAAGTCATTTAAGAAAAGAGTACTATGAAAACATAAACAATATTAATAAATAAAATGTAAAGAGTTCGCAACAGATGTTTTTAGGATAATTTCGTATAATTTTAATAAGAGAACGTGGCTTGCTAAATAAAACCGACGTTTTTGATAAATTAAAAAAAAGCTGGCAAAAAATGTGTTAAACTCGAAAAATGCTAGAAATGAAACTGATAAGTCTGGTAACGACATGTAAAAGGTAAAAAGAAATTGCTACATTATTTCACAGACTTGCTTGCTAAGCTAATTTAGATCCTTTATAAATGATTACCTAATCCTTATAACATAACATGACAGTATTCAGATAGTCAGATAGTCCCATTCACAAAGATGCGTGCATTTATCAAAATTAACCTTTAACGACGAAATAATAAGAACCACGGTGGGCGTCACCGTGAATGGCATCTACTATACTTGTTAAACTAATAGATACAATAGATTGACAGGTAGATTTTTTAACTGTCCATTTAATTCTAACCTGTTCTGTTCCTGAGTAGCGGAGAAAAAAAAAGTAAATTTAGCAACATTAATTCACCTTCTATGTGCGTGTTAAATTTTTGTTTTGGCAAGAAATTCAGTGAAATATTGCCAAAATGAACTTTTCTCTGTTACTATCTCAACGGCAACCCATTTGCACTATATTTTATTTACACGTTGAGTAATATTTAAAAAAAAATAGTTTTCTAACCTAAAAAAGGCCTTAGACCATTTTCAGATAATTCTTCAGAAACTACATCACTAAATACTCAATACCATTTAGAGGTCCCTCGTTACCAGTGAGAATTTTCCAATTTAGATTTTTTTTTATCTATTATAATGACAAAAATGTTCAAAAGATCAATGAACCTAAGTAACTTAGATTTCCTATCCAGTCTGTTTTAAAAGGGACAATGTAATTATTATACTTTCAAAGTACTAAAGCATCGGTTTTAATAATACGAAAATGATTTGTGACATACTTCAAATTTGTTACAGACAATACAAACGGACACTAAAATATCAACGACTCAATATCCTGGGGCAGAACAGACGTGAGAGGCTGAGTGGTGACGAAATACTGTGGGAAATAGCTCGTAATGTTTCTTAAACTAGAGGTTAATTCGTTTTACATCGTAGATGCCACGATACGACAGCTTAATACGAGGTATTAATTAATTCTTAAGCAAATGATACAAATTTTCACAACATCGGATATTATTGAGTATCCTAGTTTTGTTACAAAAATACTCAGTAAAAAAAATCGATGTCTAAGCGATTAATTATTCTCAGAAAGGGAATTGATTGAGTGGTTTTTAAATCCTGATTAGTTTTCATACATACACATACACAAATCACGTCTTTTCTTTGTCCCGTACGGAGTAGATAGAGCCTAAGGTGGCAAGATCTACAGGCCACGTTTAGCAAGATTGTGGGCGTATAGATGGCAAAACAAAATATAACATATTATAACATGATTCCTGTGATTTTCGCCCATTCCCTCGATGGGCTTTTACCGTCTGCGCGGGAAGAGAAGCAACTGGTACATTCTATGTTTTTTCTTTGCTCCCAGACCAGCATGGAAGCAATAGTTTTCATATTTACCTACTAATAGTGACATGTCGTAGATTAACGGGTTTCAAATAAATATGTGTTCAAAAACAAATAAAAATCATTGTTTATCACAATATCATATTATAGTTTAATATAGAAATTCCTATTCGTATAAAAAATAAATCACAGTTACAATACCTATACTAACATTACATTTTATTGAGTATGAGCTAGGTTCATGGAGATATTTTTCTATTAGTATCTGTAGCGTGGTGGTGGACGGTTTAGCCTCTGAAGGGTTGTTGTTGGAATGGCTGTTGCTGGTACTGCTGTTGCTGCTGTTGCGGTTGCGAAGCGATATACTGGAGGGCGCGCGCGATGGCCTCTGGGACCGGGGGAGGAGTGGGCAGATGGTTGCCTACGGGACGGAAACCTGAACAAGAAAAGTCACTGTTAGTAAGGATCTTATAAACTACAAGAAAAAGAAAAAAGAAGTATTTGGAACACCATACACAATGCACTGAGTATCACATAAAATCAAATTTAAAGAAACATTGCAAGTTAGATATTAATCTTAAAACTGTTGTAAAATCTATATAAATAAAAATGAATGTTGCTAAGCGCAAAACTCGAGAACGGCTGGACTTATTCGATAACTTTTTTTTTTCAAAGTATTCTTTAATTCCACGGTTTTTTTTATGGAAAAGAAAAACTTAAAAATAAACAGAAATAAACGAATGGGGGCGAAGCCGCGGGGAACAGCTAGTTACGAATAAAAACATGCAAGGACATTATTAAGTTACGTAACTGACTCTAATAGAGTTATAACTCTGGGTGTTAGACAAATGCCGTGACGCCAAAAATAAACGGTAGGTACAATAAAATAATAGCAATATTTCTAAAATCGGTTTCCGTCAGCGTTCTCGGATATTCTCAGATGTGGATAAATGTGATTGGTGATACGTTTCACAGTTTAATATTAAAATAGTCATTGTGTATCACAGAGGGTTATGTAAACGCACCAATATTAGTACACTGGTACTTCTTGAGTTAACGGCTGATCGGTCTTGACAGGCCTTTAATTTGTGGTTATCAATTATACCATAGTTGAACAAGAACCGAGAGCTAACCACGCCGTCAATTGTGGGGTATGATGGATGTGAAGCTACATTTCAGAAGGATTAGAAGTTACTTAAATTGCTAACTTGTTTATGTTACAGGCCAAAGTAATGATGTCTCTCTCAATTTGTAAAAAATGGTTTTTATCTACATTTTCTATAATTTACAAAAACGATAACGTTTCATCAAAATCATGTATGATGGTGTATTGTAGCTTAAAATGTTATGTATTACAAATGCCTTACCGTTCTCATCAGCTACGTAGGTAAGGGAGATGGGAATGCCCTCGGGCGATGTGTAGGCAAACGATCCTTGCGCCACTTGGGCTTCGGCGTCTTTCACTCCAGCATTCTTCAGGTAGCCGTCTTCTTGAGCTGATATGCCATTGCCAGTCTCATAACTATAAAAATAAACAAACAAATATAAATCCAAATAAAAATATACAATTATATGCCAAAGAAACACTGGAATAGATAAACGCCGCTCGTGGATTTTTGATCGAGAAAAAGTTTAGGCTACACTCATAGTTTATTTTCGCATGCTTAAAGATAGGATATCTTCAGCCAAAAACCATGTTACTATGTAGAAAATAGGTAAATTTTTGTAATTAATCCATCTAAAATAAAACAATACCTACGAACTAGGTTACTGAATTGAAAAATTTTAAACTTTTGTAAAGTGCTGTAAGATTGATTGTCTTGCTTCTCGACCTACAGGGACGTTAATATTAGTGATGCCCACAAATCTTCAGCTCCATATGAACCGTAATTGAACTAAAGTCAGCAATTACAAACGAGGGAGTCTACCGCTTAGGGCTCTGCTACACGTCCGCAAAGAGCAAATATAACGAGACCGTGCAGAAATTTCGGGTCACGATATCGCAATATCAATTTGCATGTCTTTTGTATCACTTAAGTCGGGATCGCACTTACTATAATCATGCTATTGATCAAAATGTCACCCTGTGTAATACGTTACGATGATAAAACGTATATGCAAAACGCGTGAAAACATGTTGCTTCCATTGCAATAGAAGTACAGTGGTAGTAAAATAAGACCACTATAATTAAAATAGGTAAAAAGCTACCTAATTGTGAATATTTTTTATTTCTATGTCAGTAGGTACAATTGAATTAAATCTCGCAAGTAAACCAGATAGAGGTATAGTCGTATTGATTTTAAATTTAGTACATTATAACAATGTAAAATAATCAAGTAGCGTCAAGGAAAAATAAATTTTGTTTAAATATTATTATAATTATTATGACGTGAACTTTTATGTGTTGAAATTGTTACTTGTTTTGTACACTTAATGGATTTGATGAAAATAGTACCATGAATAAACTAATTTTCCGTTGACGCGTCCGATTTGTGAAGCGGCATTTTTGCGTAACTTAATTATGTATATGGATCTGGTTGTCATCAGGTTATTTTCCTATAGGTTAACATGGTTTTGTAACCTAGTGGGTGAATCACAAACATACGTTGCACCTGTGTCGATTTCTTGCGTAAAGTGGGCTGGGCTGCTTAATGCAAGACGACTCATACAAATTTCACATTTAATGTTCTTGACACCTAAGGAATTCCCATTTATGATCACTCTGTCTTATCGGTTTTGCAAGCTTGACAGATTAAGGCCATAATTGTTAAAACATGCCTTTGTCTTGACTTAGGGTATCTAAAATATGTAGCTAAATGCTACATGTCTGAAGAGACATATTAAACCTGATTTTTATGGACTTACTTTTATGGTTAGAATGCTGCTGTTCCTCGTGATATAGAAAATTTATTATGAATCACCCTCATGTATGCACAATGAAAAATGATTTGACTTCACTGTCTTTTAATGCAAGTGACTGATTGCTTACTTCAAATAATTTAGTACAAATATTGTACAATCTTAACCCGAAATTGTGATTACTTAGAAAGTGATCAAACTTCTTGGTATGCATTACTTTTTCTATTTCATGCTGTAGTTTTTCAATTATTTTTTATTTTAGAAGGATTTTAGCTAATGCCATATTTTCTAACACACTAGGAATCACGATTGTATTTCTGAACAACACTGAAAATACCAATACATAGAAAAATCCGCTAAGTAAAGCTATGGCCGGGAATCGAACCCAGATCCTCATCATTCCGTGATGCGTGCTATACCGCTACACCACCCATAACATGTGACTAAGCCTTCGAATTTTTCTATCTGTACCAGCTGTCACATCACCTTGTTACTATGTGAATTTCTAAAGGGTACCTAAAACCGTAAAATAATATGTCAAAAAACAAGAAGCAAAATTCGTACCTATCACGATCGCTTTTAAGATTTTTTTTGTATCTTTCGCTATAGAATGAGATTAGAAAGAGATGGTGAATGTGATTTCTGGGAATAAGGCTTCAGCTCTTATCCACACCTTGTTTTCCTCTGTGGTCATTTTGAAGTGTCAGGATACTTTTGTACGCGTTTAGTAGCATATTTTAAGAGGAGTAAGCGACCTGTAGACTGCTGAATATGATTATGATAAACTGTGTTTTCTCTCTTACCTGTACTGGTAACTTCCGTCATAGTTGACCTCAGATGTTTGTTTAAGAATGGGTATCTGTGGTCCTTGCGGTTGGTACGGTTGGAATTGGGGAGCGGCGCACGTGACCACGAGCAGGGCAGATAGGGCGACGAACTGAAAAATATAACTTGAGTGTAAACGACTTTTTTTCCAGGCGGTTGCTGTTGCCTTTGCTAGCTTTCAGAGCTCGACGGAGAAATGCAAGCTGCCAGATGCGCCACCACTTTAACTTTTCGTATGCCTAGTCCTGGATCTGGGTCAAGATTGAAACCTACAGTATCTGAAATTAGTATTATTTTAGACAAATAAGACTTGAATGCTGTTTTTTCTATTCTGACATACGGAAGGATAATGTAGCTTTACATCTCTGTTCTATTACTTGACTCTAATATCTTGTTTGTCGTCTTTAATGTTATGATCCTATTTGCTGCCGCTTTAAAAACTTACTAGACTGGCTTAAACCAGGTCGACTTTATATCCAAAACAATACGAAACCGTAACTATTATCATTTCTGGCGCAAAAATACCAAAATTTGGTGCCAACTTTAAAAACTACAATATATTGTAATACTTGTTGATGTAATCGATAAATATGGTGAGAATAAAGCAACGAGATAGGATTGTAGTCTGGCACAATGTTACAAAGGACAGTGGTATCGTACCATCAAGCATTGTTCATTAACAGACGGGCCACGGGAATGAGCCGATACGACGAAAACAAGGCGACATTTTTGAATACTGTGTTTTTAATTTTTTTGTGCCATTTTCGTTAATAACTTGAGTTTTTGCAAATCGCTTTACATCTTTTAATTTAGCCTTAAATATTTGACACGACTAGTTTAATGAGTTTTATTAAAAATAATTTGATGATTATATTTCAAAATTTATAAGGTAAGTACTCTATGAATATAAAATAAAAAATGGTTCTTAGTAAAAATTGGGTCAGAGAATAAAATATGTAGTTCTAAACTAGTCTTTACAATGCAATTGTTTGTAGTTTTAATTTTAATGAAATGACTCACCGATTTCATTTTGTCTATGATTGAAAATGTGAGAGGTTATTTTCGGTGGTCCTCGGAGGATGTGTGTGGCGGGAATGATTTTTCAGATCGACAGCGTCAGCTTTTATACAAGCGGTGGAGCTCGTGAAATTGGAGTATGGCGGCTGCGCAGACGCACTTCAAAGCCGTCGGCGCCCGATGCGCTCTCCACGCCAGCTAATCTGTTGTTTATTGGTATGTGATAAGAAAACGACTTAAAAATGATTTATTTAAATTTCTTATGTCTTGTAGAAAAATAATGAAACAACTGAAAGCTTCAAAGCCGGAGGAACACAATACTTGCCGCAGTTCATTATTTTTTAGTTTTTGAAGTCTACTAAGCTGGTGTAGCACGAAGATACAGAAAATAAAATTTCTAAATATCACTGAAAATTAGAACACAGAAAAATCCGAAAAGTAAAGCTATGGCCGGGAGTCTGCTATGGGTGATGTAGGGATATAGCACGCGTCACGGAATGACGAGGGTCCGGGTTCGATTCCCGGCCATAGCTTTACTTTTCGGATTTTTCTGTGTTATAATTTTCAGTGACATGTAGAAATTTAATTTCTAAAGGTAAAACCGTAAAAATAAACATAAAAATCAAGAAATAAAATTCTTGATTCCTTTGTAGTTACAGAAAATAGTGTAATGGACATACTTACTTAATCTTCAAAAAAACTTAAATTTATGGGGAAATATTTATAGTTGTAACGCACTTGAGTACAAAATTTATACGGCGGTGAGTTACGGGAATTATTTTCTGTGGTATATCTCTTGACTACGTATTCAATCTAAAAAGTAAATATATTGACAATCTATACCTTCACAGGAACATACATCTAAAAAATATATCTTATAAAAATAATAAATATAGGGAATAAATATACAACTTTATATAAATAATCTTAATTTCTTTTTCATAATTTTAGCTTATGTTCAAATTAAGTATTTGATATTTGTTTCACGACCTTGCGCGTCCGTCACCTTCAGCTAGGAGGCTGAATTTCTTAAATTTCTTATGTTAAATGTGAACACTGTTTTGTCAATGATAATAGAATCTTTGTGATTTGTTTATGAGTCATGTATGACTGTTTGTGTTCCTATTAATAAATAAATATGCAGGTCAGGTTGCAGAAGTTTGTTTGATTCGGTGGTTGAAAATTTGTTTTTGTCATGACAGTGTTTCACAAAACACCTGAGCGATCTTCTTGGAGATTAAAAAGGTAGGTTGTCCAAAAAAGCCTCAACATTGTCTTGCTGTAATCCTGGCAGAGCCACCGTAACTGTGGCTTGAACGTTATTTTTGGATACCCAGGTAAAAAAGGATGTTGCACGGAAATAATGAAATGAAAAACATCGGTAATTTATTAAAAATAAGTTATTTACATAATAATTTAATGTTAAATAAGCAAGGGAAATAATATCTTATGAGTAGTTTTTTGTAATTAAAACATGGATGGTATCATTAGCTATGAGCTTTCATACAACATGGTCATCAATTTTTCTATGGAACCAAATTGTACACGATATTTATTGACGTTTTGTTCCCATAAAAGTACCAAAAAATGTAATTGCCAAAACCACGTAACATATTTATTTACCTACTTAGATCCATATATCATCGTCCATTATTATTATTTAAAAAAAACTTTATTATTATGCCTAACTTTTTGTATTTAAAACCAACGCCTGAGCATCGCTTCTTCAGCTATTTGCCTTCTTAGAGTGGTCGTAGGAGCTGAAGGCATTTCAAGACATTTCACATGCGTTGTATGTTTTATTTCATTCAGTTTCAGCTTTTAGTACTATGCGTTATAATTTCTGTGATTCAGAGATTTCAGCGTTAGTCATATTTTGATTTAGTTACATCCCCGATATACGGTCAATTTTAGCCTTCTAGGCCTAAGGGTTTGGGTATGGCGTTAGATAACATAACATTTCTTTTCATATAAAGATAATAGCTGGAATCAAAACATTATGTTTAATTTCCAATTACTTACGCAAACTTACAATCAATAGCACGAATTTACTGAAATTTGTAGCCATAAATTATGATTACGCAGTTATGGTGCTGTATCTCCGCAATGCAAGACTTGTGTGGGAGATACGCTTCAAAGTGATAAGATCGCCTTTTGGATTCATAATTATTAACGTTTGTATGTAACCTACTAAAACATACATACATACATATATCACGTCTTAATCCCTTACGGGGTAGACAGATCCTGAGGTAACAAAACCTTAAGGCCGCGTTTAGCATGATTAAGGGCGTATAGGTGGAAAGTGGTTGCTTACCGCATCGCCTATTACATGATTCCTAAGACTTTCGCCCATTCCCTCGATGGGCTTTTACCATCTGCGCGGGAAGAGAACCAACTGGTAATTCCTATATTTTTTCTCTACTCCCCGACCAGCATGGAAGAACCTACTAAATATAATAAAATTTATTGTATTGTACAATATCATATTGAATTATACGCCAATTTTTATTCAAAATAATCATGAGGTATGGCAAAAAAAATTGGGAGCGAAGAAAAATCGTACACAATTATATGACCATAATTATTATTAAAACTTGACATCATTCATTCACTTTAGTAATTACTCATATTTCCTTCAGACTCATATTTATGTTACATGAACAACACGAATAGAAAAACTTGCTTGGAACTAAGGAAATGCTTGTGTATAAACGAAATATTCCGATTCCTCCGCAGATGATTTTGCCCGATCAATTAAAACAATTAAATAAAGCATCAAATTACAAACTTTGAAGCGTTTCTTTCGTATCTTATTAATTCAAAGTAAATAAAAAATACGGTAAAATCAGGTGCCAAAGCTAAATTAATCAACCAACATTCAGAACAAAGCTTATCCTAACATCATGAAAATACACAAGACGTGATGCCTTAAATTGCCAATCATTCATAAAGGTTGGCATGCCCTCTGGCTATGAATAATTTACTGATTTGTAGCAGGATATCATTAGTGCAGGCATCTATTTTCAATGCCTCTAACAATGCAATTCATTTTGTGTAGCTTGAATTCCTTGATGCTGGTTTTAGTTAGGAACAATCGTAAGTGCTTAGGCTAAGATTAATTATTTTGTAAGCGGTTTATTTTAATCTCATTTATCATAAATAAGTAAATCCATTGCAACTTTACCCCAAATAATATTTTAATTTTGGCTACCACCTACTTATACTATTTTTGTGGATAGGTAGGTGGATATTTTTAATTTTTTATTATAATATTTTAATAGACATCCCGCAGTACGTACAATAATCATGTACTCGTTTGTTACCGTGTATATCAGACTAATGTACCAATTAATCGTTTTTTATGACTCACACGTAATATACATGATGTGGATGTACTGAATAAATAAATAAAAGTTTATTTATTATATGGAACATTTTTTGAGGAAATTTTGGTTTGCAGGATATGACGATTACTTGGACACAAATATTGCTAGATTGGATGGATTTCACTCACTCTGAAAATCTAAGAATACTTTTTAAGAATCTTTATAAGTTATAAAAAAAAGTGTTTTCCCGTTCTTATGAAACACATACCTACATACACACATACATACATATATCACGTCTTTATCCCTTACGGGGTAGACAGAGCCAAAGGTAACAAAACCTTAAGGCCACGTTTAGCATGATTAAGGGCGTATAGGTGGAAAGGGAAATCAAAATAGTGATGGGTTGCTAGCCGCATCGCCTATAACATGATTCCTAAGAGTTTCGCCCATTCCCTCGATGGACTTTTACCATCTGCGCGGGAAGAGAAGCAATTGGTAAATTCTATGTTTTTTCTTTACTCCCAGACCAGCATGGAAGATACACATCCGTTATAAAAAAAAAAGTGTCAAATTTTCGCAACGAGCTTTTCCATTTTCATACTTATCGCAAGGTAAAGTTTTGACGTATATTTCTGTTTCCCCGAATTGCACATAATTGAACCATAGGTACATTTTTTATGGTTCATTTAGAACTCAGAGGTCCACCACCACCTTAACACCAACACGGTAAAAGAGGAAATACGGTCGAACTCGGCCAAGTGCAAGGGGAGACTGCGACATCACCCAAACCAGCTGGCAGGCTTGCTCGCTGAGCCTGATCGGATAGGACGCCTTAAGAGGCGAGGAATCCTAGAACTGGATCAGCTGATATGAAGACTCAGCCACGAATTGAGAAGCTTCCACTGGGAGCTGGCTCTGCACGACATCAGACCGACACACATCTGCTCAAAGTCGTCCGACTGATCGCAAGATAATACAAATAATAATATAAACAAAACATTTTCTATAGATTTTCCTGTAATCTAACTAGTATTTTATATATTTAATTCGAAATTTTATAATCAGTGGTTTTGGAAATAAAGGAGTTGGAAATCAATTTTCGTTTTAAATGACTGTAAAACTGTTGTTTTCGATTTTTTATAAGAAGTGATAATGTACCACGGTACAGTTAGCTAAACGTATTGCGTACAGCTGTGTTTTAGGAAATTTAGCTTATAGTTTTAATGTATCTGTTACTTGCTTATGGATAGATTGTGATAATCAAATTAACAAGCATTGGCAATCAGTTTTGGGCAGCCACAGCCACAATATCTTCTTATGACCTCTTATTGGATTTTGGGTCATGTCATTCAAGCTAACGGATACTTGATTTTTTTAGTAAAAATTAAGTAACTTAAGATCATTGATGTTCACTCAACTAGAGACATATATTCTGTAAGTACGGGACATTTGGGACGAAGACAGGTGTCTTTAACATGAGGACTTTGTATAGGTATAATTTATTACTGCGGATGATACCAACCACATTAATTGACAATGTTGATGACAGAAACAGTCGAGATAGCTACGTATAGCTTTTGACAAATAATACAGACGTACATAAATCACGTTATTCCTTACGCGGTAGACAGAGCCTAGGGTAACAAGACCTAAAGGCCACATTTAGCGTGATTGTAGGCATATAGGTAGAAAGGTGAGTCACAATAGTAATGGGTTGCCAGCCACAATCCTCGATGGGCTTTTACCATCTGCGTGAGAAGAGAAGCAACGGGTATAATCTATCTTTTTTCTTTCCTCCTAGTCAGCATGAAAGGGTCCCAAACTAACATTTCCATGGGCAAAGAACGTAAAATAAACGCAACTAGACAAAAAAAAATGTGTCTAAGTATACCTACATAATATGTGAAAATTAAAGGAAAATAATACAGTGCTGAAAATAAAAGGAAAAGTTTCCTATCGATCTTTATATTTCGCTAAGAACTCTAAAAGTTGTCTAAAGCCGAAGTCAAAATGTCTGAAGGAATAATGCGTCATGACATAATCGATCAATTCGTTTCTTCATCATTATAATAATTACATCATTACAGTTTTATTTCAATAGCGCAGCGGAAAGCCCCCGCTAGATGTTATGACCGTTATCATGTGTCCTTCAACTACGTATTTATAATATCGCACTATTCTAGTTTTGTTTGTTTAGACACCCATGACCTTTAAATTGTTTTAATATCTTTTGTCTTTTGTTTTGCTATTGTTTCTTCTCTCGTTAAACAAAGATATGTTAAACTGTCATAAACAGTCATAACATGAAAGATAAATTACTGATGGTATTTTTATAACAATAAGGAAACTGTTTAGTTAGATTACATTATGTATGTATGTATGTAAACTCTTTATTGTGCAAAATAAACAAGACAAATACAATTGACAAACACTGAGATACATTTATTTATTTATTTATTTATTTATTTAGTCAATAAAAAATTACAGCATTACAGTCGAAACCAATGACATATGACATGACATAGACACATACACATTACATTATGCCATGGAGCGAGCTATGTTTGGCATCTCACTTCTTGGCCACATCCCCAATTCCAAAGCTCGGAAACGGACTAGAGTTGTGGATGTTGGAACTAGGATAACACAGTTGAAGTGGCGATGAGGGGGCCCGGTCACTTGGCAAGACGGAACGACGACAGATGGTCGAAGGCGGTCACAGAGTGGTGGCCAAGACTGGGTCGAAGGTCAGTGGGCATATCACCCCATTGGTCAGATGACATCTGTCATTCGGCTGGAAAACTGTGAACGAGACTGGCACGGGACCGGGCAAAGTGGCGTGAATATGAAGAGCCCTTTACTCAGCAGTAGGTGGATGTGGGCTGGTTAGATGTCTATAAATAATAGAAATGACAGAAATGAAAACAAGAGAATTGAAACGTTAGTCTATTTATTTATATCCATAACATATGGAATTGAAGAGGGTAACCGAATTACATGAAAGATGATTCTCTGTTGCACAGTTATTTCATGTTCTGTGATAAAATTAAAAACAATTGTCGTCAAGCCATTTTATTAATTAGTCTTACATAGAGGTCAGTGTTGCCGTTTGGTTCCGAAAGTTCCGTTTTGCGGAACTCTTGACACCCCCGCGGAACTTGGGAGGAACTTTTTATTTTGGTACATTTTTGGGAACTTTTGGGGTCTCGGCATAAAGATACGTGGTAATAAAACTTTAAATACACACTAAAAAATACAGGCTATTTTTTTGTTATTAACACAAATATTATTCCTAATTCCTATGCATGAGGTAAAAAAAAAAAAAAAAGGTCGTTCCCCAAGATTTAAATGAAAATGGAACTTTTCTGCCAAAAATGGAACTTTTTAGGGATGACAATGATGTAATTTTCAAGGG
Organism: Pandemis cinnamomeana; assembly: GCA_932294345.1. Lineage (NCBI taxonomy): Eukaryota > Metazoa > Arthropoda > Insecta > Lepidoptera > Tortricidae > Pandemis > Pandemis cinnamomeana. The sequence continues at coordinate 8,025,942 of OW028706.1, forward strand.
AAGTGACACCTGGCAACACTGTAGAGGATATTTTAATTTAACTATGAGATTGAACACACACACAGTTAGTGCATGTAACATGTGCTCCTTACATGACAAAATGCGTCATGATTGTGTATGTAAGTAGGTAAGTAATTGATTTTATGTATCTAAAAAAAGATGCATGGAAAGTATTTACGGTCAGTCACATTTACTTTCTCACACATGTTTGATCTACACTATAATCGACTTACTTAATCATTATAAGTAACAAACGTGTAATAGTTAAATAAGCCATTTAATTCTAACATTTATTGTGGTTGATGGACCACTGCATCATATCAATTGTAGTGGCCATTCATGAATAAAGGCTTAGTAATTATTCTAACAATGTACAATCCGCGTCACTTTTTTATTGCTAAAATATATCATAAAAGTAAGGTAGTGGCATTAAAATCTTCCCCTAGGCTTGAACGGCGAGGCTTGGTACTGAGGCTGGACATTGCTTGATGCTGCAGACGGAGGCAGAGTCTTGAGGTAATCAAGCGCCTTTTGGATTGCTGGCGGGATCGGCGGAGGAGTGGGTAAGTGTTCACCCTGTAAATAACATTTTGTGACATTTTTTAATCTGCTTTAATTTAGGGAAACTCAATGGGTATTTAGAAGATGAGGATCGCTCTCAAAACTGACATACTTAAAAAGTAATAGGATAACCCGATAACTTCAATTCTCAGAATAAAAACCGCAAATATCCACATGTTTTTTTTTTTTTTTTTGAAAAAACTGTTTATTAAAATTAAAGATTGACAGACACTGTGTCACTCTGCAATAATCGGTGACTGATCGACCCTAGCTATCGCAGCCGTTGGTTTCATAATCTAATTAGAAATAAGTTACTGTTATTGTCACCATCGATAAATCTTGATTTATAGTTTTAGATACATTTTAAATTAAGCGTATTCAATTTACGTAACCAGATGACCAGGTTGCCAATAAGTTACGCCAGTCGAGATAATGGAACGTCGCCCGGACTGACAAATTGGGCTTTGATCTGTAGTGAGGTACAGCAAATTCAAACACATGACATTGTGTCCAGCGAAGTTAATAAAAACACTTTTTAATCTTTATTTGTACTGCGTCACTCATCAAAACTAAAAGGGTATTTCACACAGACTTGAAATTTGTCGTAAATAAAATTCTTATCGTAATAACTAAAGGAATAAATGCAAAAAGTACGAATTTACATTCATCAGAAATGGTTCAATTATAAAGTGATAAATAAATAAAATGTTTGAAACGCACGTTACAAAATAATAGTCGCGTTAAACTGAAATGTATTGGTTCTATCAAAAACATAAATGGAAAACAGAAAAGTTCTCCTATGACACAGCAGTGTTACATGAAGATGCTTAATTTGGCTCTGATGTTTGTAGTCAAATCAGTCCCATTCAAATCGTTTTTTTCCATTTTCCACTGTTGTATTACTTGGCCGTTTCATGACACAACGTTAAAAACTAGTATCTTAACATCCATAGGAATTTGTGTACTGTCGCCTCAACCATTACTTGTAAGAAAGAATTTACACGAAGAAAAGAAAAGAAGAAGAAAAGAAAATTTATTTTGCAAATTGGCCGCTAAGGGATCTTTTACATGTCTTTTGAAACTACCAGCACATTCGGAAAGACCATCATTGCCAAGAAGAATGCGCCGCAAGAAACTTGGCAGAAAGTCATTTTTTCAAATAAAAATACAGTAACTAAGAATACTTAAATTCTACTTACATTAAATACATTTATATAAGGGATGTATAAGGTCCCCGAGCCTTAAATTATATTAATCTATAAATAGTAGAGATGTATAAAGTCTCTACTGGTCAAAAAAAAAATAATAAAAACAAAAAAATAATAATAATAGTAAGTTCAGTGGAGGTGTAAAACGCCTCCACCGTCAAATAAACTAATTGGAGATGTCTCCAATGTCGCAGGAAAAAATATATATATATAAAACAAAATTATGAAATATACATTTCATGTCAAGTAAGTAACCAATAAGCTTTTGGATTCCGAAGGCAAGCTTACGTCTGCCGCCCCCAATGTTGGCTTTCACGCACTCATGTCCTGCTCTGAAAGCAGAGCGGTACCGAGGGCATGTCTCGCTTCCGTCCCCACAGGCACACCATGGGAACGTTTTAGGAACTTCGACGTCGCTAGCCTGCAACTAAACAGTAAAAGAAAAAAAAAAAATAAGAAAAAAATTAAACTGGAAATCCATAAGCTTAACAATATACCTACCTAATACCTAGTTTAATATACATACGACATAGCAATATTTATGTCATTGTAAAAATTAATCATTATGAAAAATAGAATAAATATTTAAATAAACAATTACAATAGGTACAATATTTATATTGATAATACCTATCTTAATTAATAATTTTAATTAATACAGCTATACAATTTGGAATCTTAATTAATCAAGATCAGCTAACCTCAACAGCAGACGGTAGCAACAGGGCCAGAGACCGTATCTAGTCGACACTACACGCATGCACTCATACACACACACACACGCACACATACACACGCACTACAGGATCACTCACAAAACACTGGATGCTTACGGTAATTTTTCCAAAGATGGCCATGTCATGTTATTATCACACATGTACTCATCGACTGTGTAATATGCTTTCTTTAAGAGCGTGTTCTTTATGTATTTCTTGAATAACACATATGACAATTTCCACGCATCTACAGGCACTTTGTTGTAGAACCTGACACAATTTCCCAGGAAAGATTTACTTACTTTCCGTAGACGAAATTTAGGAACGAGAAGCTTGTGTTTATTACGAGTGTTGATATCATGGATGTCCGACACTTTCTTAAAGGAATTGAAATTCTTGTGTGTGTACATAATCACATCGTGTATGTACTGCGAAGCTACTGTGAGAATTTCTATCTCTTTAAAGCGCTCTTTTAATGACTCTCGGGAGTTCAGGTTGTAGATGGACCGAACTGCCCTCTTCTGTAAAATGAAGATACTCTGAATGTCAGCTGCTCTTCCCCAAATCAGAATGCCGTAAGACAAAATGCTATGAAAATAGCTGAAATAAACCAGTCGAGCAGTTTCCACGTTGGTGAATTGTCTAATTCTTCGTACAGCATAGGCGGCAGAACTCAATCTACCAGCAAGAGCAGAGATATGTGGGCTCCACTGTAAGTTTCGATCCAGGGTAAGACCAAGAAAAACGGTGTCATCAACGAGGTTCAGCTTCTCTCCGTTTATGGAAATAGCTGTTTCAACCTGTCGTACATTTGGTAACGAAAATTTAATGCATTTCGTTTTAGCTGCGTTTAGTAGTAGATTGTTCGCAGTAAACCATTGAAGCACTTCTGTTAGAGTCTCATTGATGTGACTTTGATCTTCCTGTTGCCTGTCGACCTTAAAAATCAGAGAGGTATCATCAGCAAACAGAACTATGTCACATTTGTTTTCCAGTAGGCGGGGCAGGTCATTGATATATACTAGAAATAGAAAAGGGCCCAATATTGAACCCTGTGGTACTCCAAGCTTCACCGGCGCACCACATGACTGCACTCTATTTATGTCCACTTTCTGGATTCTCTGACTGAGGTAGGACATGACAAGTTTCAGTGCGTTTTCAGAAAGCCCGTAGTGCTCAAGTTTGAGGATAAGAGTTTCATGCTTCACGCAATCAAATGCTTTGGAGAGGTCGCAGAAGATCCCTATTGCATCTTGCGAATGTTCCCATGCATCATAAATATACTTAACGAGTACAGCCGCCGCATCTGTGGTGGATCGGCCTTTAGTAAAACCAAACTGCTGGCTGTGAAGTAATTCATTTGCATTGAAATGATGCAACATCTGATTCAGCATTATCTTCTCAAACACTTTACTGAGCACCGGAAGAATAGAAATTGGACGGAAGTTTGACGGATCACTTTTGTCACCACACTTGAACAAAGGAATCACTTTACTAAATTTCATCAAGTCCGGAAACACGCACTCATCCACGCACTTATTAAAAATGATAGCCAAATATGGCGCCACCACGTGAATAACAGATTTCATGACTTTAACTGAGATTCCCCAAAGGTCCTCCGTATTTTTTAGCTTCAGGGATTTAAAAGTTGCAACAATCTCGCGTGCGTCTATATATTTAAAATCAAATTTATAATTACAAGCTTTTGCATTCATAGACAAATATGAGCTTGACTCTTCAGTAAATGCCTTTAGGTTACGGGTAGTATTTACAGCTATGTTTGCAAAGAAGTTCTCAAAGGTGTCTGCTATTTCCTTATCCGAGGTCAGTATTTTGTCATCTACTTTCAGTTTGAAATGACAATTTCGGGCCTTGCTTTTGCCTGTCTCTGAATTAATTACATTCCAGACTGCTTTCACTTTGTTATCTGCAGATTTAACTTTATTGCTAAAGTAATCTGCTTTTGCAATAGCGCAAACCTTTTTAAATAACTTTGAATACTTCTTGACATACTCCTTGAATCTTGCATCGTTGCTGTTACTTTTCATCTCATACAATTCATAAAGCTTGGTCCTGCTTCTATGTATACCGACCGTAGCCCAGTCGCTAAACATTGTTTTGCTCGAGTCTTTCTTAATAGTCTTTAATTTAAAAACATTTCTGAACTCATTATTAATAACATTAGATAAACCCTTATACAATATGTTCGGATCGTTTTCCCCTACTGGTAACAAAGGGATTTTGTTGGAAATGTTGTCACTAAATCTTTCTAGGCGACTTTCCGTTACGGGCCTGTAAGTTAGTTCTTGCTTATGATTCCGCTTCGACATTTTAAAAACGGCTTTCTGGCCGCTGTGATCTGAACTGAAGCAATGAAAAACAGTTTTATCCGCAGCTTCGCAGTCGCAAAAGATATTATCTAAACATGTGGCCGTGTTAGCAGTTATTCTAGTCGGCTCCTCAAACTGATGGAATAAGTTAAACGATTTAAATAGATTTATTATTCTGATCGAGTTTGAATCAGTAGGTAGAAGAAAAGTTTGATTTGACTGCAAAGAACCAGTGCCAAGTTTGGTACTGTTTCAGATGTCACTAAATACGTACTTTTTGTGCCACAGAACATACCGGCACAATTTTTTTGAATTGATCTTGTTGATGTAATTTCATACCTTCTAATATACTGTCAATGTCAGAAATTAGACATCTTTATCGGAGAATGGGTCACGGGTCGACGGCTGATAGTTTACAGCGACATTTGCACATATGCGGTTAGCCAATGTACTGACACTTGCGCTTGTAACATCTACGGTCCTTACGTAAATGAAATGATTCAGGCATCTTTTACTTAACAACAAAGTAATAGTGAAGTTTGCTGCGCCACTCCCTCTTTCCCTATACTGCAGTTGATGCTTTTGGAGGCACAAATGCGAAATAAATTTAATTGTTATGCACATACTCGTATACTCACGAGCTAAAGTAACGGGCCATATTGCATACAACTTTGTATGGGAAGTGACCCGTTATTTTTGTAGGGTAATATTTTCATTTCAAACTTACTCCTAATATTTAGGTTAAGAGTTCATGAAAATTATTAGCTTATTCTTCATAACAAAACTTATGTTTAGTCTCTGTGTCTAGTAAACAAATTTTAAATTGATATTAACTTATTAAGCGTTTAGAAATAAGGGGAAGTAAGCAACGTGCAAGAAATTTGTCAAGCGTGAGACGTACTCATAACTGCGCAGACAGGCGGTAATCCTACAAGGATACTATTTTTGAGGTTCGGAACCCTACAAGTAACTAAGGTAAAGCTTTCGTAAAATTAAACATTATTTCTTTATAACAACCAATTAAGTGAAGTCCCAAGTTTAAAACGTCATAAACGTACAAATCCTCGGATTATATCCATCTAAAAATGAATACCTACGTATAGTATTAAAGTATGATAAATTTGTAAGAAGGTGTAAGACCTTAAGTTAGTTAAATATTCACACTTGGCAAATCCTTTTAAGCAAATCATAAGTACCTATGACACTATTTGTAGGAAAATCCAAACGTTTAACGTCTTTAAATATTGGCTTTAACTCTGATAAACTACCTATTAATGTCTTATGATATAGGTAAAACAATAATATTTCAAAGAATATCGTAACAACGCACTCTGCTGATTGAGAAAAGGTTAGGATTCTAAATTTTATGCACTTAAAACTGAAACAAAGACCTATCACTAACAGTCAAGCTCGTAGCACACGTAGGATGTGTAGCATTGCATAAAGTTTGTGAAACTTATTCCTTTTCTGTATAAACAAGTAAGTATGTTAAAAATAAATCAATCTTACTGTGTTGAGGATTACGAGCAGTTCACTAGGTCAATGATGCGCAAGTGCTATTGTCTAGATTGGAGGCATTTTAGTTTAGCTCGAGGTTAGTGTTAAGCAAAAAGTTTTATGATACTGCTTATTTAACATGAAAAAGCGATTCGAATGAGAATTTATTTAGATGCGCCTATAAAGCTTGATTAAGAGTTTCGGTGGCGTATGAAGTCAGCAACGGTGGTAAGTATCTCGTGAATTCGTCTTGCCGGTTTCGGATTCACAAAACATCTGCCGATCACCGCAAAGATCCAGGAGAAAACGTGTCAAGGCCTTGGCCGGCTGACTGCATTAAATCGTACTGTAGCAGGTGTTAAGAACACATAATTTTATTTTATGCGTCATTACACAATTGTTGATGAAATAACACGTTGTTGTATCTACATTTAGAGCGCATCCTTTACGTACCTTAATAATAATTTCATTAAGCTTATTATGTATTTATTTAGCGATGTGGAGTTGGTTTCGTGTGATTGTTATGTGTATTTAGCAATACAATTATCAAATAATAAAATATTATTAATAATTTGCCTACAATGAAACTATGAAATTGTCTCAATCTACATACGGCCTTCAAATATAAAAATATTATTTTACATTGCAGATGCAGATGCTAATGACTTAAAATTGCTAATTCATGGATGCTTAATTTTAATTGATAAAATTTTACATTTAAAAGTAATCAAAATAATTTAATGCCTTCAGGAACGACCGCACTGCACCGTGAGAATCAGAGAAGACCTTCTAACTTAATATCGATGCTTTTCATGCCTACTTATTTGTTTGCAATTTTTGAATATATGCTTCGATTTTTCACAAGGGGTTCCTTAAGACTGAAAAATAAATGAGACCTATTTAAATAATATCTTTCTTCTTTTTCTTCCTAAAATGTATGTGCCTACCGGAGAATAAAAGTCTCATCCAATTCCAATACACATTTATACAGTACATACGACTCTGCTTTCCGCACCCGTGACCAATCGCCAACTCTATCCCGCGGGCTGCCTTCCCACACTTCTGCGCATTACAACTCAACAATAAAAAAAATAGGCACCTACTTAAGGAGCTACTTCTGTTTGTACTTTGTTCACGTAAAAGGCTCGACATGGTAACAAATCCTTCCAAAGTAATTTTATTTGCTTTCTACATTTTGATCATCTAAATTCTTGCGGTTGTCTAGACTATACTGGTGAGCAAAGATATCAGGTCACTTTCTGAACAAAGCTGTATGATAAGCGACCAGATTTTTGAACTCGTGTATATTTTGTGTTTTGTAATACAAACCTGTGGCTGGAACCCGTTCTCGTCAGCGATGTAAGTGAGGGCTATCAGGGTGCCGTCGGGCGCCTTGTAGCTGAACTTGCCCTCCGCGACCTGAACCTCCTCGCCCTCCCCTTTGCCAAAGTTCTTCACGTACCCAGACTCTTCAGCATTGATTTCGTTGCCAGTCTCGTAACTAAAAAATAGAATTGTTTAAAATTCACACATAAAAGTATTTACCTATTCATTTTTATAAGTTTCTCAAGAAAAGGGATAAATGAGACTTTATTTGTAAGTTCAAGCGGTCTGTTCGTCTGTCAGTCTTGAAGGAGCTGGTTCTTGGGTAACGCAGTATTAACCTTTTCGCCGCCACGACAAATATAAGAGACGTCACTCGTCCGCCAGACTTCTTTATTGCGATGCCTTAAGTTGAACCTAAACCCAATTGAACGAAAGTTGCTTTTGCATTGAAGTAATGGACGTATATATAGGTCGTTGGCGTTGAATCTGAGGTTCTGATATATGTGTCATTGGCGTCGAAAAGGTTAAGTCAGTTTTTTTACTCAGAATATCTCCCATCTCCCATCTCCCATACACCCATTTGATTACACCAACTGTTACTTATTTTCTTATTAATGGAAGTAATATTCAACCAAAACGGCTAGTACCTACGGAGTTTTAACTTAACGGAAAGTAATAGGTACCTACACTTCGTATCGCGGTTCGATTATTAAGTCAATAAGGTATTCTTAATTTTTAATTGTTAGTGTATTTACAGCCATTTGTATGTGCCGTCCACGTTTGGCCCCTCACTCTCGAAGCGTATGATTGGGATCTGTTCACCGGACTGCGGCTGCTGCTGTTGCGCCGCCGCACTCAGCGCAACTAGTGACAGAAGAACTAAAGAGATCTGGAACAAACAACTAACTTAACACTTGTCTGTTTTTTGTTTTACCTCATCATCATCTCCAGCCTATACACCTCCCACTGCTGTAGGTACACAAGTCTCCTCTCAGAGAGGAGTACCAAATTTGAATCGGGTGGACTAAATAAATTCTCATGTATGTTTATAAACGCCACTAACATTGATGATCTAATTGAACATTATATGTAGATTTATTTGAGAGCTAACTTTTTATTTGATTTTATTAAGCTTCTTTATACGTTGATTGTACTAAATTATAATATTTCATTTGCTAAAGTTATTGAAAGAAAGTAGTGCCTGATAACGATCACATAGCAAAATATTGCGTTCATAAACGTTGCTGTGTACGACGATTGCCCTAAGGCGCTTATTGCAAATGTATGGGAATAATAACATGAATGAAAAGGTACAGGTAGGTACAACAGAAAAAAAAATACTAGATAGCCAAGAACGAATGAGTTGATTCCGTTTATTCCAGACTGACATAAATAAACCCGGGCAAAGCGCGACGAAGACGAAAAGGTTTTTACTGTTCGTAAATAGGACAGACGTAGCTAGCTGAATATCAACCACCTTATTCATTAACGCCAGTTAAGCACATAACTATATTTCTTTCAAAAATATAAGCCGACTTGATATCAATAACCAGTAAAAGATTCGGGTAGGTATACTTTAATTTCATTATAAATTACTAGCTTCTGCCCGCGACTTCGTCTGCGTGGAATTATACATAAAAACCTTCCTCTTGAATCACTCTATCTACTAAAAAAAACCGCATCAAAATCCGTTGTGTAGTTTTGAAGATATAAGCATACATAGGGTATATTTTATACTATGTAGTGAAGCAAACCGGCACGCTCCTGCTTCAAAGGTAGGTACTAGACACCTATTATCATTGTCACATAGATGAACATGATTATTCAAATCAGCTTCAACCTCCGTACAATGAGGTTGTGAAATTTTCTTACCATTCTTGCATTTGCCGTGAGATGAACAAGGAAATGCAGATGCCGGAAGAAAAGTTGAACTTTCAACCACTTTGCTTTCTTCACGAACAATGCAGTCGAATTTATAGGAGTGTGTTGAAACCGCGAACACTTATTCCACTTTGTAAGGGCCATCAACAGTCGTAAATTTACTTCAAGAAAACGTGTAATAAGTCCGTGTAATAAATCGTTGTGGCGATTCTGTTTTTAGGTTGCTCGTAATCGTCTTATCGTAAGCTACGTTTCATTTTATTTTGTATTATTCGTTTAGTAAGTAATTATGTAGGTATTAAACTCTTTTCTTCGTTTAGAATGGCAAAACCTACGGCTTAGAGTTCAATCTATGAAAACGAACCAAACATTAAATTTTAATAACTTATATTGACGATATGGGCGAAAATCTTAGGGAGCATGTTATTTAGGCGATGTGGCTAGCCCATCACTGTTTTGATTCCCCTTTCCATCCACACCCCCACAATCATGCTTAACAAGGTCTTTAGGTCTTGTTACCTTAGGCTCTGTCTACCCCGTAAGTGATTTATGTATGTATATTGACGATACGTTACACTTTAGAGAGTTTGAAACTTTTTTTCAATCAAATTTTCGTTTGCTTGTCTGACATTATTATACATCTCGAAAGAATAGTTAAGGGCACCCTTAAGTCTTTAGTTTCATTTAAGTATGTTATTTAAGCTCTAAAAATTGATTCTATCCCACATTACATTTAATACACAATTTCTGCATACAGTACAGTCCACACAAATGATGTTCAAACCAGGTAATGACAGGTCAATAAAAATGGATTTCAAGATCTGACTTGCTAGAGAAGTTGGTAGACTAAAAATAACTAACTAAAGAAAACAACCTAAAGCTTTTGAAACTTAAATATTGTGAACATTAAATACCATTACAAATATAAAGTTTGCTATACGACAAAACACTGATAAGCAAGTTTATGTTGGTAATCAACTTTCTGTAAACAAATCCATCACAAAAGCACACCTTAGCAGAACATCTATTTACGATATAAGTCCCAAGTCATTAAATATTGTAAGACAACTCACATTGTGTTTTATGACAACTGAGACGCGACAAAGGGTCATGCAAATGCATCATACCTCTTGTGCTCAAACGTGACGTGAGTAAATGTCGGTACAGGGAAGGAAAGGATCCGTGACCCGACAACGATCTCGCTTATTCAGTCGTAGTGCAGTCATTTTAGTCCTGTCATGCACATGACTTTCGCTTCTTTAATATAGTGGTTAAAAATATGCACTTTCATACTTGATATAAATTGTCCATCGTCACTATACAGTATACAGTTAATTTCAGTTACAGGAACGCACATAATATGATAGTTTTTATGCAGCATTTAATTCTGTTGCATAGTTCCCGCGGGATTCTGCGCGGATGGAGTTGCGGGCAACAGCTAGTACTTAATATACATACATAGGTACATAAATCACGCTTTTATCCCTTACTAAAAGACAGAGCCTAGGGTAACAAGACACAAAGGCTTACGCTTAGCATGATTGAGGGCGTATAGGTGGAAAGTGGAATCAAAATAGCGATGGATTGCTAGCCGCATAACTGGTACATTCTATGTTTATTCTTCGCTCCCAGACCAGCATGAAAGCTCATAGGTACTTAATATACATGTAAATTATTTATCCGTGCACGATATTTAAGGGCTTGAATAAAGATATAATTTCAAAATCCGTTTTTATATTTCTGTTGGTATTGTTCTCAGGCTGCATATTCAGCGTGAGGTATGAGCGGAGCAAAATGGAACACAATACTTAAGTACATTATTTTCGTTTTCCAAACAAAACGACCCATTCATAATGTACCCATTGCAATTTAGCGTATCGTTAATACAGCATACTAAATATCCACCACCAGTGTAAATTTTAAATAGAGTGGCACTTTTTCAATTGTTTTCAATCTATGTACTCAACCTATGTACATTTTGTTCGGTGAATAAGCGCGACAGTTTTCACGAAAAATCTAATTTAAATTTAATCAAAAGTAATGTGAAAAATATAACTGATCTGGAATCTTAAATAAAACCGTTTAACTTTAAGTTTTATACATTGTTCTTGGCTTTATAAATTTGATCGTAGGCTGAAATTACTTTAAGCTGGAATTTTACGACGGGCAGTAATGGCGAAACTAAGTAATTATAATCAAATGTTAACGGTCCAAGCTTATGTCTCTGATAATTAATGTCACCTAACAGTGCGTTTCACAAGGGTCTTTTACAATTTAATATGCTTGTTGTGATATGAAAGGTTCGGGTCAAATGGTAAATATTACAAAACTTTTTTTTAGAATCAAAATATCTGAAATTTATTTACTATTTTTTGATCTAATGAAAATGCGACCCACTTGTTGTTTGTAGAAAAAAGGAAGAAGAGCATTTATTAACACAGAATCGACACAAGTCGAAACAATTAAAAAATATAATATATCTTCTGTGATGTCTTACTTGGAATGGAAATTGGATGGAAATTATTTTTTAACTTTTCACAAAATCACTGTTTGACATACCTTAACTATCTGCTAATTTGTAAACTTTTAAAAAAATCCAAAAAAACTATTGCGTGGCTTACGCCTGGTAGGGTTTGGTTATAATATTTGTAACTTTTAAAAATGTTAAAATAATAGCAAGTTAACACCTTCTGTGATAAATAAAATGTGAACCTTTCGGGTTAGGCTTTATTTTTGAGTTTTTTTTGAAACTGTTAAATTATCATTTCCGGTCTTTTAAAACATTACATTTATAACTTACCATGGTAAAATGTAGTTAAGGGTGTAGGACGGTCTGGATGCAGCCACGGGCAGCACTAGTGTGTGCCAGGTGACACAGCTAGGGTTTATATACCAGCATCTTTACCTATGAACTTCGTGCGACCGCCGCAAGAGCGTCCTAACGATTCATGCGCATATAGGTATTAAAATATTATGTGCCTGCCAAATGTAAATCGAAGATTATTTCGAATTAAATATTTAAATTACAAAACCTAAGTTTAATGAAGGTAATCATTGTTAAATTATCATTCAAAATCGAAATCGAGTATTCAGATATTCGTGTCCAATTATTTAGCAATGAAAATCGATTATATATGTTGAAATGGTATAGCAGGTACCTATGTGAGCGCATCATTCGATTTCAAAAATAATCACACGTGACATTTGTTTCGTTATTTAAAATGATTTTATTATTTACTAAACCAACTTAATCTTTCAGCTGTAATTAACTAAGTATTAACTTTCAACATGAAACTACCGTGAGACTCAATCATAATTACACATAAACGGATAACTCACGTATAAAAGTCGAGTGATGCTCGACATGTTTCGGACTATTTCGAAGTGGAAAAAGGACTTCGAAATAGTCCGAAACATGTCGAGCATCACTCGACTTTTATACGTGAGTTATCCGTTTATGTGTAATTAAGTATTAACTTATAAAGTAAATAGTAGGTATGTATGTATATTGTATTCAAATATAAATAGAACGTAAACCCTTTTGACAGCGAAAAATTTTTTTTTCTTCTAACGTTGATCGTGCCATAGTAATATACCTAGTTATTATAATTGCAATTTATGACTAATAATGTAGGTAAACCCAAAAATCTGATTGTGTTGAATCAAACATATTTTATAATAAACTTAGTATATTAGAAAATATATTAAAAATGGGTTGGCTAAAAAAATTCTGTACAAAATTAGACGGAGAATTAAAACCTGGCTCGGTTCAAGACATTAAGTATTTGTATCGTAGATTGGAATCCTTTGCGTCCTTAACGTTCAAGAATGGAAAACATTTTGTGCGGGTGGTAAAAGATTTTTGTGTAACGTATGAAAGTATTTACAAGAGGTTGCTTAATCAAAATCAAAGGGTAAAAATACCCATCAAGACCTATATACCGATAAAATAAGGTACATTAAGCATTTTATTCAAATTAGGAAGTCCACTGACGAGGGTGTGGAAATTTAAATCAATTTATATGTTACAATAAAGTCACCTCCTTTAATTTACTGTTGCATCAACTGGCGTGCATTAGGACAAAGTTGCACAAATCCGTTGGAAGAAGGCTTCGGATCTCTAATAAAGAGCGGGGGTTAAATTGTGAAACACATTAGCGTCGTGGACGCCGCTGACCCCTGCCGATCCTGTTCTGCACACGGCATTTGATGATATTAATGAAATATCTGCCAGCACGCTACTTAGAAGCTTAATTTCAAGATTGATGTTCGCAGGTATTTCATTATGTGACATTTACACTCCGCTTATTAGGTTTTATGGGCTTGTTTGTCAAAAACTTGATAAAACGCCTTAAAAGTCATTTTTTTTGTTTTAATTCTAACTTACACTCTTCGTTCCCATTTCAGGACTTCGGGTCCTGAAGGAATGAAAAGAAAATCACTTCATCATTCAAAATCATTTATATTTCAGTTTGCTACAATAGTCATGTCCCGGAAGTGTAGTTTTGGGTTCGACAAAAATCAAAATAGATTAAGGGTCGATTTTTTTAATCGTTAGATAGGACCTCTACAACTCTTTGTGTCCCTGTCAGATAAGTGCTTATCTGAGGATTGAAAATTCGGCCCTTAGTTAAAGAAATACTCGCTACACACACACACAATCGTTCTTAGGTTAGGTCACAATCCTTTTTAGGGATAAGTTCGCCTTCGTGCATTTGTGTTGTCATTTATTCATTATTTTCATGTGATTTATGTAACAATAAAGAGTTATACATACGTACATACAACCGTTCTATGTGAAAAGCAGTTATAATTACATTAACATAAATGTCTGTGTCTGGTAAAGGCAAATGTCAAAATGACAGATAAAATAAACAAATATTTATATAAATGAAGAAGGAAATAAGATAATCATCTGTGCGAGGAGCATATTGTGACCAAACTAAACTAATAACAGACACCTAACTAAAGTAAGTGAAATCCATAACACTTTATCATTTTATGACTAAAGATATTTTTTTAATATTGACTTGTTTTTTTTAAATCCTAGCTGAAGTTTGTAATCTATTTGGGGTTTGCGGAGCATGGAGTATGGTACCATGATTTTTAAATAAGTAACTAAATGCTTTATTGTACAAATATAAAGAAACAGATACAATTCACAAAAAAAAATAACATTAATATATGTACAAAGGCGAACTAAAAAAGGAAAAAGATTTTTTCCTAGTTTATTGTTTTTTTTTCTTTTGTCTCTTTCTTTATAATATTCGTACTATATTTTCCAAACAAATGTGACTAATTGACAAACAAAATGTACCGAAGTACTTAATTTAAAAAAATGGTGTTTTTCTACAACCTCAGACTTATTTTATGTGTGAAGAGTAGCGGTGCTCAAAGTCATTGTCGCCTGTCGGAGTCTTAACTCAGTTCTTATAAATCTTCAGACACTTTTAATGTCGCTAACATTCTCCATCTCTATTTTTCGTTTGATTTCCTCATTACCAATGATCATGGTCACTATTTTGGAACTAACCATACATACATTAAAATGCATATTTATTTTTATTTTACACTATTCGGGACGCTTTTGATCATTTTTGTGTGATCCTCGTTTGAACTTGTCCATAAAAATCTTTATATTTCTTTTAAGTGCCCATCTCTAAATCATTTTTTTATTTGAACAGTGGGTACCGCATATTTACTGTGATCTGATGTACCACAAATATTTTCCACGTGTGATATCAAGGCTTATTCAACAGCAGAATGAGGAAGAAAAACCAATTAATTTAAACATTTTATTAAAATATAAAAAATAATGAAAACTATTTACAAAAGTAAGACATTATGTATAAATGAACTCTTATACTATCACATTGGCAGTGAACTTAGCTGACTACTGGGCGCTCGGTGACACTAAATTGAATCAACTGTGTTTGTGTTACCACTCAGCTAAACAAAATAAATCGATTTTGACGCAAATTGACTTTTACAAAACTTCCATGTAAAAGCTAAGCTAGTTTCCAGTCATGTTTCGTCAAAATCGGTTTCATAATTTCATTTTAGTCTTTATCTACTGGATATTCTTGACCAAAAAGCGTGAGTGAAATGGTATAGCTACGATCAAATTCCGTTATAGCCATCTCTCCAACAATAGTACAATTAAAGCTTATTTTATGTCAAAACCGGTTAAGTTTTGAGTTGTCTGTTAAACTGTTAGAAAAAATACAGTTTACAATGTATGCTATAGGTTGTAACTGCTCTAGGCGTTTACTCAGCGGCCCCATAAGCTTAGGCAGTATATTCAGGACGTGTCCTGTTCTGTCCCTCTCTAACAGCTTGCATTAGAACCTGATCGCTTAATAACAATTTTGTGACAGTGATCCGTATTAAACATATGGCTCAAACAATCTTTTGAAACAGAATCGCATAGCCTAGAACGCAGTGAAAAAATGTGGGTAAGATTATTTACAACACGTCACTGTTTTCCACGCACTGGCTGCCACTGCCACCTGGTAAGCGCGTATAGAAGAAAATCCACTCTTGAGAGAAAATTATATGAGAATTGATTGGGTTCAGTCTATTGGAATCTTTAGAGCTAACTTTAGAGCATAACCTCATACATGCTACGCAAGCTACACATGAATGGCTAAATATTTTGGAGTAATAAGCATGCGTAATGTTAGCATACTCTTTCTTGAACTAATCGCTTTGGCAAACAATCATAATTTGACCCATTTACTGGGAGTCATTTCACGGAGTCAGATGTCTTTTGTGTTTAGCCGTCGATTGTGAGTAACCCCAACTAATAAGACACCTGATTCTGTGTAATAATTATGATTTTCACCGGAGCGTAGCGATCACTTCCCAGACGAGTTTTTTTTAGAGTATCACATGACGGTGCCCCCATATTTTCACAGGTACATGGATTTTTTTATTATGCTTTCCGAAGATCCAGAAGTTTCGACTATTATGAGACATTCTTTGTATCTGGCCAGAGACGTTTGAACCTAAAAATACACTAAGGTTCTATTGTTGGTAGTACTGTCCGTTGTAGTCAAGGGTAGCCCTATCTTCTTGTCTTCTGGCAGCCTCAGGATTGTTCTTCAGTTCAAGTGCGTTGCGTTCCTGTGATTAAAAAGCAGTTTTTAATTAAAATGGCATAGTAAAAGTTTATTTAGTAACACCTAACTTAACCTTGGCATCGAAAAAAAACTTCTATTTCGAAATTAAATAGGCGATTAAATTAACAGCAGGCGAAGTGTTTGCATTGTACATCTTCGGTGTTTTTAGCAGCGGGAAATATATCTAACATTTTCTCGGAACACTCATGATAAATGCGGTACCGGATCACACAGGGAGGCAAAGACTGCCGATTCACTTCAAATTTACGGAATTGACGTAAAATCTATTTATAATTTATCGTCACAGTTTCGTTTTTTTTGAAGTTTAATTCCAAATGTTTAATTTTTGAGTTTCGCTTTCGATGTCTTTTGAGTTTGCCGTAAATATTTTTAGAAACAAAACCATTTTTTGAGGTAAAACCTATCTACCTCAACTTGGAAAAGTCATCCAAATCGTTATTTCAGTTTTTGGATAAACCAATGTTGATCTCACAGACAAGAAATGCTTGTTATGGGATTTCTAGTATATTTTCAAACATACCTACCTAATTTATGCCAAGTACAAATACAATCCACCTTCATCGGCTCGGTAAAAGATAGCGCCACCAAGAAGATATACTTATATCTTCGAGAAAATTGATTCTAGTTAGACGTTTTATTTTGATGTGTACCTAGTAATTGATGGTGGCTTCAGAACTTCCATAGCAGATCGTCTTTTAGACCCAAAAATATAATCCTCGATTGTCAACGAAATAATTAGAAAGACTGGCCAAATCGTCTTGACATATAAACTTATTTTTTTTTGCTTTGTTTCCAAAACGTACTCGTTTCATAGCATAAGATACTAACCGCGTTAGCCTTAATTCCGGCGTAGATGAGATCCAAGCCTTTCTGGATTTCCGCAGACACAGGAGGAGGGGTGGGGATGTGATCACCCTTCACTCTGAATCCGAACTCGTCAGCAGTGTACTCGACGGTGATGATCTCTCCATTGGGGGCAGTGTAACTGTATGAACCTTGTTGCACAAGCGCATTCTGGTCTTCGCCGAGAGACTTCAAGTAGCCAGACTCTTCAGCTTGGATGTTGTTACCGGTCTCATACCTGTAATTAAAGATTATTTGAGGTTACAAATTTTGTAAAGCAAAAGCACAATTAAATATAACATTAAACTACAAAATCACGGGCCAGTTATTCGTGCTATACAAAGATAAGCAAGGTGATAAAACGAGGGAACGACAGTAGGTAGTTAATTCAGGGCCATTCGCAAATAAAACTTATACCAGATTTTAATTTTGCAGACAGACTGTTACATCATTTTGTGGTCGTACGCGTCGTTTTCTTTCAACTGATCAATGGAACTGATAACTTACAATGATGTCTAGAACGTGACACTAAAATTAGTTTTTAGACATTCAAATACCTACTAAAGTGAGAGCTTTTTACGCTCTGAACACTTTTGCCTTTACCCGGCCTCTTTATACGAATATTTGATTTATGTGATGTTTTTCATTACTACGACTAGGGCACTTGATTGGTGATTATCATTTAAAAAAAATATCGTCCAAGACAAATTATTTATAATACGGCTAAAGTTGTGTCGCGAAAATAATAGCCGCCTTTAGTTGCCCTTGCAAATTCGAAATATATTTACATTGCATCTTTACTCAAAAGTGGTATATATTTGCATGCAAAACGCTCTTAAATCTGCTAAGAGTTATCGCATTATTGCTAAGTATTTGAGTGAGTGATAATCTGACATAATGTTAAACTAATCCACAGTCAATGCCAAATAATCAACAGGTCATTGCAACTAAGTGTATTGTAACGATTTTACTACCGAATAGTTAGTGACCCTGACTACAAAGCTGGAGATTTCGATTTTACATCACCGAGGAGACAATTGGAAGTAAATAAACGTGTCAAGTTGTGACAATTTCCTTGTGGGCTAGTTACATTTTGAAAGGATGCACTAATATAACTATTCGACAGTTTTAAACGGTGATTACATATGCATATCTGTAGTCTGGTGCCCATAGGCCCCATAGCTATGCTATGCTTAGTTTGAGTCTAGTAGCATCTGGTGCAAATTGTGACACAATATTTGTTTTCGTTATTGAATAATATAACTTACGCAGTCTTGTAGCTTCCATCTGTTCCCTGTTCTTTGTCGAAACGAATGATGGGAATATAAGTGGTGGTTTCCAGCTGAACTTTGGGTCTGAAGTCATCAATCTGCTTGGCTTGTCTGTACTCTTGCTGCTGTTGCTGCTGTTGCTGCTGCTGTTGTTGCTGTTGTCTGTAATCCTGTTGCGGCTGGTAGTTGTTGTAGTTCTGCTCAGCAGCTTGCTGGTCGTCTATTTGTTGTTGCTGTTCCGGCTTTGCTGGTGCTCTCCTTTGAGGGAGAGCTACCGCCAGAGTTGCAACAGCACAGAATGTGATCTGGAAAATAGAAATTGGGAATGGTGAATATAAATTAGGAAATGGAAGATTTGTTTGATAAGGCATTGCCTCTAAGGTATGTGTATTTACATATTACGAAGGTGTAACTTCTTGTAGTGGAATAGAAGTAGACAATTGAACTTTTAATAAAACTTAATACTAGTAATCTATGTTTTAGCTCGATTTAGTATTCTGCTGATTTAGTTTGCAATAGAAATTTAATCATTTCTATGAATATATCATTATGATAAATTCCATTTTATCTATTAATTTTTATGACATTGCGAAGTCAACGTAGCCTCGCGAATCAAAATTCACGTTTCAAACGAGTAACATTCTTGCAAACATTTATTCCGTTTATTACAAAAGATACTTTAGACGAAAATGTCAAATCAATTCGACCTTCCTAACGCATTTGGAATTTCACGACATCGAGCATCTCAAGATACAGCTTGTTGCATTTCATATACATTAGCAATGATACGATGATGTCAGACAAAGAGCTTAATCATATTCGTAATGTCGTAAGGCGAGATGGAACGATACAATAGGCTGCATCATTGTGAAACCACCTCATTCGACACGCAGGTTGGGCGAAAGCGGGCTCCGGCAGAACATGTATTGGCACTTTCAGGTCCACAACTACACCATTGTTTTCATTGAGATCTACTTAACTTTGGTTATGGTTTGTTAGCATCATTAAGTATCTCGGCTGTTGGTCAATCTTTGCAGTTACATAACATGCGTAGTTCGTTTCGTTGTTTATTTGTTTGCTTGACCACCAACGAATATGCCTTTTTAAGTGCCTGCTTTAAAACTATGTCAACTTAAAATTTGATGTGCGAGTTGCTACTATTGTTTTGATCTGTCATTTTTGTCTCTTATCAAAATCGAACGCAATGAACACTTAGTGTGTTTTTCATTTTCATAATTAAGTACTCCTTTATTGGGTAATGGAACCTTTATGGTAATTTTATTGAATCAGGCGTTACTTAGCGGACGTCCATTTCAATAAACAAAAAATATTTACCTTGCTACTCTGCTACTTACGTGCAAGATAGCCAAGTATGTGCAAAATATATTATGTTTTTCATGCTATCCCTCCCTCTCCTACTATTGTGATGTACTGCTAGGTTTGACTATCTTGCACGTAAGTAGCGGAGTAGCAATGTAACTTTTTTTATCCTAATGGTACTTAATAAAGGAGTACTTTATGATAAGATAACCTAAGTACTTCATTCACAACCTAACTTTGATTAGGTACAGCCCATATGATAAATGTAAATTCAGTTAGCATCATTTATTTTATACTTAACTGGCTGTTACTTAATTAACGTATCTTACACGTTACTCCTGTCAGGATATTGTGACAATCACATAATTTCTTCCAAACGTAAAATATCGCACTGTCCAGCGACTAAATGCAATAGAAAACGGAGCGTCGGTGTTAATGCAATGTAATTTACTCGTATTATGTAAGACATCGTGCTCCCGGTGCACTAAAACAGTTGAGCTACCTGCATTAGCATCAAATCACACAATTATCGTGTAACTCCTGCCAATCTTCAGTCAGTTACGTTTACACGCTTTTACCGGTTGTTGCGTTATCCTTTTTCAAACGTTTAAACAAAAGAAAAACTTAATTGTAATGGCTTGTTCAATTGTTTAAGAAATGTTTCAGAGTTGTTATGGACTTTAATGGCACTGTTAGATTATTTAATTGTTCGCAATATCGTTAGTATAACGCGCTTCATTGATTCGATTCACTATAGGAGCACGCACGCGTAATTTCTGTATTCATTAATCTCCACATGCGTTACTATTACGATAATTTTGAAACCGGATTACGATTGAATACTTATCGGATTTCAATCGATGTTTAAGTCGATTGAAGTCAAATGTCAACTTTGTCTGATACCACTTGAATGACATTTGAATAAATAGGAAATAGTCAAATAGACGTAACCCAACCTTACACCTCTGAGTCCAAATTATGACCTACAAAGGTCTTATGCAACAAGTGAACTAAGAGCAAGATCGCTTGTATAACGAAAAATCTATTAAAAATGAGGTTACCTGTGTGAAAATAAATAGAAATTGGTCTTTGTCTAGCGTGTTGAGTTATTTTCCTAAGCAACAATAAAACTATTACTTTCATTTATAATTTTAATTGAACAAATGGTAACCAATTAAAGCAATTTAACTAAAAGAAAGTCATATTCATATAACAAAATAATCGGTTTACGAGATCTCTTGTAATAGTCAATATTAGATGATACTTTTACTTTGAAGATTACTTGCTAAGTGTTTGCGTGATGAATAAACAACGCGACGCACATTTACTTGACATTGAAGAGCCCCACGTGGGTTTTACATGCACGAGTGTTATGCAGCCGGCAAGAAACCGATGTTGCGTTACAATCGGTTGGGTCATTCCTTTAAGCGAACATACGGTTAAGGAATGATTTATGAACACTGATTTTTATTTACTCGTGTATTCAATTTTCGTTGAAGCCGCAAGTCTACTTCGTAGCTACCGTCTCTCAAACAGGGGTCCGATTCCGAACCTGCACATTGGGATTTTTTGAACATAAATATATACACAATTTTTTTGAAATTAAGCTTGAGCTTTTCTGTCTAGCTGAAGATTATAATAACTTTTCCTATTATTATAGTTGATTCTTAAGATAGACATTAAAAGTTTTAAATCTCAGTATAGGAAGAGTTTTGTCTATATGTTTTAAAAAGTCAAACGTCGAGTGACAAAATCAAACGAATATACAGTTAACATAAGCTTAACAAGCGTTTGTGAAAAAGGGGTCGTCTGTAAGTTTCCAAAAGATATCAATTAATTACACGGTGTGCGGGGCCAATTAGTTTAAGATATACCCATTACGATGTTATATATACTATCGTCTATTATATACTACATCGTCTTTATAGAGTGTCAGTATCACTTTGCATAAATCAAATTTAATATTATTTTACTATATCAATGAATATTTAAACCAACCATATAGAATTATCAAAATAAATAACAAATTTTTACCAAGTTTACCCGGTTTCTGAATAATAAAAACATAAAAGAAATGTAAATTTTATCGAATTTACGATTATTAATAAAATATTCTATGCTATGATTAAATAAGAACAAAAATAGTTGCCTCGATTTTTTATTTTATTATTTACCCGGATATTTTACAGTACAATGACATCATTTAGTATAAAAGTATAACGAACAAAAAAGAGGTTGCGGCATAATTTTAACGATTGCACGGACACTTAAATATTCAATGAGGTATTATAACGTTTACTAAGTGTATCGCAATTAAACGTATGCTGCAAGTGAATGTCAAAGTTCACAGATGGCACGCCCACCGACCCTATTTGATCGCCTCTTGCAATACCGACCAAGGAAAATCCTAAGGCTCGCATGCTATCGCAACACCTTCGTTGAAGTTCATCTTCCATTTCGTTCAGAAACAACTAACCTTCAACTTTTAAACGAGATCGTGGATTAAAAGCTTTCTGTTGACTGACATTAAACGAAATACATTAAAGCTGATGATTTTACTGGTTTCTCCTTACGCTATGGAACTGCCATTTGGATTAGAAAAATCTTTTTAAATTCAATAGTCCAATTTCCAAGAAAGATTAGGCTGCTGATGATTTAATATAGTGAGCGAAACAGCGAAGGAAAGCTACTAACCTATAAATCATTTTGTTTAAACCCTTCCTAGGTCTCATTGTCACTGGAAAAATGGTGTATGGAGATGAATTGAAAAAGAAATGTTATTAGAAATCCAGGATGTCCGGAACTGCGATACAAAGGACAACGCGTCTTTCCTTAGCTTTCTAAACTTACCAGGAGCTTCATTGTTTTTGTGTGAGATGCGACCTGCGGCGGAGACACGTGTAGTCTCGTGAACTATGTCAGAGTGGTAGTTGTGCGCTCACTTTTATACTACACCCCTGCCACTTACTCGCGCTCTGCTCTGAGCCATCTCACTTTCATGCCGAACTTGCCACTGCATTATTGCAGCTACCGCCGATGCTTCAATTTTTTGGTCGATTCAATGTCGAGACCGTATTATAAGGGCATCGGTTAAAATTATGATGAATTAACTCATTGTTTTTTTTATTTATTTTTACTATCTGGCTGTGACTCCCTTCACGTGAACTTTTACTTTTGGGAAGGTTGGATTTTTTCCTGACATCTGATGAGCAAAGGGCTAGTAGACTGAGCAGGCAAAAATAATTATAAATTAAAACTTGCAGTTTTTAGGGTTCCGTACCTCTAAAAGAAAAAAAAACCCTTATAACAGTGATCTTATAAGGGTTTCTTTTTTTCTTTTGAACGAAGTGATTCGTTGTCCGTCTGTCTGTCGGTCTGTACGTCAAGACCCTTATTCTCAGGAACGCGTGGAGATATAATATTGAAATTGATACCAAATACTGAAGTCTGCGGTCCCTTGCGGTTGTGAAAAAATGAACTCTCTGAGTCAACTTAATCAAAAGGTACAGTCATTAGAAAAGGTGATAATTTTCTTCTTGGTTCTTGGCAAATTGATGTTGCTTTTTTCACCTACCTAACTTTTTATCTCATAGGTTATCAAACCATCGGTCAACCAATGCAATGCGTGGTCGTGTGCGTACGTTACGTTACGTAAATAGTAGGCGGAGTTATCATTTATCGGTATAGCATTACCTAAATGTATGGACGTTAGGTCAGATTCCAATAATTGAGCGAAAACATTTACACATACAAACTAGAAATATTTTTTGGCAGACTAATAGGGTTTTGAACTATACATCTAATAAAATAACAGTATAGATCTATCAAAATAAAGTAGTTACTTACCTACTCATGTCAGACGGTTGTTGAATGTAGTGGTGTAAATTTTCAGACAGGTATAGGCTCGTGTGGACCGAGCAGACTTTTTTGTTCCATAAGACAACTGCAGTGACTATTCGAAGTGTCACCACTATATCCAACGATAGAATTAAATTTAAACTAAAAAATTAACAATCCTAGCTAAGACCCATATTATAGATTATTATTACTATTACTCCTATGATTTTGCATGCGACGGACTGTTAAATATTAAATATAACTACTCAGTCCACAAACAGCAATGGGCCCGTTAAAATAAAATGTTCTATCTTTATCCGGCAATTAATAAAGACAAACCACTATTACAAGATACCATAAACATAAGGGGTTAATTTATGCAGTACACATCTGTTACAAAATTAGGGAAGGACTTCGGAGGATACATTGATGTACAGACGAAGTAAATAATCCTTTCCCATCGTAAACACACGATTACTTCCGAATGATGCCGACGTGTCTATGAGTCTGACTGACAGCATGACAAATACCATACAAATACAAACATTTCCGAGATAATACGATGAGAAAAATTTGCACGATATCTGTACGATCTAATGAAACTATCCAGAATGAGCCAGCTGACAACCTCAGTCAGTTTATGTATACATAATATAGATTATGTATACATTAACTGTCTTTCCATAAAATATAGAGATAGAGTGATTCACTGGTAAGATTTAGGTATATAATTTGCCAAGGTTTTGGGTATAACGATAACTGGTGGAAGTTTCGGGAAAAATCAAGTTTCCAGGCCTCTATTTTACCAAAGCGACAAATTATCGATGACAAGTGACAATTCTTGTTTACATTACAAACTTGACGAGAATCTACGCCGGTTGACTTCATATTGACTACGCATTGCAAATCGAATTGTCACTTCTCACCGACAATTGTCGTATTGGTATTGGTGGCCTGGGATACAAATAGTTTGTAAAATTGTAATTAAATTATTGTCTTCTTGCGCGGAGGATGTCGCGGGCAACAGCTAGTGTCATTACAACTGTAACTCATGTCTCCAATAATTTAATTATGTAACAACATTGTAGTAGTTCTTGTTCGTTTTTACCAGAAGGATGTGTGCCAGTCGTACCTTGACGCCACGCTCGGTCTACTTCGACTTATTGGTAATTGGAATCGAATTGACAACTGGATTAATTGGTCAAATGTAACATCTTTTTGTTGTTTGTGACTGTTAACAGCATTTAGCAAAACGTGTTCGAATGATGACCTAAAACGCACGTCTCAAAAAAACTTAGCAGTTTTTGTCATTTCTTTATACATATTTCATGAAACGTGTTCCGATAGGCATTTTCTATTGTAATCCATAAGTACAAAGTACATGTGAGTTTTATATTGTTCAATAAATAGAGCTCTTGTACCTACATCATTATACCCATACGTAACCTGTATAACTGTTACATCCGAGCCTTGTTGACTTTTGTAATTTTTCATGTCACTGTTATGAAATTTGACATACCTAGTTATACTAACTAGCAAATTTATTTTTCTGTCTAGTTGATATCAAGTCCTATGTAGATTATCAAAGTTAGTGTTAGGCTAGTCACAAGTGATCCACTTAGGGGGGGAATTCCAGACTTAGGCAGATGTACCTACTTAGGGCTCTCCCCTCCCTAAGAGAGAGGAAGAGGTAATGCAGGAACTTGAGTTTGTATATGCAAAAGTTTGTATATACAAACCAACTCGCTGGCAGGTAATGCAAATATTAACAATTTTTATTAATAATTTGATTTTAGAATTTAAGATGAATCGGAAGAAACAAGTGTTTCTTTTGTGACATTACCTGTAAAGCTGCCTCCGAAGGCATTGCTGCTCTGCAACTTAAATATTAAAAGATAAAAAGTTTGAAATTAAATTCGGTTATGAATCCATATGGTATTTCATTAATTAGATAATAGTTTGGCTCGGAGCGCCAAGATCCCGTACATCTCGAATAAATCCAGGAGAGTCCAATTAGTAGTACTGGCTACACCCCTCAGAGCCGTACAGTACCTACGTAATATTAATATCTGTACAATATCAAAAAAGGTGTAAAATTTGTTCTTTTGTTTGTGTTTTTGTATGTAGAGATCCTGTTTGGCCAATGCTCTTTGCACTTGATGCCAAAAGACTAATGACTTTTTCAACGCCTTGTTGTTGAATACATTTGTAAGAAGCCTTCGCCGGCCACGTTTTGACTAAAGAATTTCATAAACTCATTCAATTACTAGTTGTATCATCTTGCGCTCAGCAGAACATTGAAGATCTCGGTAGCTTTATTCTTATTGGTCACACCTCATTGATTAAAATGAAGCACAATTTCTGAAATTATTTCACAACGCATTGCGTGTTGAACAACTGACGATACAAGGTCCCACGCGTGAGAAAGCATAAATATCTTAGCAATATGCATCCGACTGCACCATTGCCAAAAAATGAGACACGAATCCGTTCAATTTGAATATGACCTTAAGGCGGTTGCTCTTCCATACAAACCTTCCGTGCAGCTGCATTTCGTCCACAGGCTTAATTTCAATGCGGTTTTTTGAGGATAGTTAGCTATGGATATATTGTCTGCGCAAATTACAAAACAGAGTGCATTTATCATACCTAAATTGCAGTATGATGCAGTAAATTTCGATGCATTTTACAATAGTGTGAGTAGCTAGTGTCAAATAAAACATGTTGTAAAAAGCAATCGTATATTTCGAGCTGTCACATGACCTCCAATCTGGCTCAGTGGTCGTGACTTAAAGGACTGAATAGTGAGTGACCAAGTTCAAACCCCGACGTATGAACGATTCTTTTTTAATTTTCTAAACATTGTTTTTAATAACTTACTTACTTAGTAATACTATCCCGATGAGATGTAGAAAACTTTAAGGTAAATTCAATATTTTTCTTGTCAAATCAAACCAAAAAAAAGTAAGTACTAAGTGGTTTTTGAACAACCACAAGCTTACCCTAATTAGATTTTACAGTTTACGATAAATGGTCTATACCACCAATTACTTGAAAATAAAATATATACTTGTGGTGGTAAATTTATTCTAGCCAGGATCTTTTTAAAGCAAACACATGGTTTCATCCGTACCTAGATACGTTTAATCCATCGTCAGGTCCTTCATATTTTTTTATATAGCCTTGTAGCAGTGAGGCATCGCCAATTTGAATGGTTTAGCGGGTGGCATTGCCAGTCCGAAACTTGGCAAAGCTTTCATGACTAGTAAGTTCTCTAGTAGGTATTAGGACCACACGTGCTTATTAATTTGGCATAGATGGTGGCGCCCCGCAGTCATATTGCCACCTTAAAAACACGTTTTGCCTTATATATTAAAAAAAGTACTCGACCACAGAAAGTTAAAAATAAAAAAGGCTTCCAGTTAATTTTTCACTAATGCTTCTCACGAGAATCGAACCCTAACCCTCTACATCAAATCACGGACATTATACCACAGCAATGATTCGTGAAATCCGACAAGCGCTAAATACAAAAGAGGCCGAGTAAATAGGTTTTCTCAATTGCAGAACAATAAAAAAAAACATGCGAGTCAAAAACCTGGCTGGCTAGACAGGTAATTAAAAAAACAATGATATGAATTGTCATAAACTAATGGTTGTCAGAACGTTGTGTCTTATAATAAAAATAATATATTCATTTTATTCGGAATTAATTGAAGTCAAAGGAAGAAAGTAAAAGACGTTACAAGCTACGATATTGGACGCAGCGTAGACATTTATTTGTACGTATGTACATGTACAGGTATGTACTTATCAATTTATCATAATAATTTTTTGTAAGATACCTACAACATTTCAACGTGTGTGTGATTGGTACAAATTATTTTTGTAAACGCAATTGAAGTGCTCAGTCCCGCTCCCGGTGTCTGCATGTAATCAAATCTTGCAAGTGAATTTTGACCCATTTCTAATTGATCAGTTTGACGTGAAATCTGGCACAAGTCTGATGACAATACAGTAATCTTGAAGTGAAATTCTGGTGACCCAGCCAGGGTCGCATACGATGTTGGACACTCATCAACAGAAAGAGTAACAACTATCCATACATTACGCTTACATCTAATTATAACTCTTAGAACTTAGAGGAATCTTTAGTGCTCGAATCGAACTTGCTATTGACCAGCTTTTTTAGGGTTCCGTACCCAAATGGTGAAAACGGGACTCTATTACTAAGATTCCACTGTCCGTCTGTATGTGTATATGTTTGTCTGTCCGTCTGTCTGTCACCAAGCTGTATCTCGTGAACCGTGATAAAGGAAATTTTCACAGATGATGTATTTCTGTGGCCGCCATAACAACAGATACCTACTAAAAAAGAATATTTTTGTCAATCTGTCTATGTAAGTAACCAATGGAGGAGCTTATGTATTACTAAGTTCACGCTGTATCGTGGTTTATTTTATGGCCACATTGTTCAAATCCGTCCGTCTATGTCTGTCTATCTGTCCGTCTGTCCTAACTTTATAGCTTTTTTACCCATATTACGTAGCTATATTTTTTCATTTAGGAGCCACTGTCCGTCTGTCTGTCCGTCACTAAGCTGTATCTTATGAACCGTGATATGGCTATCAGCTATCATGATTGTCTGGCGACAGTTCACAAATGACGTTTCTCCGTTGCCGTTCTAACATCAAATACTAAAAACAGAATATTTTGGTCTGTCTAAGTATGTAAGTAACCGATATAAAATGACCTCACACAGCCTACAATTTGCTTAGTTGGCAGGGCTCTGCTAACACTGGATTTTATATTTACTTGCCGAATTTGGACGAAACCATCGGTACGAGAGTCCGACTCGCACTTGGCCAGGTTTTGGTGTTCGGAACACAAAGGAGCTTATCTATTACCAAGTTCATGCTGTATCGTGATTTATTTTATGGCCACATTGTTCAAATCCGTCCGTCTATGTCTGTCACGAGATATATGTCTTCATATTTTTACCTCTTTTTTTGTTTTTTGTAACTATTATGTCATGAATAAATGTTTTCTTTCTTTCTTTCTTTCTATCTGTCCATCTGTCTAACTATAGCTTTTTTACCCAATTTAGGTAGCTATATTCTACTCCCTTTCATGCTGGTCTGGAAGTAAAGAAAAAATATAGAATCTACCAGTTGCTTCTCTTCCGGCGTTGATGGTAAATGCAAACAATTTGAGAATCGTGTTATAGGTGATACGGCAATCCATCACTATTTTGATTCCGCTTTCCACTTATACGCCCAGGATCATGCTTGTTCTTGGTGGCCACAAGGTTTTGTTACCTTAGGCTCTGTCTTATACCCCGTGAGGGATATAGACCTGATTTGTGTATACGTATGTATATTTTACAGAGTATCCGAGCGGTGTCCGAATACCGAATTTGCCGTCATAATGATAATTAAAAACTATACCTACGTATGTATATAGAAAAGTATAAGAGAGGTAAAATAAACACACATGACTGTATTGTCTGATTTTTTTAGGGTTTCTTACATCAAATAGAAAAAAGGAACCATTGTAGAAGCACATATTTTGTCGGTCCGTCCGTTTGCCGGTCTTTTTTTCTGTCTATCATTCATTCTTCTGGACCATTTTGTGACAATTTATTAATCTGTAATTTTTATATTTTTAGCTTTTTCATGTTTATATACTTTTGTTTTTTAACTACTTTTGTGATTGTTATAAATAAACTTTTTCTTTATTTCTTTCTGTCTGCCTGTCTGTCTGTCTGTTTGTCTGTGCGGCCGACCATCCATTCGGCAGTCCATCCGTTCGTCGAGTCTGACTACCTGCCTGTATGTATGTATGTCTGTCTGTCTATATTTACGTCGGTCTGTCTGCTTGTCTGTTCGTTCAACCATCCATCCGGCGGTCTATTTGACCATCTGTCTGTCCATTTGTCTGTTTGTCTGTGCGTCCGACCACTCGTCCGTCCGTCCGTCCGTCTGCTTGTTAATCTGTGCGTCCAATAATCCGTCCGTCCGTCTGTCTGTCTGTCTGTTTGTCTGTGCGTCCGACCGACTGTCCGTCCGTTTCTCTTTCTGTTTATCCGTCTGTCTGTGCCTCCGTCCGTCTGTCTGAATGTCAGTCTGAGTGTCTGTGCGTCAGACCATCCGTTCGTCCGTCCATCTGTCTGTCTGTGCGTCCGACCATCCGTCCGTCCGTTCGTCTTACTATCCATTTGTCCATCTGTTTGTGTGTGTAATATCTATTTATTCTTTTGTTGTACTGACTGTACGTTAATTTTTCAGATTCACATTGGATTCGGAAGGTAATTTTTGTGCATTAACAGGAAATAAGTGAATCATACATCCACTGGACGCGAGATTTTACTTGGTATTATTGTGCAAGAAGAGCAAGAACTTTACTGCTGGTGTGATGACAAAAAAATTGGTTGGGTCTAAAACACTGATTTTTATTGATGTAATTTTTAATAACGTTACGAGGTAAAACCCTCGTTATGCTTTAGGTACTGAGTATGTATGTATACATATGTATATGTCACAGGAGACCCAAAAACTGTCATAGAAAAACCTAAGAAAGTCTTAATTACAGTATTGGGAAGTAAAATTCTCGATTTAATCGATATGGTCTGTTTTTGTTTCATCCAAACTATCAATATTATGTTCTTACATGCTGGTCTGGGAGTAAAGAAAGCTTAGAATGTACCGGGTGCTTCTCTTCCCGCGCAGATGGTAAAAGCCCATCGAGGGAATGGGCGAAAATCTTAGGAATCATGTTATAGGCGATGTGGCTAGCAACCCATCACTATTTTGAGAGGAATCTCTCTTCCATCTATACGCCCAAAATCAGGCTAGATGTGGTCTTTAGGTCTTGTTACCTTAGGCTCTGTCTACCCCGTAAAGGATAAAGACGTGATTTATGTTTGTATGTATGTATGTATCCATAGTGCGGTGTTGCAAAATTTTGTAACCCTTATTACCACTCTAGTTGGTTAATTACTTTCTGTTACTAGGGAAATTATCAAGACCGTGAATTTCCAGATGTCCAACAGCGGAGATTTGTCAAACCTGTTCTGAAGACTTGAAGACTTTGTCCGTCTTTTATGTTCCCATTACCTATGATCGGTAGAAAGAAGGAAAAGGAAACTGTATGATACAGGGTGATCACCGTCCAAGTTTTAGGTTGACCTAGGTATCATTGCAACCGTATAGGTACCGTAAGTCGCGGGTTCATGGTGGATGCAAGCCACTTCCAACCAAGGCAACTGGAGTTCTATGGGCGGTATCTGAAGGCCTATATTCAACAGTGGACGTCCCACACCTGAAATGATGAGGATGATAATGATGACAGGTATCATTTAATCCCACAACAAACTTAAAAATAATGCTTGTATTCGTCGTGTTGTTGCTTTCGACGGTGATAAAAAAGTCAGCCTATATAATTAAGATGGAAGAAGTAGGAAAATAAGTTATGATTGTTCTTGTATGCATGTAAAAAAAAAATTTTTGTGAACAATAAATAAATAATAAGTGGCAAATTTCCATTACATGCAATTCAGTTATGTAATATTTTATGAATTGAATATGTTGCGTGATCTACAAACTACATTTTCGTGACATCCTTTGATAAGTTAATAAATATTTTGAGTTTCGTATCGAGATACTCGTGTATTTGGAAAGGCTTGTATCTTTCGTATTATTTCCTTAGGTGATAACTACACTGTATACTACACAAGGAATAAAGACGTGTTTTATGTGTGTATGTACAGTCAGCGTTATATAGTACCTAAGTAGAAGTCAAGACCTTCATTTACTTGGAAACACCCAAAATGGTCATTAGCAGTGACTCAACCAAAGCGGTCAAATTGTTCGGGCCATCCATCGTGCACAAATACTTAGTAACATTCAAGCCGACATTAGTACCGTAACTTCCAAACCGCCACTGGTAGCGTAGTAGCCAAAGTATCCAAAAGTATGGAACACACTAGGAAACTGAGCTTTATTTTAAATGGTATAAGATTTAATCTCATATCGAGTGAAAAATAAATAAAAATCCGTCATAAGATTCAATATGGCCTGACGTGTTTTTGATTCTAGCACCTCTTGTTGACGTTGACAATCACCGAGAAGAGTACCAACTTGTCAGTGATCGTCTCATCTCTTTCATTTGGAGCCTGACGCCTGGTATAGAAAACGTCTAATCATTACAATATATGTTCTTGACTTTGAAGTGAAAAGTTATGTCAATGTTTCCTTTTAAATTTCCTGATAATAATGGCCTGAATTTTGCCAATATGATTGATTACATGCATCATAAAAGAGTTTTCATTAAAAAAAGTATTAAGTTTTATTTAAAAAATATCGAGGTATTTTTTTAAACTATCAGTGCTTTGATAAATCAAGCCTTATGTGCGCATACCACGTGTTGCATGGCGTAATTGGCCTAGCTATTGTGGGATCTTATCTAACGCCTATAATAAACTAGACGGTCAGCATTTGAACTGCAAGCTAGCTGCAAATCGACTGTGCAGTTTGTTTGCAGTCTACCCGTAGCCCACCTAATTTGTCCACCCAGCAAACCACTGAGGTTCCAATACCCAGAAAAAGGAGCTCCGCCCAGGAGCGGAGCTCTGTCAAAAACCAGGGGGACAAACTGCAGGTGGATCATGGTTACAGACCGAAAAAAATATCTAGAGAGTCGTAGTTTAGCACGTCTCTGTTCCCTGTTTCACTGGTCGACACGCGTATAGTACAGGCGCTATTGCTGCACGGCGCTAGCTAAATTCTATCTCATTTTTATGCACACGATTTGTGCCTAAATGTATGACGTTTTTCTCCTGGGCCTACTCTATACTATGGACAACTAATTGTGCCATAAGGAATTTCACTCCACCGTAAGATTGAGGGCGGGGTTCCTATTTCTATTCGGTTTGCCCTTCGGGCATTTGAAGATGCCTAATGAACCTAACCTAATTTTACTATCTCTAATGAGAATTTTTATTTTTATAAGCCCGAAATTCCTATTGGCACAACCAGTTGTGCATATAGAGTTGGTCCATGCGCTGATATAATTCGCGTCGAGCTGCAATTTTTATTTTTCGTGTGTGGACTAGACACCATGAGAATCTGCCTTATCCCACTGTTGGTAACGCTACTCAAAACCAACGATGGATGAAGTTCGACTTTTGTGGAAGTAAGTATCAGTAAGTAAAAGTGAGTTCAGATGGATTCAATTTGTTTTGGAGTTGTCATTATTTATTTGTCGTACCTACCTATTGCAAAGTCATCATAATTATCTAATATTATTTTTCCTTTTATGCGATGTACCATGAATGAGTAATATGAATTATGATGACATAACATAAAAAGGCAGGTCGCAACTCCGGAACAAATATCTAACCGAAAACCACCTGTCTAGCTCACCTGGGAAATTTTTCTTGCCAGTGGTCCACTTCCGTACACCTACGTGAACCATGGGCACTTTTTGGACCATGGCCCATAGTCATTTGCCCGTGGTTCACCTAGGTGTTCTGAGGTGGAACATCGGCAAGAAAATGTGCTCGTGGTCCACCCAGGTGAACTAGGCAAGTGGCCCACGTCCGATGACTACCAAAATCCCTAGTCAAGAAGCATTCAGACGTAGTCCCTACGCGCTATGTGTTATTATTTAATTTCCTTTATGTGATCCTATACCTATACTCCAATGCATTTTGGTGAAAGGAAAGGATCCGAATGGCTAGCACGAGTGACTTCGTCTCATTGCTGTAAGCAGGCTGATTCTCAAGTTACCTGTTTACGAAAGCCTATGACGCGAAACGACAATACCTTTAGTACGGCGCTAGTAGTTTAGATGCCTCAGACGAAACGTTTGTAATGCAATGCATAGGAGTATTAATAAACTGTCAGACGATGGTGATGATGATGTCTCTACGTGTGAGCGAATATCAGATATGAATCGCGGGTTCCTACATACTAAAGACATTTCAAGATACTAGCAATGACGGCATATGAATTCGCCGCTAGAGGCGCTAAAGCAAAGTAAAATTAGTACTACCTACAAGTTGCATATTCCGGCTTTACATTACATTGTTTCCGAATATTTTCGCAGACATACGACAGGTTTATTAAAATGTTAAAAGAGAAGCTATGAAAAGTAGGAACCAGACTAAGAAGGCAAATAAAATGGCAGCTAATTTAGAGGATAAACGGGACTGTGCAACACTGTGGGTAATAAATGATGATGATGATAAATTAAAAGAAATACTACAGTGGCGCCAACTAGTGAGTACAAATACGATAGCCCTCTTAAAATTACTCCCTAATATTCAAAAAGGGTTGAAGGTGGCATTGATTCACATATTTGCATCTGCTAGACTCATATACAATATTATTATGTGTTTGTAACTAGCCGAGCTGGCAAAAAAATATTCCGCGTTAAAGTCAGTTTTTGTCACAGATGGCGCTGCATACGAAAAATTAAAGATTTTTTTTGTGCATTTTTCATATTTATGATTAGGTATTTGGCTATTCGAGGAAGAGAGAAAGCTAACAAATCAAAAATCATAAAAATCCGTGCAGCCATTCCAAAGTTATAAATGGTTTAAATAACACGACTTAGTTTTGTACGTATAAATTAGTAAAATTTCTGGTAAAATTAAAGTTGATATAAAAACGTAAATACGACGTGAAAAATTACGCTTACAGCTTAGCAAGGTGTTGCAATATTTTTCCACTAGTTGGCGCCTCCTATTTTCATGTGTGTGTAAGACCTAGTATCTGTATAGGGCCGTTAGTGACACCAGCGTTTGTGCAGCTATTCTCCGAATTGGTGCATTATTACCCTCTGAGTGTAGTCTCAAAAAATCGGCCGTATTAAACTGTGTGCGCAAATCAAATGATAATCTATAAGTGTTATAATAGAATCTTCTAAAAACTACAAAAAACACACATAATTGATTACAGCGCCATCTAACGGGACTTCTTCAATGAGCTAACGCGAGCATCCGCCTTAAGTGCACGACCTGATTGTATTTGGGACAATGCTTTATCGTTTTCGGATCGGAACTGGATGGTGAGCAACTAGACGAGTCGGCTGCACCAGAGATGGCTCTGTTGCGTAACATGAGGTCACTGACACCACGCGTGCCAAAGCCGGCCGCTGGGAGAGCTTCAGACATTGAACGCCCACTTAATGACTTTTCATTTCATTTGATATGCTCTTAGATGATGCTGCCATTCCATTTTGGTTAGGCCTATAGGTTTTTCTGCCAGTGAGATACCCTAATCATAGTGCACTTACAACGGAAGTTGCTTTTGGCTTATCTTTTTTTTCTTAGTCATGTAGACCAAAATACCAGTAACCAGCTCCTGTCATCTTACGTATGACTTTATTATAATATTCAATACGATAGGTATTCATTAGTTATTCCAAATCTTCGATTATTGTTAAATAAATAGCATGTTTAGTATAAATTAAGTATTTTTGTAACAGGATGTTACAATGAAATTCGTAACCTTTGACATTTGTAGGAATTCTGGTATGACCCGTAGACTTAAGTATAATATTACAACGAGTTATTATAAACTACTCTTTGTTTTATTAATAAAATCAAAATCCGGAATAACATAATGCCAAAGTACTAGGTGTTTACCAGGATGCAGTCTTGGATGCCCTTCGGCGTAATTACCGTGAAAAATAAAAGAAACTGAATGGAGCCTACTACTTTGATCCGTAAACAATCCCCGATTCCCTTGACTGCATTGATGCACCTTGTTGGATTGGAATAAAGTTCGCAAATGGTCAGATAAGTACTAGTAAACTAAAAAGTTCGAAAATCGACAAATAAATATTATAAAAGCTGTCATAGACAGAAATTACGCGGTCTGATATAGCCATATAGGTTACAACAAGTCAGTCTTAATTTGTTGTCACTTTTTTATGTTTCCAATGAATTTTGAGAGACAGTTATTACTGGCTTTAATAAATAGCTGTTTTATGATTTTTCCTTGTTTTAACTTAAAAATTAGTGGGTATACTATATTGTTTTGTTTCAATTATGTAGAATCACACTTAATCTGGTGAATAATTTATGCAGGTTACTACAACAGGCAGGTTAAACTATAATGCAAAAGACAGGGTACTTAAGTTCATAGATTACATTTATTTATGTATAGTATGATAATATAAAAAAACGTGCGACACAAAAAACAAGAGTAGGAATCACTTTTTTTGACACAATTGTATCGGAATACAATTATATTATTCAGTCCACCATACCATTTACACATAATATTTATAATACTGTTTAGTAAAACAGTAAGACTTAAAGCATCCACGTCTATTATACGTATATCAATGTCCATAATTCACTTTTCGCCAGAAACTAATAACTATTTCAGTATTATTTAGGCAGAAGCAGTTGATGCTGCTTCCGTTGTAGACGCATCTGCGCTAGTTGAAGCAGGTTCCTCCGGTGCTGCTGAAGCAGCTTCTGTTGTGGCATCTGCAGACTTAGTTGTGGCATCAGCTGCTACTGTAGTTCCTTCACTAGCATCTGTAGAGGCTTCGTTACTAGGGTTCGCAGTAGAAGCCGCTTCGGTCGTACTAAGCGAAGCTTCGGTAGTGCTGGGTAACGCTTCAGTCGTGCTTGACGCTGCCTCAGTAGTGCTAGGTGAAACTTCGCTTGCGCTTTCACTTTCTCCGCTGCCTTCAGTTGGTTGGGCAGCTTCTGTGGTCGATGAGGCTTCTGCGGGTTCTGCTGGTGGAGCTTCTGGTGCATTCTCGGCATCTTTAGGGGATTCTGGGACGGCATTTTCTTCTTTGGTAGATTTGGGTTGAGAGGCTGCAGAAGGAGCAGCAACCCTAGAAGCTACAGCAGGTGCAGATGCAGAAAGAGCGCTGTCGGCTACATTTAAGGCACGGCCAGACTTTTCACTTGATGAATCACCAGCTGCTGCAGCTGCGGCAGCTACAATAGCTTGAGGAATGTGATCGCCTATTGGCCGGAAACCGTTTTCATCAGCGATATACCTGGTTTTAAAAAAATGACCATGTTATAAATTCCAATCTTAAAAGACAGATGAAAGAAGAATAATGTTTTGCATAAAATTTTTGACATATTTATGCATTTTACTTCAAATTTCAAAACTTTAAACTGAAAAATATTCGTGAAAAATCAAGCTAGAACTAGGTAGGTACTCGAATCCAAACTACAAATTTATCAGTCAGTAAGTATAGAATAAAATTGGCGCAAAGGATTATTTTACATTAATTGCGCAATTTTATTACATCCATTCATCAATTTAGCATATTTATCATTGAGATGGGAATTCGAACGGCTTTTTCGCAATTCTATTTACCTCACACTAATAAGGGTTCCATCAGGAGCGGTGTACGAGTAGGAACCCCGTTGAACGTGGATTTCGTCGCTCTCGTCGCTTTCACCACCCTCGTTACTGCCAGCTGCTGACCGTCCTTCCACTTTCGGAAGCACCTTGTCATACGATGTTTCTTCCCTCTTAATCCCATTGCCTGTTTCATAGCTATAAGTAAAATAATCACCATTGTCAAATTTGGCATTTCAAAACTCATTTGAATTAGTAATGACTAAGAATTCGCTATGTAATTTAACACCTACAGTCATTGTTCATATTTAATTAAGGCTAAGAGGTACATAGAACATCTACGCAATGATTTTGGCACTGGTAACTTACAAATATGAAAAACTTTGTAAGTATACAGTATAATAAGATGTTTTTCATTAAGTAAATAAATTAATAAAAATATTTTTGTGAATCTGAATTAACAAGATGTTATATTTATGCATATTTTTATATCAATTAAAAACATGGTCTATCTAATCATAAATTACTTTCTGTAAAGCTTCTTGTGGCATATTTGAAAGCTCTCAACATTATAAAGCTCTCAAAGGGGACGCCTTAACCTGCAGGACACCCCAGTATGCTAAGAGAATAATAAAAATATTAATGTATCAAAGGGCTTTTGTGGCATACCTATGTAAAAAATTGGTTGAATTTGATTTTGACGAAATTTTCAAATAATACACACTGTCCACTACAACGCATTAAAAAAAATTCAAAATCAGATTGTGTTGGCAGGTGACGGTTTTCAGCATGAAGATGCATTACCTGAATTTGTACGTTCCGTTAGATTCCAATTCCTCTGATTGTGAAACAATTGGTATGACGGTGGGTTGCTGTTTCTCTAAGGGCACCACGTCAGTTGCGGCTGGCGCTGCAACCACGCAAGCCACGGCCCAGCACAAGACAATTAATTTGGAATACATTATTACTTCACTCACTCCCGAAATCCACTGATGAATGATACTCCAGACTCCTTTGCCACCTATATGTAAGGCTCATCTATTTACACTACCCTCCCCCCGCCTTCCGGTGGAGCCAGCCTAAACGTACGCTAAATACTTCAACCTTAGCGCATGACAGATGTGTTCTTCGAAAAATTGCACAATCGTCGAGGTGTCAACAATAAAACGGTGACGATCTGAGTGATTAACTCGCCGGCCGCTCTAAACAAGATTTATTAGCTCACTGAAAATCAAATCGTTTAGGATTTCAGTTGCTTAAGATTATGTTACGCCCCGTATTATAGTAGTTAACAAACAATGGACAACTAAGCACGTAGCTGCACTCGCAGTTTCATGTTTCGGGCAAATTGCAAATCACCTATTTTGCGAAGAGTTTTGTACTTAATTAATACAATTTTTGCCTTTAAGGTGCTCCAAAAAGAATGACCAAATATAGATTTAATTGATATAGTTGAATGGGTAAATAAATAATTACTTAATTTATCCGACAAATCATTGACATCTGACGTGAAACAAAAATACCATTAAGTATGCATTTACATGCATATTATGCACAAAAACTATGAGAAATGTAACTAAGTATAAGTTGCTCCAAGTAACGTTAACACTGGAAATTAGAACACAGAAAAATCCGAAAAGTAAAGCTATGGCCGGGAATCGAACCGGGATCCTCATCCGGATCCGTGATGCATGCTATATCGCTACTCCACCCATAACAGGTAGGGTGGTGTAGCGGTATAGTAATTTTCAGTGTCATTTAGAAATTTTAGCTCTAAATGTGTCAAATGTAACCACTGAAGTTGGTTTACGCTTAGTTGATTGCCTTTTTGCCAGTCCCCCACGCCGAAGTTACCAAACAACGGCTGATTAAAAACAAGCAGTGTCTTCTGCAACCTCGACATTGGCGGAATCTATGTATCGATGGAGCTATAAGTATTTTCAAAAATTAAATTGTATCGAAAACTTAAACCTTTCAAGTGTGGTTTAATGATATCAGTATTAAGAAAGAAAGAAAGAAGACATTTATTCCTTTTTGCAAGACACAAATATAAGAGAATATACACAATTTTATAGAAAAAAAAAACAAGAAGAATAACACAGACATGAAAATAGATCATCAGCGTTGTGTGAGTCTTCGTAAAAGTGAAACGGTCGCTGGCTTAGCATTACGCTGAGGTGTCAGACACCTGCAGCACTGATTTTCAGTCAGAACCATCTGTGACTTACGAAACGAAATTTGATACACAGATAAAATATACTACATAATCTTAAACTTTTACGTAAACAAAGTAATAAATAGATAGAACCCGACTTATGTGTATGTGTAGGTACAATAAACAAAAAAGTAAAAAGGAGGGAAAACCAAATTGTTCAAAAACAACAGGCTGGCATATGAATGTGCAAAGTGCTGGAAGACTATTGTAAGGATTTTTGGAGCGTCAATAAGTGATCATTCAGCTTGCGCTTGAAGGTATAACTACTTGACGCTCTTTGGATAGCAGGAGGATTATCATTCCTAAGAGCTTAAGCTGTAAGCTAAAAGTACAATCAGGTAAAAGTGACCAAATATCTCAGAACAAGGCTAAATCAAGAGCGTACACACAGTGAGCTCTTAGAATACCAGTACCCGGATGACCGAGCTTTGCTCAGTATTTTCTTTTAATACTTTTACTGAAAGTGAAATCTTGCTAGATCAATTTAGCGGGTGTGTAATGATTGATATAAAAATATTTAATATATTTTCTATCGATATATCAACATTTGATATAATTTCAAAGGGTATAATCACTCATTGTGTATAATAAACGTTTGGTATAATTTTAAAATATATAAATTTATTTCGTATATTTATCGTTCGGTATAACGCTTATTTCTTATAACGATTATATGGTATAACGCTCATTTTATATACAAAAATATTTTTTATAGCAGTTCGTTTTTGTTGGGGGACGCAGTTTAAACCTAACCTAACCTACTTTTTGATAGCAGTTCGTTTTGTGATTATGTCTCTAATACATTATATCAATAATGGTTATGCCAATTGTTGTATTTTATATAAAAATAACGTTATACCATAAGTTCATTATAGGAAATAAGCATTATACTTA
The DNA here is from genome assembly GCA_932294345.1 of Pandemis cinnamomeana. Classification (NCBI taxonomy): domain Eukaryota; kingdom Metazoa; phylum Arthropoda; class Insecta; order Lepidoptera; family Tortricidae; genus Pandemis; species Pandemis cinnamomeana. Next base: position 8,066,326 of record OW028706.1, read on the forward strand.
AAGAATGTTATATTAAATGATATTATATCAAATGATCATTATAAGAAATGATAATTATGTCATATGTAAATATATTAAGTGTTGTTATATGATTTAATAATTATATCAAATGAGCGTTATTGCTACTAATATTATACCAAAAATTTTTATATACATCGTTACGCACCCCAATTTAGCGCCCTCGAAACTCCCAGCATACCAAATTTCATGAAAATCGTTGGAGCCGTTCCCGAGATTCAGATACTAGATCTATCTATCTATCTACAGCCATTGTCCGTCCACTGCTGGACGTAGGCCTCCTTCATATTGCGCCAACTTTCACGATCCTGGGCTTCCCTCATCCAGCCACTGCCAGCTGTCCTCCTAAGGTCATCCGTCCAACGCGTCGCAGGGCGTCCCACACTACGCTTTCCCAAACGTGGTCTCCACTCTAGGAATACGGTTGATCCAACGGTTGTCAGATACTAGATAAACACTAGCTTCTGCCAGTGACTTCGTCTGCGTAGAATTATACATAAAAACTTTCCTCTTCTATCTATTAAAAAAAACCGCATCCTAATCCGTTGCGAAGTTTTATAAATATAAGCATACATAGGGACACACAGACAGACATACAGACAGCGGAAAGCGACTTTGTTTTATACTATGTAGTGCTTGAAGAATTGTTCGTTTAAATTTATTAGATTCGGGTTTGTCTCGCTGTCTCACTCACTCTTATGGGTTTGATACCCGAAACCAGGATGGCATTCTAAGGGCTCACGGACTGTAAGGGTGTGTTCCGATATATTTGGTCACTTTGATCGCTATGATGTAATTGACGCTGGCTGTAACTATTAACATGATTTGACGTGATCCGGGTCGTGGTGAACTACGCTTTACAATGTTTGTTTTCATATTTAGTCATAAGTGCCAAAATAATTTATGCGTCTTGATATCAAACAATAGCTGCTGTTAATTGAAGATTCAAATGTTCGTGCATATTCTAGGTAAATGCGTCTGTTAATATTCGCTTCCGCATTGAAAATCCATTCAAACATTGATGTCATACTAAAACAAATGAAAAACACTCCTTTATTTTATAAGATTAATTTAATTGGACATGTCTGGTTGGACTGGTGTGTAGGCGAATATCGCCAAAATAATCAGCTTAAGCTTGTAAGCACATTGACTCATCCTCATTAATATACTAAACGCGGGAGTGTTGAGTTGTGGTGTATTTTAGAATCACTGAATTCTGTAATAGGTAGGCACGATGATAACCTACAAATTTATCTTCTTTGTTCTTCTATTCACAAGCGGTGTATTAAGCAGAAATACGCATAGAGGAAATACAAGACATAGGCAGCCAGATGAAGACTACAAGTACAATCATCCACCAGAAACGGAAAGTTATGAAGCCATTCCAGTTGCCGTAGTATATGATGAAGACAGCAACCGTAACGATAAGTCAATAAAAAGTGATATTTCTACAACTAACAAAGTAGAGGAGGTAAAGAAAGAACCCCTTAAAAGTGAAGCTAGTATTACAGTTGAACCAAGTGAAGCAGAAGAAAATATCGGTCATGTTGATTCAAACCCTGCAACAAAACAACCCAAAGACCAGAGCTCGAATCGCAAGGAACAGGATAAACCTTCCACGACTGTAGCACCAAAATCTGAGCAAGACCTTCAAATACCTGTTGCTGTAGTTTACGATCCCGAGGCACCCTACTACAATGAACCCCGACCAAAAGTTCAAAGAGTATCAAGTAAAAGACGAAAAGTGCAGCGTAAACCAGTAGAAGAAAAACAAATAGAGGAAGTGAAGAAAACTGAAGTCAGTGTCAAGGAAAATGAAAATACACCAAACGCTCCAGTTCTTGAGATGAAGGAACGATTCAGTAACAGTGAAAAAAGTAGCCCAGTTCAAAATATTGCAAGACGTGATAATTCGACTCGTCAACGTGAAGTAATTCCCATAATCCAATCTGAAAACCTTGTGTTTTCTCACTCTGGTGACTTTCAATACAGGTAAGTATTTTTATATTCAAAGCTGTGTAAATATTGAATTATGAAAACATCTAAATGTATATTGTATGACGATAATCCTGTTACAGTTACGAGGGAGGCGATGGGACAAAAGCATTTGAAAAAGGACAACTGAAAACTTTCGGTGAAGATAATGCTGGCGAGGCTGTCAGTGGAGGATTTTCATACACGGTAAATTTTTCTACATAAACTAAAAAAAAATATGAAATTTATTTCATGTGTCAATAATGAACTTACGATTTATTACAGGCAAAGGACGGCAATGAGTACAGCCTTTCATATACAGCTGATGAAAACGGATATCGGCCAGTTGGGGCGCACTTGCCCACTCCTCCGCCCATCCCGCCTGCTATTGCACGAGCACTTGCCTATTTAGCCACTAAACCTACTCCGGAACCAGTCACGGAATCTTCATACGAAGCAGACTATTCATAAATAATCTATAGCATCATTTTAAAAACGTTTATAATAAAGCTCATTCCTCCTTCGCCAGAAGAAAACGAGACTTTATCACATATATTTTTGGTATTAAAATTTATACCATGAAATGTGCTGAACCGAGAAAAATGTTCATCGGAGCGAGCAAGCTGCTGCAAAATATCTGGTTTGCTATGTAATAGGTTAGTGCTACTAAATATTAAATGTTTTGTCTATACTTCTTTGAATAAGAGACATGTTTTGGCTGTACCTAATATTTATGTAAGTACCTATAATCAAAGTAAAACAGATATTTAATGCGATAAAATCCCTTCTTTTGCCATTATAATTATAATAAAATAACGTGAATACTATATGCATCTAAGTGTAAGATAACTTTAATAATATCCTTAATTAACTGTACAAGAAGTGTACATTGATGTTCAATACGTTCTAAAGTTTCGATACACAAGAGTGAAATAAATTATTTTAAGTAAAAAAAAAACGTCTAGTTATTCTGACGACGAATGTCGTTACGTTTAGTGCCCTACGCTTGACTACAAGACCTTGAAAAAGCTGTAAACCTAAATAATACCATAACGCAGTGGTCTTAATTTTGAGGTATATCGCGCTTGGTTTAGGAGTTGAGGAATGCAGCCACAATTTTTCAATGACAAATTGTAGTGTTAATTAAAGTGACAATGTCTGTATCAAACTATTCGTGTGTCTTTTAAAGCCTTGCATAAATATTAAACTTTATATTTTTGGAGTAAAGTTTACTTTTTATATTAAATAGCAATAGCTACATCCTAAAGTGAAAATTTTAAAAAACTTTTCTCTGATCTTTAAAATAAAGTTACTATCTCATATCATAATATGAGTTATAGTTTTCTAGTCAAACAAGATATTTTAGTCAACGTTTAACAAATCGCAAAACGATGTTAATATCTTTCTTAGAATATTATTTAATAGCGTTCTCATCAATGACCTTGGAGAGACGCTCACTTCTCCAAACGGGTTTCTACGTGGAATGCCGGTATACTAAAGAACTGGCGGCTCACTTTTGCTTTCTATGACATTACTGTGTGGTATATGTGAACTTATATATAATAAGTACTTTTTGAGCAAAATGTTCAACAAGAGTTAAATTTTTATTCTACAATTGGGTTTTTTGTAGTGGAATCTACGGAACCCTTAGGGATCCGTAACATGTGTGCCACGGGTCCATAGCAGCACAGTTTACATATTTTTTACTGATAGTGTTTGTAATATAATGTTCTTCGAGAGGGACTTTTAAATTAAGAAAGTAGTCTGCGTGATTGCAAAAGTTTAAGCGATCACTGATCTTGAATAACTCAGCAAAGCTTAACCAAACGTCACCTTTAGCACAGTTATTTCTGTAATTATTCTAATAGAGTAGCTATGAATAGGAAATGACGTACGTTATTAACACGTGTGTGAGCATGAACAAAACTTGGTCATTGATCAACTTTGTGCTAATCATTTACCTACGCACACGACAACATTTAACAATCGGAATCCGTTTATAGCAATAAAATTGAAAAACCAATGATATTTATAGCAATGCATCTTTGGCACTGACTTTGCTTTAATTAAATAAATAAAAAAACATTTACATCATTAAAAACATTTCCATTCGAGCAATCCTCACTTATAACAGATCAGTCATATTTTTTTGTTAGATTTAATTACTGCTTGAATATACATGAGTTTAAAACCGCTTTGGAAGAACAGCTATTCTCTAGGATTATGAACTAATCGGATAGTATTTCCAATTTTATTTAATTTTTGCTGTTTACAAAACGGTGCAAAAAGCATTTGGTCATTGGGCTAGTCGTTGGTGTCGGAGTCGTCAGAGCATCGGTCACTAGATGATAAGATGGTTATATGATTAATTTCTGGTGGGAGGTGGTGGTGGCAGTGTTGCCAAGTAGTCCAGCGCCTTCTGAATTGCAGGAGGAATCGGAGGCGGGGTCGGTAGATGGGCTCCCTGAAAGATTCAAAAATACCTTTGTGAGAAACGCTTGGAGAATACAGCACTTAAAAAATTACCAACTTAGCCACCAAAGGCACCAACCACAGCATCTAAGAGAATCCTCTTTGCTTTCTTAATATTGGATATGGCTCAACATTCGAGTACAATATACACACCGTAATATGACATACCGGATGACGCCATATTTGACGTAACCAAACAGGCGAATCAAAAAGCAACAATATTCTCTGCAGTCGTAAAATTTTGACACAACTTTGACAAAGAGTATAAACCTGCGATGACTGTAATACTTGGCGACGGATGCAATTTCAATAATTTGAAATCGTTCCAATCGTTTTCCTTAAAAATAATTGGGCCGAACCCAGTCACAAATAATATAAACCTTATGTGTCACACTTCTCTGAACTGCAGTTTGTAACGCACTACCGAATGGAAAATACTCAATTGGCTTAATCACAAACAAGTTCATGTGCACTTTAACAGGCATATGTATACAATTTAAAGAAAATTTGTCTATTTCTTGTAGTAATTTTCGAAGCTTGTATATTATGATAATTTTATCTAATGGTAGGTACGGATTTTTTATTTCACAAAGTCGTTTCCATTGTTTGAATGTGCAGAGTGCGAGACTTCTTCAGACGTGCTGACATTAACGTATATAGATGTCATTACCTCAGGTTTAAAGCCATTCTCGTCATCAGCAATGTAGTTGAGGTTGATGACAGTTCCATCAGGCGCCGTGTAACTGAAGAGCCCCTGAGCAATGATGACGTCACTACTGTCAGGCCCGCTACCTTTCTTCAGTGTTCCCGTCTCTTCAGCTTTGATGCCGTTTTCGGTCTCATAGCTGGAATATCATACAAAAAGGTTGAACATCACACGAAAGGTTAAGAAAACGTGATTTATGGTAAATGTTTCGAGCTTTTCGAATATATTTAGCCATCCCCGTTGAACTTGACCGCAGAAGTCGAACATGACCTTCGTGTTCGTAGAATACTATTATAATGAGCTCAAATTATTTAGGTCAAGGAAGTGAATACCGCCTACAAATAATTTATGGGCTGCCAAAGAATTGTACAAAATATGAATAATTCAGGCATTTTCGCCGCGACTGTTCTGCGGATGAGACGATGCGTGATTTCTCAATTACTATTACTCTCAAACGGGTACTTATCTATGCGTCATAGTAATATGTATGTGAGTAGGTACACAACAGACACTTGACATTTCGGTGACTAACGGAAATAGGAGGCTGCGTAATTCTAGGAACAGACTAGCATTCTACATCCTCCTAAATCATATCCTTTATAATAGCCTAATGGTTGCTAACGAGCACGCAACTCTGAGTTTTTCAAATACACTGCGAGCTTTTCGGAGTAGGAAACCTTCGTGAGGAAACCGTGACTTCTCAATCTGCACTGGAGGCGGTAAGGATAATGATCCACCAACTGGGTGGGTAAGAGTCTCTTCTCCAATTTACCGTCGGTCTGGTTTGGCGATTTCATTTCAGTTATGTTGTCATAAGTAGGTTATATTGATCACCTATATCTGCTAGCTTAGGCATTTTTCGAACTTCAGATTTTGGAATATGGGCAAGATATACTTCTGGGCCCAATGCGTATTGAGAACTTATTATTTCATTCGTTTTTAAGTGTTAGCGGCCTTTTTTAACATATTATATCAGGAAGGAGCCTTGGAATAAAATATAAATTAAAATAAAAACAACTCATAAATTCCAAAATACTACAAAGAGCCAGCCCACTTTTGTTACCCACTACTCATGATCTTTTGGATGATTTAGAGGCAAACTAAGAAGGTTAACAAGATACCATCTAAGCGTATACCCAAATTCTCAAAATACTATATCACTTAAAGAGCTATGGCATGCGTAATTGTATCGATACATATAGTAAAGCCGAAGAGGGCCAAAAGTCTGTATATGAAGAAATTTTAAAAAAATTGGAGGGGATACTTAGTAAAAAATAAAAATATGATTACAAATTTTACGAACGACATAATAACTGTAGGTAGGTATTAGTACTTATCGAAGTTTACGCATAATTCTATTTTATATTTTGTAGCAATTTTCGTCTTAATAATTTTCAACTAGCTGTTGCACGCGACTTCGTCTGCCAAGAATTCCTTTGTTACAATGCCACAGGGACAACGCAATTTTCAAGGATAAAAAGTAGCTTATGCGCTATTCCAGACGATCTATCTTCTTGCCAAATTTCAACCTCATCTATTGAGCTGTTCTGGTGTGAAAGAGTAACAAAAGCATCCATATGTAGGTACTGGTACAACCATATATTATCCTCACAAACTTTCACATTTACGATAGTAAAGTTATTGGTGTAGAATGTGGAATTTTTCACCAATAAGTACCTGTAGCGATAGGAGCCGTCCACTTGCTGGTCGAAATCCTGCTTGATGATTGCAATGTTCTGGTCTGCAGCAGGCTTCTGAGGTGCTGACGCTGCCAGCGCCACAAGACTAAGTAAAACTATCACCATCTGAAAATAATAACATTCCGGTACAATATTAAGATCCTGAAAACATTAACCCCATTATTCATTAATTAGTTTAAACGGTTGAAAAGATATAACTAGCTACAATGTACTTTGAATATATTAACGCCTACTAAAATATTAAAGCAAATAATTTGAAGTAACGAATTGACCAAAAGCTAAACGTAGGATTGAATAGAAATTTATACACAAATTCAAAATATAAATTATGAAAGTAATGTATTGTAATATTTATTCAAAATGCTAGGTCATTTAAGTGCGCGATAAGTAAATATTTATATCCTTGAATGACTAGAACATTTTTAGCAGCCTAACTAGTTAGGCAGTAGGTTTTTAGGCCAGGTACACGTGACAGTCAACAAACACGTAATGTCCACTTGCTAATTGTACACAAAACAAATACAATTAGTTGTTTTAGCCGCCAGTTGTGGCACACGACACGACCTCGTGACGAACACGCGAATGCTTCACGTCAAATAAGGGCTATTAGAGTTACTTTGTTCAATTGTTTTGCCACAGGCACAATAAGTCAGTGTAGTACCCAGTGTAAGAGAACCCGCAGGTAGTAACGAATAATATTTTTTGGCAATGCATAAAGCAATGATATATTATTTTGACATTAACAGAGCTGATTGTCATTTGTTTGCGTAGGATATGTCCGTTATTATTATTAATTTAAAATAGGTACTATTTTGAACAGTTATTGGAATTGATTAAAAATATTGTCAAATTGCCTATCCTTAAAAAATAGGTACCTATTGAAAATTACACGCCACTGAAGGTCAAGCATCTCTTAATTCTTTTGCAATCTATGTAAGTTGTTGCCTTAGTAACTAAATGTCTGTGGCTAACGAAACATAATAATAATATAGCTTTTAGTAACTGGCTAGAATTACGAAGGTTGCCACGCTTCATGGCCTATTGCCCTTAGATATGGAATTACATAATGTCATCGCGACCTTCCAACTCTTCGATATATATGTCACTATCGATGTATTAGCCGTGGTGATATTAATACAATGGCTCTTTATTGAACGCGACATTAAACAAAACAAAAATATTTATATTCATTTTCCTAATTTACAAGATTTTATCACTTCAGAATGATTAGTTTTAACTTGATAGCGTCTTATAAATCGATGAACGCCGGCTGCACTCACGAAAAACCATGACCCATTGCGTTATGTTCCCCGTGACGTCAGAGTGTGCGAGCGAGAGCGCGGAACAAGCGATAGAGAGGCACGATCGTCCATATACCGACTTTATAGACAACTGGTCGTTTTGTTTTTTTCATGATTTTTTTTAGATATTGGACCTAGAGGGAATATGCATTGCCAGCATAGATGGCTTTAAAGGGCACGATTTTTGAACGAGAAATACACTTTGAAAAGGTTATAACGGGTATAATAACTATTTTTTCACGGTTGCAATAAATTAATATTTCATAATTATTATTAATTTCAATTTGATACCTCCGCGAGTGTCTGCTACAAAGAGTTTGGCAGACGGAAAGACAAACGGACAACGATTATCCTATAAAATAAGGGTTCCACTTTTTCTTTGGAGGGACGGAACCCTAAAGAAAATAACGGTTGTAATCATGCCAAACGTGGCCTTTCGGTCTTGTTACTTTAGGCTCTGTCTACTCAGTAAGGGATAAAGACGTGATTTATGTATGTATGTATGTTGTACCTAATGATACTTGGTTGTAATTTAGAGGAAAAAATAATTATTATATACTAGATCAATAAAAAAATAAGAAAAAATGGCTATATTATAAATAATAGGTAAATACTAACGGGTAAATATGAAATTATTTTTTTTTTCAATGAAGACGTTCCTGTAGAACGAACATAATCAATATGGATTTATGAAAATTGTTTGCTCTCCGTGTCTTGGAATTTGTACAAACTCAGAACAAAGCTAACCATGTACAAACTATCGACAAAACCAAATACACTTAGAGAATTTTGTGTGCATATGCAGATGTATGATAACGAGTTATTTTGCAAGTGTATTGAGTGGTGGGAACTGACATGTCACAGAATTCGAGTTGCGCCTAACAATGTCCTAGGTTTGCGCAGAAACAAAGACGTGAACCTAATTCCAGCGCACACGCAGCCTAAACAGATCCAGAGACGAATTAGCATTGTGTGACATTTATTCAATCGGTTTGGCATTTGGAGCCAAATAATTTACCAGAAAACGTCATTCCTCTATTTTATGACTATGACTAATCCGCTTTATAACCTATGCCTCGCCTAGCTCAGCGCATCGTTTAGTAACACGTAAAACTGATGTGTATTACGAAAGTGCGTTTTAGTTTGAATAAAACATAGGTCGTCCTGATTAAAATATAACGTACTTTAACGCAAGGAAAAAATATAGGTAGAAGCTGTTTAAACGCTCAAAAATATTGCCAATCACATAAGTATCTATGTAGATATTCTTGAGCACCTAAAAGCTAAGTTGTATCTGTTGGCAACTGTACGCAATGCCACTTATAATTACGTACAAACCAAATATTTTCAAGTTAAACAGGTAAGTAGGAAGCGGCAAGAAATGCACCATTACAATACAAAAATGGTTTATTGAACACCACGGATCAGTGCAATAAGATTACAAAACTGAAAAGACAATTTCTGTATGCAATAATCGGTCTTATCATTCAAAAGTGATTTCTACCAAAATCCTTTAGATATAAAACTAGATTTGAAACTGTTAAAGTATGTGTCTTTATTATATTGTCTCCAAAGATATGCTGAAGGATGCGCTTGTTTCATACAAAATGCTTTACGTAGCGTAGCTTCCTTCGATTCGACATCTAACCAAATACCGAAGCGTAAACACGCACATAGAATTTTATTGAAATCTGCGCGAACGTTTGTTGAATGAAAAGGCAAAGGGTAATAAAGTTTTATTTGACGGCCCGCTTGTCGCTAGCGTTAACTTAAATAGCATCTCAAAGGTTAGGTATTGTGGGAGCAGAGAGTGCACGAGGGCTTGCGTTGCATAAGGACGACGGACGCCCTATGCACCGACTATGGGCACATCCTCGCAAACAAGCTAGATGTTTCTATATTGATTTCAACTAAGCCAAATGTCATGCGCTTTACCTTCTGGCATATCGTTACTGGTATTTTTAGTTAAGTCCAATGTTTGTCCGGTTATTGTATCTTGATGATGTTTCAATTGTAACGACATTTAAATAAGGTTAGTTCTATATACAATAAAGTTGAGATACACTGCGTTACAACACACATATAAAATCGGTAGGAACCTATTTACATTTAAATTCACAGCTGTCACTTTTTCTGGAATGTCTCGAAACACAACAAGGACGAATTAAATTTTCCGCATGAATATCTTACTTACTTACTTACTTGTTTTTCAATCCGGATTTTCACACTGAATAAGTAGTTTTTAGGAAATGTATTTTAGGAATCGTACTATTGTGTCCATTATAGGCGTGGGTGCCATGTAAGATTTTCTTAAATATTGTACCACCCTTTAAATCCTAAAAACCGACACTCAATTTTTTCCGAAGAACAAAAATTATGGTTTTTATTTTTAAACGAGGATTTTTTGTATATTTATTTATTTATTTATACCTGAGAAGGAACTGAGAAGGAAGAAAAACGGCCAAGTGCGAGTGAGAATCGCAATAAGGGTTGATTGAACTATTACCATTACTAAGATCTTTCTTTTCTTTTCATCTTGTTGTCGTAGCGGCTAAAGTAATACATATTTTTTGTTTGCATTCAGCAGCTTCAACTGTTCAGCCCCTAGACCCTTGCGATAGTGGAACAGTCAAACGGTAGCACAAGAGGGAGCAATAGGTTACCGTTTGTACTCTTTGTGTATAAAACTTTTAAAATGACGCATTTGTTTAAATTAAGAAACGTCATTGGGCTTCGTCCTTGCCGTACTTACATATAAATATACCCAGTCTGGATGACCGAGGTTTGCTCGGTATTTTTCTTTGGTACGTTTTCTAAAAATGAAACCTAGCCAGATCGATTTATCGCCATTGAAACCGCCTACATACAAAATTTCAAGAAAATTGTTGGAGCTGTTTGCTGCTCAAAATTTCTCATTTAAAGGAATCAGATTAGATAGATAGATAGATAGGGTGCGAGTATGGTATCTACACCAAAGTTTACTGAACAGACGGAACAAACCTTACGTATCACGTTTTTAAGGTTCTTCAAAATTGTAACTTTATTTTTAGTTAAATTTGCATTTAAACATGTTATTCGTACTTTATAAAATAGATTACTTACGTCTTAAAATTTAAATATTGTTACAGTCAATAAAGACTATCAGGGAATTTAAAAATAGTATGTTTTTGGTAACTTTAAAAAAACTATGACTTCATTAGAGACTTTAAAATTTGGCAACTAGTTCGTTAAAATAAGTTAAGGCTCTAAAAACTTACCATCATGACGTAGACGTATGTTTTCAGGGTGCGCAAGAGTGTCCCATATGATCGGTCGGCGTCGCCGGCGCCCGATTGTACTTGGCGCGGTAATCACAGGTCCCTTTTATAGAGACGCGGTTTTGTCTAGCCAATGCACGGGGAGCCTGCACCGAGTGCATTGCGCAGGGCCGCACTTGACACATGCCAAATAATTAAACTGCAGCAACGATTTTCAAGAGCATATTATACCTCGATACGGGTGTCTTAATTAACATGACTCATTCCAAGTCCGAATTATTGGTAAAAATAACTAAAAAATTTTGTTAAATTTGGTTTAGTTTGATAGTTCTACATTATTAAGTAGTTTGAAAATATTGAACTCTAACTAAGCTTTAACAACAAATAAAATTTCTTTTTCAGTAAAACTTTAATGAATTAACTTTGAATGAATTTCGCCTCTGTTCTGCTCAAATATATTGACAAAAAGACTCGTAATATACGAGTACTCTGAATCTGTCCCGCAATGACGTTTAATTAAGTTATTAAAATGTTATTTTCTCGAAGCGAAAGAAGTATGTCAGGATCGTAGCAAGTGGAACAAAGTAGTCTCTGCCTACCCCTGTGGGAAAGAGGCGTGACGGTATGTATGTATGTATGTATTTTCTCGAAGAACACGTGAAAACTTAAGAGTGATTTTTAGCCCCACTTGAACGAATACTGAATTAACTAACGTATCGCATGAGCTAACTATTCGGCAATACATCCGAAAACAAAAGAATGACGTTTGAAATCATAAGGAATGTGTGGTCCAGTAACAACCGCGATGCATTCATGGAATTGCACGCCAAGTGCGGGCCCTGTTGCAACATTATCTTGTTCATGGTACAATAGAATAACTGGCGAGGATCGTAAAACACCGAATAAATCTCGTAGTTATTTTAATTACTTTGATATTTATAAGCGAATTTTAAACAAAGTAAGGATATGTCTGTTAGTTTTAACAAACGAGTTTGTTTCAGAAGGGCTAGGTGATGTCGTTAAGGCGATTTTTCTTTATTTCTTCAACTGAGTAGTAATTTTATACTAAATTAGTTGTTCCCCGCGGCTTCGCCCCCGTTCCAAGTTTTTTTTAATCTTTATCTTTTTTTCTCCATAGAAACATTCCGTGGGCGTTAAGAAACACATTAAAAAAAATTGCTGAATTGGACCAGCAGTTCTCGAGTTTTGCGCTTAGCAACATTCATTTTTATCTATATACGAGTAGTTAATCTTCTTTTGGTTCCTAAAACTTGAGACAAACAAGGCAAACGAGCAAGTGGATCACCCAATCATATATGGTCACCCCTGCTCATAGGCACTCGCAATAGGAGAGGGGTCGCAGATGCGTTGCCAACATAAAGGTTCGAGATAGAATTCATCTGCCAATAATTTTCCCGTCTGTGTAATCACTTGAAAACATAATAACACAGTCATGCCGGCTCAGCTACAGGATTAAAAAATAAAATGGCGGTTACGATCCGGACTCTTGCGCAAGGTTCTATCCTGCGCAAAAGACGTACATAAAAAAATCTCTATCATTAAACTATATCGAGTAACAATATATGAAGCGAACATTGTACAATACATTAGAGCTACGATTCCCATTCTCTTTACTCCTCGAAACCTTATTCAAGGAATTGAGCAGAATCAAGCATTCAGTAGTTTTACAGAGATCCAACTTTTGGCATCAGAATTCGATGTATATTCATACGGAATCCTTAGAATGCATCCACAGAACAATTCAGATAAGCAGAGCACATTTTGCAAAAAATCTGCAATAAACAGACGCAATCGATAGGTTCGAACAAATTGATTCCTAACCCACTGTGGAACCATCTCACAGTAAATGTCATAGTGACGTTACATTGAATTGACTAGGAAAATCATGTGATTTTTGTGTAAGAACGCTGTACGATGGTTCGGGAATCAAATTGTTCGGTAGAACAAGACTTTTAATGAATACTGTATTCATTAGTTTTTATGACCAACTAATGGTATTCGTAGAATCAGGAGTGAATTAATGAAGTTTATCAAACGTCCATAATAGTTAAATGCGTGATATTCCACATTAGTTTTGATTTAAAGCCTTTACTCCTGAGCCAGTAAAGTTGGAACAATAAAACTATTGTTGTTAAGTACAAAGCCACGCGGGCGCCGTTGTGAATGCTCGCGGAGGCTAATCTCATTGCTGATTAAAAGGAGTCTTTTGTGTAGAACGGTTTCACACAGTAATGGGCATATCGGTCATGATTTCGGGCCTTATTTAGTACCTCGTTAATTTTTAAATCTGCGAAAATTCCTTTTTGTGTCCCTTGCTGTGTGTTTGATACGCAGTCACGTAACCTAGACACCAACACATAAATGGACAAAATTTTGAATTGTTTTTTAATGTTTTTATGTTTTGTGTTATTTTCTGTGAGAATGTAAGTTATTAAAATGTTATTTTCTCAACACATGAAAACTTGAGTGACTTTAGCTAATAGACGGTACGTGTGACCGCAGAGCTGGCAGCTTCCTTGGACAGCGTATTAGTATCGCTGTCTTTGGGGGACTGCTGCATTTTCTTTTTTGTACCTATGAGTCGCTTAATTTCAAATTCGGATTAGATAAGTCCAATTCAGATTAATTCAGATTTATCATAGTTTGAAATTAAGCAACACCTATGTCAGTGTACTTGTCAATTGATTGCCCATCTTAAAATTCCAGCATTGCATCAATTATCGAAGTCGTTAGTTTCGCAAATATGACTTCTTAGTAAACTATCTCAAAATAAAAACAGTTGAGTCGAGACTTTGAATCCATTTAGGTATCCAGAAGGATATAAACACAATTAACCTGTGTAAAGAACTATTAAATAAGACACGCAGTGTTCTCCAAAATAGGGCATGTGATTAAAACTGTGGTATTTTCAACTAAAACTAAAAGCCACTTTACAGCCTAGCTATAAACAGGCACACCTATTTTGCGGATTCCGTTGAACCCGCGTAAAAAGATGACTCGTACTAGAAATATTTTTCCGTGGCCTAAATCTTTTTAATTTGAAGGTATAATAATATTATTAAGTAGTATACCACATCCAAACGGTACTATATTTTGTCTCATAAAATTGAAGTTTGGAATGTAGTTTGACATAATTTCTTTAGTTATTAACGTTTTATTTCTAAAACAGTAAGTTTTTTTAGAACTGATAGTTAACTAACCTAACCAAATCCACTACATTCTGATGACTTTCCAAAATTCGTGAAAAATGCACGGTATCATTATGTTACGATAAAAAATCAAATAAAGGGACCCGCACCCAAACATAACTTATCAAATTTATTATTCAAATATTAGGATTAGTAAGATCACGTGTTTGGAGTTTGTTTACTATAGATAGACTGTAGGTATTATTAATGCGTTCATTACTAAAGCGTTTGACTGAGTGAACCCGCACAAAAACTTTACCCGGTTACGGCGCATGCAATTTACGAATGTTGTTTCAACTCAACTTTTTACACTGATTACTCAGTATTACTGAACATTGAATGTAACGTATTTTTTCAGACTACCAGAACTTTAGAAAAACTAACAGAACTAGTATTAAGAGGAATAGAATGTCACTCAAGTTAAAAAAACAAGCCGCTTATATTTATATTCCTAGCAAAGTCTGTAACGAAGTTAATTGTTTACTAATAAGTAAATCCAGAGATTGTGCTTCAAAAAGAATTAAATTTCACTGTCGAGTGCTTGCCTACAGTAATTTAGAAAAACGTCTAAAAACACAAAAAGTGGACTAAGAAAGTAGCGACTGGAAGAAAACACAAAAGATGTCATTTCTGCTCCTCCTGTAATTAGTTATTAGGTATCGTGGTGTCTAATTAGGTAGATAATAAAAAAGAAAACCTATTACAAATCATGGTAAACGTATTGTTACGTTAGGCTCTGTCTATCCCTTAAGGGATAAAGATGTGATTTAGGTATGTATGTATGATGTATTACAAATGTAGAAACACACGTGATATGCAGACAGGTATCATTTCCATATGGGTACTGGTGCATTTCTCATTCGTGTCATTCTTTAGTCATGAAGTTACTAATAAATCTTAAGTCATTGCAAAACGTCGTACTCATTATTTTTCAGTGCTAATAAGATAATGAATGCAATATCCGTTGATATTGTGTAAAATAAATCTGATACTATGTTATACTAAACGGCATCATTTAACTTCACCGTTTGTTGATTTTGCTGACGTAAACGCGATCAAGACTTTTTGCATCAAAAACTTACGTTTGAAACTATCTGTAATAAATAACGTTAATAACGGCCGTGCCGCTTTTTTGCTCGACTTGGCGGAAGCACTGCCGTGCCCCCAGATTTCATAAGTCATATATATTTCTGGCATATTTCTTGCATTTAATTTTAGTTTTATTTATCTTGTTAATTCTATACTTTAATAGTAAAAATTATCATAAAATTACAATCTAAAGAACCTGTCACTACTGAAATGGTCATTTGAACTACAAGTAGGCACTAGGATGCGCTAGCGCCATTCACTAACCTAGCTCCCTGGTTAAGGACAAGCTACTTAAGAAGTTACTAAAATTAAGTTGAAACATTCATTACAGTCAACTATGAGTCAAAATTTAATTTATTGGTTAATTTACTGGTGCCTTGTGCTGGATAGCGTTTAAACCATATTTTTTCCCTACGCAGCTAGCCTTTGGTTTCTAAATTACATATTTGTTTTATATGAACATTGAAATCCGAAGTTTATACCTTCCAATTTTATACACACTGTGTGGATTCCCTTATAGTAATAGTTCATTAATACCTTCAAGAAAATCCAATTTAAATTACAAATGTTGCACTTCAATGTCATTATTTAATATATTTTAAAAGGTAAAAAATAAAACCTAACTGTATACTGGTTACTGCATTCTTCTAAAATAGACGGCGTATTTCAAAAGTACCTTGTATTACCTAATTATAACAGTAATTATTGTAAATAGGTACTACGACAAGGACGCAAAATCTGTCTTTATTGTAGAGCTTGTGCAGTTTCATTGGACAATTGCTCAGTCCTGCGGTTATGTGGCATGAACTTTAACTACATTTAAACTTGAATACTTGGAGAAGACGTAATTGGTAGGGACACCGCCTTTTTGAAGTACTTACAATGTACTTTGCATTATGAAATGGGTACTTCATATCGTTAATTTCGAACGACAGATTTTTGTATAAGTGTTTTTAAAATAGCGCTGCATATTTTTACAGCATTTCTACGGACTTTTACGAAAAGAGCCATGGTAAATTCGTTACACAAACTACGGTAATTTTTTTGCGGCCGTCTATCGCTTAGTTAATTACTAGCAGAAGTCGTGCCACTCTATTTAACAATACATATTTCTTGTTAAGTCAAACATACGTGTCGTACTAATGTCATCAGTACATCACAGATCAAGTCACAGAATCTAAACTACCTACTACCAAACTGTTACTATCGTAAAACGACGTAAATAATAGACTGGCTTTGAGGAGTGTCCCAAAGAAAACCACTGAACTTTGACACATAGTCGGTTATATTTAGTTGCAACGGCACCTCGGATGCAACGATGCAACGGTGTCATCTGGGCGGGTCCCCGACTATTGGCTCACTTCCCAGCTCAATTACGAGTTACGAGCACGTGAACTCGGCTCACATTTAAATCTAGGAATTCAAAGATTATTATTAAAGTATGAAACTTTATACTTACCTTTACAATTATCTTGATCAAAAGAAAAAATTAAAACCAAATTTTCTAAAACTCAGTACTCGAAAGAAGTGAAGTTTGTGCTGATTATGAAAAAAAATAGAGTCGTTAAAGTGGAAGAATAATATGTCTTATTTATCTTGTTAATTAGTATTGTACATACATATATGTATATTGCAATAATATAAAACCGTTAGCAGAAAAAACTGAAACGTTGACATTATTTCATTAGATTCATTTTAATACAATGGTTTTTGTATGTTTGTGTGTCTATAACGCCTGTCTAACAGTACGTTTGTTTAAAATAAGCTGGGACACTACGGAATGCCGTCTTCACATGTAGATTAAGCTTAGGCTGAGCATCATATTGGGTTACGTAAAGGTTACGGGCAATACGACGTTAAAAAACACTGTTAGTAAAAGTGCCTCTAATAAAAAATAAATCGCTCCTAAAATGTTAATCCACGCGAACAAATAATTGCCATCGTTTCTTTTGAATCGCAACAGGTACAATTGTAAGGGTTTTATTAATACTTATTAAGGGAAAATTTACATGCTTTGTTTAAAAATCTAACTTAAGTCATTAAAAAAAAATCTAACATACTGACGTTTAGGGAAAACGGTAAGTAATCAATTTTCTGGGAATCAAATGAGGTCAAGTGGTATAAGACTATGCTTGAACAAAACTATTGATAGAGCCTATCGCAAATAATGCCATGTTTTCCGATAACACGCAATTATATTCTACTCCCCGCGGTGTAATACTAACATTTATAAATTGATGTTGCTGATACGTGATCTTTTACATTAAGCCAAAATAACTTATTTTATTAACTCTTTATATTAATAACAAAAACGTTTACTAATATTTTTATCAGATTCTTAAGTATGATAGAAGGTTTAAAATATTTTAAAGTGCCCCCTGATGTTTAACTGACTCCTTTATCAATTCTTAAATAGGTTTTTACAAAAATTGGCATGTTTAGTGGCACCTTTGGTCTCGCTTTTATCGTAATTCGTATACGTTTGTTGTTCAAACTAATAAATGGCATGGTATTAACCATATTTTAAGGTTCTATATTGTTTTCTGAATAAATTCCTCAGCCCACATACAGATGGCACAATCTTAAAGGTCAGTATTTGATTTTGTTTCCTGTTTTGTCGAGTTTTATGTAAATTATTCCTGAGTCGTCTTCATCGCTTCGACGGTATGCTACATACTTGCATTAGCATGCAGTTAACACTTAACAAATTTGCGAAATAGTTTGTTTTGATCTCCAACATTAAGTTACCTCAGCAGCAGTAACAGGTAGGTAGGTATTTGTAATTAAGAACTTAAATACGTAACTGCCTACAGCCGCGACATTAAGAAGGAGAAGGTACTTTATTTCTTAATTAATGATTTCCTAATCTTCTTCGGATTTGTACGCGTAAATCCCAAGGGTTTTTCATCATTTTACAAACTCTCTTTCATTTGTCAAACATTTATTGCCATTATGATAAACTTTTTGAAAACTAATTAGACAATTAACACACACACACAAATCACAGGAATGGGTTTAATTTTTTTTTTAATTTTATGAATTAGCATATTAAAGGGTTGCGTAATGAGTTGGTGACATAATTAATTTGTAAAATGATTGAATCGCGTCCAGTAGACAGTTTTCGCATTTCTTGGCGAATGTGAGATATTTGAGGTTAGTATTTTAATGAAGCACCTTGAATTCTCTGAAAAAGTTGTTTTGAACGCGTTCTCAATTCTAAGCATTCTTATAGATTATTTTTCTTACTTGCTTCGCTGTTGCCCATTTTGGAAATATCAAAATCTCCTATTAGAAATTGACGACTTTATCAAACAAAATTTAGAATCGATCCTTAACATTCAACTCAGCGAAGATTCCTGGTCTCAAGCATCCCTACCCATCCGCTATGGTGGGCTTGGGATCCGCAAAATTACGAGTGTGTCTGTTCCAGCATTTTTGTCTTCGGTTCATAGCTCAGCTAGTCTAGTAGGTAAAATCCTTAAGGACTTGTCCTCTAACTACTTGACTGCTGGCTTGGATGAAGCCAAAAATGCTTGGACAATTGCCAACCCAAGCTCAAAATTTCCCGATAACCCAAATTCACAAAGGAGCTGGGACGACATAACTTGCAAATTAGTTTTTGACAACCTCATAAGCAATAGTTCGGGGTCTGATCGAGCGAGGCTTTTAGCAGCGGGAACTAAAGAAGCCGGCTACTGGTTAGAAGCCTACCCTTCTCCCAACACCGGAACCTTTTTAGACCCCGAAACATTTCGTATATGCACCTGCCTCCGCCTTGGCCTTCGTTGCTGCACACCTCATAGATGCCCCTGTGGCAAGGATGTAGACCCCTTAGGACACCACGGATTGTCTTGCCTAAAGAGCGCTGGCCGCTTCTCGAGGCACGCCGCGCTGAACGACATCATCCGCCGGTCACTTGCCTCTGCCAATGTCCCTGCTTTGTTGGAACCAACGGGCATCGCTAGGGACGACGGCAAGAGACCGGACGGTATGTCTATGATTCCGTGGAGTGTGGGACGTGTGCTGGTGTGGGATGCAACGTGTGTCGACACACTAGCCTCGTCTCACCTTCGCGGAACCACGAGTAGAGCAGGCGCGGCTGCAGAAGCGGCCGAATCAGGCAAGATAAATAAATATAGAGGTCTCAGCACCGAATACAACTTTGTCCCTTTCGGTGTTGAGACCCTTGGTCCGTGGGGTCCTAGCGCTATTAGCCTCTTCAAAGATATTTCGAAGAGGCTAATAGACGCTACGGGTGACCGCAGAGCTGGCAGCTTCCTTGGACAGCGTATTAGTATCGCTGTCCAAAGGGGGAATGCTGCCAGTGTCTGTGGAACTATGCCACGGGGGCCCCTTCTTTTATAATTATTTTATTTTAAGATTAGTTTTAGTTTAGTTTTTAATTTAATAGTTTAATTTGTATTAATTTCATTTACGTAATTTTTATTGTATTGTTCATGAATAAATAATTTTTCTAAGTGATATTGATGGAATATAAACATTTGAAAACCACACATTTTCTTTAAACTTTGTTAATTTTAAGAATACGAAGAACGACGTAGCTCTAATTTAATGAAGTAACTAACTGACAATACATTTTCGGGGCTCAAATTGGTGTTAGTACCGTTTTTTTATTACAGATAGCCCCGAATGAGATACCTTACGCAGAATTACGAATCCAATAAATACATTTTCAGCATAACCTCATCCTTAGTATCTAAATGACACTCCAAATCGAGAACATAAAGCGAGGCATTGTAAAGGTTGGAACTTCGTTATCGGTCATATGTCAGGCTAGTGCAGCGAGTACGCATTAATCATGGAGCGACTGTACCAATAATATATTAATGTTGTTCTGAGAGTCGTCGCAAATGCTAAGGTCGTAGGATCGCGGACCGCATAGCATCACGATAGCTCCTGGATGTTTGAGAGGTGAAGAGCGCGCCTGTCACATCACTGCAGCGCAACAAAGGCTTTGCCCATGGAATGGTTACCTACGTTAGCCGTTTAATCGTTTATTATCCATAATAGCAATTCACATAAAAATTTTAGGTACCTAAAAATAATATCATGCAACACAAACAAACGTGAAACCCGGAAGGGCGTTGCATTTTAAGAGGGAGACAAGACCGAAGATATACCTACTTAAAAAATGAAAAAGTTTGAATAAAATGATTTTTGTATCAGTAATAGTGGATATACAATTAATAGTCATGACGTTCTGATAGTTTATCTTCAGATAGAAAAACAAAGGAAATTTTGCAGAGGTGTCACTGATGTTGTAAATAAGACATAAAATAAACGTATTTTTCTAAATTCTAAAGATACAGGGTGTCCAGCAAGAGGAGCACAATCGCGCGCGCAAGCTAGTTGGTCATTTTGCGTAATTATTTTTAGTTGTTTATTTACTTACACTTCATTATTACATAATTCACATACATGATTCACATCGTTTGTTATATATTAAACAATTTGCAACAAGTTAATTAATAACTAATCGCCGGGAAACGTGATCGTTTAGAACTTATTTTTAAATGATTTAGATGATTGGTATAAACTTGTAGCAATAAATTATTTTTATTAACACAAATTATCCTCTTTAATCTTCATTTTGTAACGAATCTGGTTTTACTTCTTACCTATTGCTTTTCGTACCAACGTTAAAGGATTCCAATTCTAAAGCTTCATATTATTTTACTATTTACCACTTAACTAGTTAAACAAGATCTGTTTTGGGGTTAGCATCATCTCGAATACTTGCATGAAGCTCAAACCAAATTTTAGTACTGGAAAGATATTTATGTATAAACTATCTAATAGCCAGATAAAGCTGTTAAAATTCTTTTAAACATCATATTGAACTTTTTTAGTCCATTGTTTATCTCCAAAAAAACCTGCTAATGATTTATAATTCCGTTTCAACAATGAAGCTTGAATGAAGAATGATGATGATTTCACACTAATCTCCGCCAATAATGGCACGTGTAAGTTTTTTGACATAAGCCGTATTTATTGGACCGTTCAGGTGGGTCGTTCCTCGCAGCTAGACATAGATCGATCTTCCGAAACTACTTGACTACTTATATAAATTCTGGGGAATTGCGTCATAAGACAGATGAAAACATCGAGGCGTGGGCTCTGCTCCGTGAACGACTACTATAAAAACCAAGGGCAATCGGATTCGACTATGTGATCCGTCTTCTATCGTTATATATTGTCGTATTAGCATCCAAATTGCCCTTCTTGGACGATTTATATGCGTCTATGTCGAGTTTGTGAAACTTTGATCTGATAGCGCCCCAGTTTAGAATAGCACCTTTGTTTTATAGTTGTTTTATTGCTCATTTGTTTTATTACCTAATCGAATTTGAATATTGATTGTTATCGACAGGTTACTTGATATAGGGTTCGATTCAAAAACTATTAAACGCAATAAAACTGTTAGGACTATTTTTAACCTTATTATGATATTAACATAATTTTACGATAGTATTACAGTTTAAGCATAAGTTTACAACAGCAGTCACTACTCAATTTGTATATTAATTTATATTAACTTCAGAGGTTGGGAATGCGGTTGGAGGACAAACTTTCTTGGACTTCCAATTTCCATTTTGTACTTTTGCAGATTCGGTTTAATCCGATACTACACTAAATGGCAAAACGTTATTAAACGAAATAATTTAAAGAATTTGTCATTTTCCCGGGATAAAAACTTTGAAAACATACATCTGTATACCTAATGTACCTATAATTTTATTATTAGTTAGCATTAAAATCATAGTTGCTATATTTATATTTATTATTGCATTGTTACCAAATGTAGTGAAATTTTACAGAAAACGAAATTTATAAGTATTCCCTGACTTTGCCAAAATAAAATGCTGGCTATGCGGAACCACCAATTTCATATATTTCAATGAATTTATACGATATTTTTCTTAACTGTGCGAATTCCACGCTGGCGATTTTACATGATTTCATCAATCAGTGTAATTTATTGAAATCCATGTAAAATAAAGTGTATGATTAATACGTAACAAAGTTCATTAAGTTAAACTGTTGCTAATTATTACCCATTAATCTAAGACACGCATGATATTGATTTAATATGTAGAGCATTACTTTATGCAAAGTTACGTAAATTATCGAACCAGTCGGGTAGATACACAAATTTTAATTCTTGAAGTAATATAGCTGAAGTAAATCTTTGTTCTTTTCAACGTTTTATACCACGGAAAAATGAAACTCTTAAATGAAAACCGCGTCTAAATCAATCCAACGGTTCTCGAGATAAATGGGAACATTAGTTTGCGGACAAACACACACAACCTATCACCCTAAACGCATATACCTTCTCTGTTACGTGATAGGTAATAAAGGATCAAATTGTTGTCCGTCTGTTTAGGGATCTGTTTGAGTGGGTAGTTCGCGGGGTGGGTGTCTTCGCCACTGTATTTTCAGGAACGGGTACTTCAAATACTTACAGGTATGGTCTTTTGGAGCTGTGACTGTGCTGTCACTCATAATCACTGTTTTTTTTTCAAAATACTTAAAGATTTAATAATGGTGGTACGTATATGGCTTTGCGCTCGTGAAGATGTATACTACTTTGACATAGTACCCTGAAATAGGTCATGTGCACCACCAATTGCAATGCGTCGCAAAAAATGGGTAATCAAATGTTACCGTACAAATAGCTGCATGCTGTGAGTCATTTACTGGCTTATTTGGATGTTGGAACCAGTCTAAGTGTCAATCGCAAGTGCCCTTTTAGCCAGGTTGTAAGAGAATCTAGCTCGCGCCCGTAGCTGCGGCCCCTATGGAAAATTCTA
This sequence comes from Pandemis cinnamomeana, assembly GCA_932294345.1. NCBI lineage: Eukaryota > Metazoa > Arthropoda > Insecta > Lepidoptera > Tortricidae > Pandemis > Pandemis cinnamomeana. The sequence goes on from OW028706.1 coordinate 8,089,887, forward strand.
ATACGGAAGGTAAATTATCAACATTACAAAAGGCATCTTCATGAATTTTAGCTACCTAGTCATAATCTCAGTATGGGCTGGAAATTGTTGCACAGGTCAGGACTTTTATTTTCATTTGTTCGGTCATACTATACGTGTATTAAAGCGTATACCGCACGTACGGACGAACGGATAGTTATATGTTTGCCTGTGGTCTATTCTGTATGACCCACTATTCCTCTTAGTGACTTAGGTACTTCACATGAATATTTTTTATATATGTGATAGCAATAGGTGAAGATGATTACTGAGTCTCCATTCAAACTAATATTGTAAATGCGAATTTGAGTTTGTTTATTTCTTTTTTTGTTACGCTTTTACGCGAAAACGACTCAACTGATACTAATAAGATTTGGCATAAAATAGTTTTGAGACCCTGGGAAGGACATAGACAAATTGCCCCGGGCGTGCGATAAACGAGTCCTCCGCAGACGATGTGGCGCGCAACAGCTAGTATTCTTACAGGTAAGGGTAATGTTTGCACTAAAGCGCTAAAATGAATTTCGTGAGATGACCTGTAACAACTCAGCTAAACCCAGCCGAATTTTCAACAGTGGATAACTAATAATAACGCAAAGATTTGTACAATAATATCACATTTATTTATTCACAATACATACAAGTGACAATATCCCTAAACATCAGAATACTGAGACAATCGATAGAATTTGCTAAATGGTTCGATGATCAATCTACTGGCGAGGAGCATTCCTGGCGATGTACTCCAGGGCGCGGGCGATCTGAGGCGGCACGGGGGGAGGGGTGGGGATGGCGTTACCCTGAGAAAAGAAGAAAAGTTAATTACAATTGCAAATAAGTTGTGAAATGACGATCGCGCTCTATTTTTTGTGTAAAAAGCCCGTGTTTTGTTGAAACTCATGCCTGAATAAGCGTGAAGCATTAGAAGGATTCTTACAAGAAGAACTATGCCTACGTATATCAAGAATCGTTGTTTCTGCCTGATTATCTATGAATAGAATGTGTGTTGTGACGCTATTTAAAGAAGATGTGAGAACAGAGAATATTTTGGGTTGATGATAAAAGTTTATAGACTACTCTTTTTTCATCCACAATAAGGTTTTTGTTGAAACAAGTCTGAAGTCAATGACCCAGCAGCATGCTAGATTGATTGCTTAAAGCGGAATTATTCATACATACAGTTCGTATCTCATTTGCAATGCTCATTAATCAATTGGCATGTAGTAAATTAATTACGTCTACACAAAATTTTACTGTTACTATGAAAATAAATCGTCATTGTAAATGTGAGGTACCAATGGCATGATTCTTACTAGCGGAAAGCATCTATATAATTCGCACCCTTCGTGGAATAAAGACGTAAGTCCCATGGTAGGTCAATAGGACTTACGTCTTTCTTCCACGAAGGGTGCGAATTATGACTTAAATAAGTTTAAAAATATTGATATTGAATTGTAAAAATCTATTGGCCTATTTCATCGTAGATTCTACAGAGCCAGAACTATTGGATGCGGCCAAATTCATAAAACAGAGTTGTAGCAATTTCACGCAAGTGAACGCTCCAACTTAACGGCCCAGCCGTGATACCGCGCAACCGAAGGCACGTCGAGCAAATTCTCTATTCATTGCTCCGTCGACACGCTCATCGCCCAATGGCTACTTGACAACACACGCAATGAATTACAAAAACGCAAGCCGGCCGCCGGTTGTGTAAAGTCGTGGTTGATCCGTTAGTCATGCGTGAGCTCTTACCACGGGTTGGTAGCCGTTCTCGTCAGCGATGTAAGAGATGGCGATGACTTCTCCCTCGGGTGAGGTCCAGGAGTAGGAGCCTTGTGCGACTACGGGTACCACTGGAGGGTTGCCTCCGAAGTTGCGGGGGGTGCCTTGCTCTTGGGCCGCGATTCCGTTGTCGGTTTCGTAGCTAGAAAGAAAAATGATAGCATTAGTGAAGAGCAATGAGAATTTTCAAGATTCTTGGGCCATCAATTGTAGGTTTTGTAAACACAATGTGGCTTTGGAGGAACGATTTAGCAACAATGGTCACTTAAATCTCCTAAAAAGGAACATTGTTTTTTAGGAATTGACTTCCTAAATCATCGCAATGGATACTTAATAAAAACATTAAAAGTGCTCACAAGTAGTTGTAGCTTCCATCAGGTCCCTGGTCATTGCCGAACTTCAGGGTCTGTGCGTTGGCATCACCAGACACCCTGGCGATGTAGCGCGCGGGCGGTGCGGCGGTGCTCACGGGACGGTACACCTAGAGGATAAGGTTGCCAGGTGTGAAAATAAAAATAAAATATTATCGTGGAACAATTCACACCAATGGACTTAGGCTCAAACTAGGCCTATTTTGTACAGGGGAACCAGGCAACGGATGAACATAAAAATAGATTGTAACATCCATGACAGTACAGACATTCGTATTGCTTATACAAGCGCTTGTCACTTGACAAGGATTTCGAACGCAGATCCTCTAACTTTATAATCAGGGTCACTAATCAGAACCACTTGACAGAAGCAAAGCTAGATGTGAATTTCAAAGGATCGATGCTACACGTCTCTGCTTCATTTCGTATCCAAAGAAGCTCACCCTATTGTAGCATGTTTTGTACAGAGGGTAGCACGATGCGAATTACTGTCACTACCATGCATCCGCACGCGTTATCCTGACATATATGATAACATTGGTAACTCTACCTGGGGACGGTACGTGGTTCTCGGGAAACCAGGGAAGCCGGCGAAGGCGCTGGCTCGGTTGAAACTCCCAAGTTGTGCATGGGCGGCTGCCACCATGCAGGCTAGAGCGACAAGCTGCCAATTCGAAAAGAAAATAATAGTTAGTTTACAATTTTTTATAAAGCACATTATAAAATTTATGGGAAGTGTGATCCTAAGATAACTTTTTGACTGCAATATTTACAACAATATTGTGATTAATGTTAGCCTCTTGTTTAGTTTACGATTAAGTGAATATTTCTTAATTGCCATCGATTTTGTTGTAAAATGTTTTTGTTGTTGTACAAATTGTCATCGTTGCAAAATTTGTAAACAATAAATATTCCTCTTATTTTTTTCGATTGCTATTTATGTCTTTATCAATATACCAAATGTTTACATGACACATTATATTAAGTAAGTAAGCTTTTAAATTCTGTTGTAATTAATGCTAACTCACAGCAAATTTCATTTTGATTTGAATAGTTTGTCTGTCTTCTTTGAACTAGTTTGTTTGAGTGTTGATAAAAAATCGCTGCGGGCATTTATATAGGTATCAGAGTGAGATCCACCCACTTCGTACTCTAAACTGCAATAACATTTAAATATTTTGATGCGAGACCGATAAATTGCTTTATTAAGTATTACTAGTATATAGCTATATTAGTAAACATATAGATGTATAATAAAAATATACAAAACACTGAACTTATCTATTTTTAATATAGGTATTGGCAACTTGCAGAAAAAAAACTAATCTGGTTTAAGTCATTGTAACCTGGTTTAAATTTGAAAGTTTTATGCTTTTCTACAAAAAACGGAGGTTAAAACTAAAATATGTAGTTTTGTTTTTTATTTGTTGTTTTGGCCTATGAGTATCTAATTAAATTAGACTATGTGTTAAATCTACTGAAATTTTGAGATGTTTCAAATGGTGTTTAGAAAGGAATTATGAAATTTAATCATGAATAGTTTGGTTAGGTAAGTTTTTACTGACTGTGGCAAAAAAAGGTAGCATTCGCATTTTTAATCAACCCGTATCTTAGTAATCCCGATTCACGGGCGCTACTACTTATCTTTCTGGGTAATGTTTTTACGTGTCCAAATATCATAATTTGGTAAGTGTTTAATATCACTCAAATATGCAGTAAATCTAGAACCAATAACTGTCATTTTTGACATGTTAACGGTGTTATGACACCAAAAAACGTCTCTGGCTTTTAAGGCTTTTACAGCAATAAGAATTTTATAACGCAACGGCAGAAATGGCTGATGGACTATGTCAAAAGAGTAACATTTATATAACAAAGCATTGAAAGTCTGAGGAATAAAGTTATTTACTCTCAGCCCTCTATATGTGTAGGTAGGCAACACATCAGCCAGCATTCCCTCGGGTGTTGCGGTTGTCTACGAACAGCGGTGATTGCATACCATCCTGTGATTCACTTGCTAGTTTTTCGCCCTTACCTTTATCTATCTAAACTAGTCGAGCTACGCACATGCAATCGAGGTGAGGCGTAGTTTTACTCAAACTATTTCTGTTGTTGTCAAAATTCCGTCTTTTCTCTTTATATGTACGGTCAAGTACAAAAATAAGTACCTATTGATAGGAACTTCTCAAAAATATGTCCCACGACCTTATTACGCCGGTGTAAGAGCGTATGGTACTTATTTTTGAATCTTTGTCTAAATACATATTATTACACTTGACTGTATATGGTGTGAGCAAACAAATCGTTTTTGCAATAGCATATGTATCAAATAATGAATTTATAAATAGGTGGGAAAGTAGTTACCGATCCCCTAGGTTGTGCGTAGGTAGTTCATTAATAATGCTTATAAGTATTTTTTTACTTATTTTTCCGTTATTAGAGATTAAGTTGTTAGCGATAGTTGAAATAGGGTAGAGAATAGGGTTGTATTAAAAGATGTTTTTAATTAAACCAGTTGAAGAAACATATATATCATTTAATTTATTACTGCTTGCTACCCTGAACGCTTGCCTTATGTAGCACAAAATTTCGAAAAAAGAGTTGTTTAAATTACCCGAGTCCTGCCGATTCCATAGAATCCTTCGTAAAAGTCCATAAGATACATCAGGTTGTAGTAGAAGATCGTCGTTGTTAGGTAACTTTGCATTTTAATCTGCTTTTACTGGCCTCAGGTCACCTGTCGCATCCTTGATCCCAACAGTATCCTGATAATCTCGATTCAGGGGCATTTTTATTGTAGCCGAATTAGCAGTCTACTTATCTTTCATTCACAATTTTTACTTAATTTCCGAGCAATGTAGTCGATAGGTACCCTCAAGTCAAAAACGTAATGCTTCACTTCGATTGGCATTATATGCCGAAATAATTGTGTGAGGGTTTAAAATGCCGCAACCCAAATATGTAACTTTAGGAAATTAGAGCATAACGTATACATCTTTTGATTAAAACCGTTTTAATCATATTTAAATTAATAATATTTCAGGGGTTAAGTTCAAAGTCGTGTGCAATTAATTTAAAGACGTACAAACTTCACACTTTGCGTCTTAAGACATCATATTAATTAGCCACTAACTTTAATTGAATCGCTGACGCCATTAATTCTTGCTGCATAACTTCTTATCAAATAGCAAAAATATCGAATAAATTGAATAGATAATTCCACACTGAATGCAGGATGATATGAGTACTTGACGTGATGATGTATTGAAGAGTATCATTATTCGTTTCGGTAAATAATCGGATTTTCCTGATTAGTTATTGATTATCTTTATTCCTCATAATGAGAATATAATTAGAGCCATGTGCCGAAAAGATTGATAATTTATTCATATAGTTTAACTAATATTTAATAGTGTATTATTTTTTTATAGGAAGTGGCTTAACAGAGGCGTGTACCTATAATGCAAAATTTTGTAGGATTACATCTAATGAGAAATTAAGTCAGTTACTCCTGTTCAATGATTTCAAAAACATACAACAAGCTGGCCTTTGGAAATGATTACAGTAACCTTTCAACACTGAACAGATCATCGTTTTTAACTTTAGCAACAGCTATAACATTTATGTGAACTAATCTGTCGTAAAGTTTTGATAAGCTATAACCCTCGATTTTTTTATAGTTCCATATCAATTTTACTCATTCATTTATCGATTTTGCTAATCATTTAGCTCGTTCTACTATACGTACGATTACGATCCACCATAGACATAAAGTGGTTCATTCTGGTTGGACTGCAACTGACCATGTTTTCGTAACCGTAAAGTAACATGTTAACTGGAACCCATTTTTAGTCCTTCATTAAAGATAACTTCTTAATGTTATATTTTAAAGCGATTTCCATTCAACACGATCACGGTCGAACGAAACGCAGAGTTGTATCGAAATTGATGATTATATAATAAGGGGCCGAACACAACCCGTTAAATATCTAATTGAATTAAAACATACCATCGAATGAAATTGACATTCCTTGTATATCGGGCATTACCGCTTCCGTGAATAAATGACTTTATTAGGTACCGCTTTGGCTGACATGGCTTCCACTTAGCCAAAAAAAGTTAACGCTTAAAATAATCAGGGATTTTTTGTTTTTTTCTACGGTAAAGCCAAAAGGAAGGATTTAAGTCAAACGGTATAATATGGTATGGGTGTTTTATTTGTATTGTTTCAATCGTACGCCGAAATAAAGCGTCTTATTTTGATTGGTGAGGTATAAATCGATTCAAAATAGTCTGGATGACTTACGCTACGTCTTGTATAGAAGAAATCATTTTAAAGCATTATTTAGTTTAAAACCTGAACAATGTTTTTTTTCTTTGAAGTCGTTTGGTGTGCGAGTTACCACTAAGTCGATATGACTTTAAAGGTTAGATGTACATAGAAAATTAGATTTTTTAAAGTACAAATATTTGCTGAGGTTTATTTAGGAGAATATTTGAGGAAATTATGAGCTCGGAAAATCCTCAAAATCCTCTCTTTTTCCCTATCTGGGTTTTAGTTCTTATACTTATCCGGGTTGTTAATGTATTGCTTGACTTTTAGTACTAAAGGATAGAAGTTCTTGACAAAACTTTTATATTTTTTGCTTAATCAAAACAGATACTATTCTAATGCATTGTCAGTGTAATTTTACGAACAAAATTGTGTTTAGTTGGTAACCCAAAACATTATATCTGTAAGTTTGACATACACACATACATACATGACGTCTTTAGCCCTTACGGGGTAGACAGAGCCTAAGGTAACAAAACTTTAAGGCCACGTTTAGCATGATTAAGGGCGTATAGCTGGAAAGGGAAATCAAAATGGTGATGGGTTGCTAATCGCATCGCCTATAACATGATTCCTAAGACTTTCGCCCATTCCCTCGATGGGATTTTGCCATCTGCGCGGGTAGAGAAGCAACTGGTAAATTCTATGTTTTTTCTTTACTCCCAGACCAGCATGGAAAAAGTATAAGTTTGAAGAATAAAAAATAAAGCGAGCGCTAAATGATTTTAGCCTGTGCCATATTACTTGAATATATTAACAGAAATAATGAAAATTGATACTAATTTAGCGTTTTAACTACTTAATTATTTGATTGCTTCTCGAAGGACATGTGCCAACTTATAAAGTTTATACTTCTTGGCGTTAAAGTTAATTATAGACATAAACGACGCTTTAATATTATGAACACTTGATTTTGTTGCGTTATTGCAGCCTTGACTGTAAGCTTCCCCCATAGTGACTGGAATCAGTAAAGCTACTTTAACATTTTAGACAATATTCGGATATACTTTTTTATTATTTTTGTTAGTTTAACAAGAACCTAATGGGGCTTGAATTGAGAACACTTGGCCCGACTAGCAAAATAAAGGGTTAACATAATTAATAATAAGATTAATGAATCGATTTTGTTGATAACGGAACTCCGTTGTCCGTCCGTCCGTCTGTTTATCTGTCAAGTCCCTTTTTCACAGGAACGCGTAGAGGTATAAAGTTGAAATTAATACAAAAACCTTAGATTTGCGGCTACTTAGAATTGAGAAAAATTCAATGAATTATCGTGCTCCTGAGAAATAGGTAGTGCTTCCATAGTTGTCCTACGAATTTTAAATTTGGTATAAAGGCACAACTTTGAAAATTAGTCAATTTTATTATGCCTGTCTGTCCATATAAGTAGCTAACACTCAATTATTATACTCACTTGCCGAATTTACACAACCCTCAATGCGCGAGTGCGACTCGCACTTTTTTTGCTACATCAGAGAGCAATGACAACAATATCCTGAAATAATAAAAGCTAGAGTTATTGGTCTCGCACACAAAGGGTTTGGCATAACCATAGCGATAAAAACCAATACAATGCAAATCTATATAAATAAAAATGAATCTTCGAAATATATGTACGCGCATGCATAACTTCCAAACGACTGCACCGAATTGTATTATTCTTTTTTAGTTGTGTTTGTTACTCTTTGGACAAGGTTTATATAAAAAAAAACAACGGGTTGCGCTCCGGGAGTACCGGCAGAAGTAAATCTACACACACACACACTCGCGCAAGCGCCCAGCGCCGCTTAAACGGCCCAACAGCAACTCTCCCTCCGTCTTACGAATTTTTGATCAGGTCACGTGACCTGACGCAAGTTTATCATTTTTTACCAATCCCAAAAAATCTTACGCACTTTCGATCAGGTCACGTCACCTGACGCGAGTGTAACATTTTTTACCCATCCCAAAAAGTGCACAACGCCGTGAAAGAAGTTTTTTCACTTCAGTAAAAGCCGCGGGCAACAGCTAGTAAAATATATAAATACAAAATATATTTCTTGTATAGGCACGCCTTTAATTTCTTCCTTTATAAGTAGGTACCTACCAATTTTACTCGTTATTTATTACTTTGTGTTACTTTTTATTAATAAGGTCTAACCTGTTTATAATTCAAAATATAGATATTATACACAAAAGCAGAAGTTTGTCAGTAAAGTCTCATAGGCACCCGTTGTACAAGTAACTCCAAAAATTTCCACCTTTCTTAATTGCGTGAAATAAACTGACAGAGCTGTTTTAAAAATGTTTGGTTCAATTCAATATTTTCTAGTTTAAGTAATGTAATAAATTTAAATAAAATGTTTTTGCTATCGATGTTAATTTCAATAAAGGAATTACTGTAAATCCGATCACCGATCACATTGCAATAAAAGCACCGCTAGCAAAAAATAATAGGTACATTTATTTTTATTTAACGAAAACTTCATTCGGCCTAAATAGCTAACATTTTCTAAGATTGTTAGGTGTAGCGTAGGAAACACAGTGTATTGTTACATCAAGGTATAATCGTCTCGTAAACTAAAGTCGTTATAATATTGTAAAGTGTTATTGATATCTCTGCTTAATGTCAGCTTTAATGCTCACCTCCAAGGATGTTATTTAGGAAGAACTTGGACCGACTAAATTGTATAACAGAGCTAAAATAAATGAGCTAGGTGGGTTCCGTCTATGAAACAATATCAAGAAAATATAAAATTCAACAATATGATATTCAACTTTTTTTCAATGTTTTGGTTCTAAAATCTACATACATACATAAATCACGTCTTTATCCCTTACGGGGTAAAATCTATGGTATATTTTAAGTCTTAAGACCAGAAGGGTTACCATGATGTCTTAATGCGATTCAATTCCGATTTAGTTAAGGTTCGCTCGTTGTCAGGTCCATACTAAAAATGACAGCTTAAACCTGAACTGAGTCGGGATTGAATCGCATTAAGACGTCATGGTAAGGCCCCTTATTATATCTCGATAGGACGCCAAGGCGACGTCATCAGCTACCTTATATAAATTTGGTTGCCAAACCATCACCAAGTTTAGTGAGGAAGCTGCCATAAGTATAGGTATAGCGGTACGGTCGATGAAACTGAATCGCGCAACGTTGTGGAAACTATTCACAAACAATTTCGGGATAATTTATTTGGCAGATGTATAGCCTTTGCAGGGAATAGGTTCCACAGTGGTACGTGATTAGGTTTCTTTGACTGGACATTCCAATATAAATTGTAGGAGAAGGACTTTTGAATTAAAGGAAAGAAAACTCTGGCAAAACTCTCTCTTATCATTTTTCTCCTGTACATTTAATCTTTATTACAGGTCTGTTTTTAATCAATAATTACTTTCGCGATACAACTATTCCATCTCTACATTTCAGTAAAATAAACAGTGGCAGAGAATGGTTCTCATAACTGCAACTCTAAAAATAATGATCTACTTTGACAAATATGAATATTGCATGAGATGAGTTCCTCAGTGGACACATTAATTTGATTTGTCAATTTTATGTGGTGAGGCGTCTTGATTTGTTTTTAGTGCCGTATTTTTGGCAGGTTAAGTGTTAATGAATTACCATGAATGGTAATAGTACTAAAAATCGTGACAGCGGCCCAATGACAACGATATTACCCGCTGTTGTTTTTGGCCATAGGACCCCGTATCTATCTAAAGTCAAGTTTAAACATGCAAGCAAATTTTGCAAGTCTCATTTCGTTGCGGCACTGGCTCTAAGACTTCAAACCCGCTCGCATTATATGATCTCTTCAGCGTAAGGGACACAGTTATGCGGCCATATAGCTCTGTCTCTTTCGCAGAATAGAACTTGGCACGCATTAAATGATTGTGGTAGCCCCCCAGGTTATGTACTGAAACTTGAAAGATTTTTCATGCTGGTTTTAACTGGGCTTAACGTATTCAGTCACGATCTTTAATTGAAGACCCAGTTAATGTTAAATGACAATTCATAGGATTTCATGCAAAACGGCTCCCACATAACCTTGTGTAACCCACGTAGAATGTTTACTATCGGAATCTAACTAAACGTATGTGGTGCCGATTTCGCTTGCTTCGTATACTTAGCAATTTTTCTTGTATGCATCTTGGCTAGGATATCGCTGCACTTGCTGTTGGCTTGTTGCTATCGGTGAATACAATAATAACTAAGTTGTGACCAAGCTTAAAGTCCAAAGTGTGCGCTCGCACTCTAATATTGCGTGGTACCAAATTATCCAAGAATCGGTCCTATAGTACCTAATGTTACCCCATACAAGCAAACTTACCTCTTTATTATATTAGTAGAGATAGAGCATTAGTAGGTATCTAAAACGCAGATTACTTCCATGTTGGTCTAGGAGTAAAGAAAAAAACATAGAATATACCAGTTGCTTCTCTTCCCACGCAGATGGTAAAAGAGAATGGGCGAAAATCTTAGGAATCATGTTATAGGCGATGAGGCAGCAACCCATCACTATTTTGATTCCCCTTTCCATCTATACGCCCACAATCATGCTAAACGTGGCCTTTAGGTCTTGTTATCTTAGGCTCTGTCTACCCGTAAGGGCGTGATTTATGTATGTAAAATACAGATGGTTAAGATTTTGTTTCGAAAGCCGATTTCGGTTGACGCTTGGTCACATTCAAAACTGTTGATCCTATCTGCCGTATCTTTCTTTCTATTTTCTAAAATAATTTTACCAAAAGACGATGGGTGGTGGTGCCCCCTTACCATCGAGTGACGCACTTGCGCAATTGCCTTCCTTATCGAATTAATATTCCTTCTAGCCTATACTCCGTATTCATGCAGAATTAACAGTCGAGAATCGGCAATCTAATATAATTATGACTACTTATAATTCCTTTAACCTTACTTATCGCTGCTATTGTATTCCTAGGTACATTATTTTTGGCATAGTGCAACTCTATTGATTAAAATTTAGATGTTTAGGTTGATACAGGACCGAACAAATAATACTTATGTCAATTTTGAATTGCAATTAAATTAAGTACCTATTTACATTAACAATTCTCAACTACTTTGATTTGATTCAAACAAAATTCTATGGCACAAGAATGCTGACTAAACCAACTTTTAATTGATAAAGACCCTATATGGTCATTCAAAATTGAAAATGTCTTTACAAATGGTTCCATACTTAACATAGTTTGTCGGCTTTTATTTTTTTATAAGTAGCTGTATAGAACCTGATAGGCGCCAAGGCGCCAGATTCAATTTTGATTAATGACATGATATGTTTAGTGTAATTTAGTCATGTCTTAGGCCATGGCCGGCAACGCACCCATAATACCCCTTGGATATTGGACGAAATCTGTTAAACAGATACACTCCTTTACATCGCACATAATGAGTTAAAATAAATTGAAATGATAAGCCGTTCACAAACTCTTAGGTTAGTCGATTGAACATGCCCCAAAGTTTTCTAGTCTAGTCTAGTTAACTATCAAGAAATTAACTATGACGACATGTGAAAATTTTCTACGGTGGGTCGCCACTCAAATAGATTAAAATTGAATATTAGAATATTAAAAGAAAGCGTCACCGTATTACTCAAAATGTTAATACTCCAGGGGACTCAAACAAACACAATAATTCCACGTCTACAAATTATTTTATTGCATACAACCAAGTTTACTGCAGTTAATTTTAAATGGGAACTTTTCGTAGGAAGACTCATGCTTTAGGCAAATGAGCGCCAGTGGGTTGGAATCCGTTTTCGTCGGCTGTGTAGTCTACTCGGTACTTCACACCATCGTCGCCAACGTACTCATAGAACCCCTTCGCTCTGGTACCACCACCATTGACAGCAGGATCTACTTTCCCAGCTTCTTCCGCAGCTATACCATTGTCTGTTTCAAACAAGTAATGATAACTGTCTACGTCAGCATCGTTCTCTTGCCTTACTATTTTGGCGCTTGGTTCGTAGCCTGCCCTAGAGTAGATTGGAGCGTACGTAGCCAAGGGTTTAGGTGTCACTGAGTAGACTAGAGAACGAGCGGTTGGCAGCACGGGAACGACGGATGGACGGGCTGTCACCGCAGCTATTGATGAAGCGAATGGTTCCACTGCGAGCCTAAAAATTTTAAAAAAAACTTCATTAGACAGTGACCGTAGAAAATGAAAGCTAAATGAAAGCATTTACATATAGACAACCACCAAAATGGACGGTTTAGAAAATCCTTATATTTATATGTATAATTAATCGTTGAACAATTGACAGAACATAACAATTTCAAAGAGATGCTGTAGGTAACTATTAAAAAAAACTATAGTATAAATGAAAACCTGTCATTCACGACGAAAACATCTTGGAATTTTAATTGGTCATTTCAAATTATTATAGGCATTGAAGCGTACGATATGAGGACTGTATGATAATGTGGCAAAAATGAAGGATAATTCGATAGCAAGTAAGAACACCAGGAAACTGAACTGCTTTTTTTACTGATATGCAACATCTAACTAATACAATGATAAGACTTCAAAAACAAAACGATTAGAAAAAATATAAACAAAATATCAAAACAATAGGAGTTCGCGACTCGCGACGGGTATGTATGATTTAGCTTGAAAATATAATAAGTACCTACCACCGGTCAGTAAAACTAGTAGAATCATTTGGTTGTTTATTTATCAATTACTATTTAATAATAGCAGTTCACTTCTACATATAAGCCTTCCCTAAAATGCGACATTTTAGGGAACTATCTTAGGTCTGTCGCATCCCACTTTTGGTAGCTGGAGGGCGTCATACAGGGTTAGGAGGATTTTAACATAATTTTGTATTCGCTTTTATATATAAAACTTACCCGTTCTGATCCCCATAGTTAACCACAGGCGTAAACAACGGCTGGTACTGGTACGGGTTGTACGCCTTCACATAAAATGGCTGATACGCGGCGTAGATCGAATCATATTTGCCATTCCTTCCGAACAGGCTCCTGTAATGGTTATCTAAGGCGGTGTACGGTCTGTATTTGTTGCCTAGGGTGCCATAGTAGCGGCCTTCGTCTCCTGGGCGGTAAAGCCCGTCGTCGCCTCCGTATACTCCTGGCTTGTACTGACCATCGTCGTCAGCGAAACTGACGCCGAGGATAGCTAGTGCCAAGAAGGACTGTATAAAACAAAGTTTGGTTACAGTTACAATTCACTTATTTCAATGACATTAAATGGTAAAACAAGAAATTATAGTGCAACTAGCGAGTCTTCAGTATTAGTAATTGACAAACAGAAGTAGTAATTACCACTTTATGAGCTATTTAATGATTAATTGCGTGATGAAGATGTTGAAAGTATTATGTTGAATGTGGCAATAAGATGTCTTTTTCCAGTATTAATTTCAATGCTAACTTTTCACTATAATTTTATCTTTAACATTTTATTCCAGAAATCAACAAAAAATATCACTAAAACTTTTTAAAACATTTTCTTCTGGTGATGTTTGACACATTTTTAACTTACCAAAACCAACTTCATTTTAACAATGAAACGCTTGTAGTGAGCGAAATAAAACGAATGATACACTTTAAACGACCATCGGTTCTTTTATACATAGACCAAATTCAAAAATGGTTCGCAGGAGACATCCGTCTAAATTGCAGAAAATGTTAATTTTATTTGTTATGTTGGCATTCGGCGCGACGTATTTGGGTTGATGTGTGATATATTAAAGCTCCGGCCACGCCCATGGCCGACAATTGGATCATTCTTAGGAGACCTTGTCGTCTTTCCAAAAATGTTATTAAATTAGTACAGTTTTCAAAACAAATTCTAAAATACCTACCTTATGGCTAGGTCGGTACGCCAACAGCTAACATCAGTTTTTTATGCTTTTTTTGCAGGAATTCGCGCAGTTAAAACAAACAAATAACAACTTGTAATGATAAATTAATCAAACCTTTATTTTTCCGACTGTGTCCTAATTAGTGCCTTCCAGTTTAATAGAAAAGACGTGAATGACGAACAAAGACACAACCGTTCTTATTTATCTGCTCCAAATTACACAACTTAACAACATAAAGGCGACTTAAGCGTTTAGTACTTTATGTACCTACTCTAAGTACGTAAGTGCTCATTTCCTTCCCAGATGGCATCAAAATACAAATGAAATAACAAAGAGCCAGTTGAAAATGCCTCTTTATTTCAGGTTAATCATTGTCTTAACTAAGATTTAATCAAATAAATAAAGTATTTAAACTAGTTCTTATTTAATTGCTGACGTCGTCTACGATTCTGACAAATACTTCGTACTCCAGTTTAAGTTTGTTAGTAAGAGCATTCTCGACAGTACTTAGTGTTTTGGTGCCCTTGAAACTGTAGTACGAACCGGGCTTGTCTCCCATAGCGACGTTCAGTCGCGGAGGATACCTGAAAAATGGAAAAGTAAAATACATTAACTTCACATAATGACGAATCACAGAATCAGAACCAACTTTAAAAGTTGTTCAGGTAAAGTTATCACAAAGCCACGGTTATGCTTGCTAACGTTTCCTTGACTGGCTGAATTGTGATTTGTTACTACTGTGTAAAAGGTTCCACTGTTAATTAATATTCGATTTTAGTACACAACATCGAATTTTAAATTGACTTAGTTAATTATTACCTATCTTACTTTTTTTTGTAATGTGAAATTCTTTATTAATAACGAAACTATTAAAAACTAAATAACAAAAAAGAATACTAAAACTAGGAAAGTTTACTTAAATTAAAGTAGGTATGTTAAAAGTGATTAAAAACTAACCTAAAAATGCCCCGTCCCCTGTTTCAAAGGTTCCCATTATGCTGGCCGCGTTGCCTCTTTGAACTATTTTAAATTATTTTCTACTTAATTTCTGCAGTTCCGTGAGGATAAGTAGATATTTTACCTACCATCACCCACTTAGGCCAAAAATTTCGTAGGACAAAACATTGGCTAATACCTTTTATATTGAAAGGAAACAATTAACGAGGAAAAGTTTTATCTAAGTATTTTCATTTACCTAACCGTTAATTTTTAGGGGAAGTTTATATATCTTCTTGTTTGGCAAAAGAATGAACAATAAAATAACAAGTGACCTATCGGGCGACACAGACTGAGTGCTTGTAAATACCAGTAGAGATAGTCGACGAAAAAAGTGCTTTAACATTTTTATGACAGTTCCTACGTCAAAAAAAAACAATAAGGTCGATTTCATTGTCATATTAACTTATAACTGAAACTAGTCATCGATATCCTAACCCATCCATAATAACATTGAACCTTAGAGATGTAAAAGAATTTCTTGGCCAACATTTTTTTAGAGCTAATAAACTTTTTTTATACATTCATTCACACATCATTGATACCAAGATTTATAAAAATATGTGGTTTAACATTTTGACTTTTGTTTAGGTTTAACATTACGAGCGGTAAAGGTGAACCGATCGCATTATTCCTAATTTTACCTGATCTCAATATTTATTGCATTGCGTGGGCCGATCTGTGGGAGTTATTGTTAAGTTAATCAATCCATCGACATGTCTTGTGTCTATTGAATCGCATGATATTTATAAATAAACTTTGACTTGCTAAACTTAACTAGTTGCTAAGTTTATTCTGTTTCAAGGCGCATGACTTTTCTGTTTCGTCTTAAAAAATATATTATATTTCTATTAATAAAACCTTCGTCCTTCATTATACAGTGAAACCTGGATAACTGGGACTTCAAGGGACCTGCGAAATAGTCTCACTTAAAGAGGTATTCCACATACCCAGTGTCTCAGATAGCCAGGTATAAATTAATATCTGTCTCATTTACAGAGGGTCCCATTAATAGAGGTGAAAATAGAGGTTACTATAGTTATAGAGGTGCGACAATGAAATAAAATAATGTGTAGTAAAAACATATACATACCTACATGAGTAAATAAAACAGGTAGTTCACAAAAATAATCAAGAAGTTTTTTTTAATATAAATAGTACAAAACCGCACGTAAAGAGAATTACGGCCTTAATTTCGTCATTTTTCAAAAAGACGCCGATTACAACAAAACAAAACAAAACCTGAGGTCATTGAGGCACAAAATTAGCTAAATTTAGTAAATAAAACGAAAATTAAAATATGTAGTGCCAGTTACAGAGGTGATAAAATTTTGTCTCAGTTACAGAGGTTATTGCCAGTGAAATTTAAAGGAAACAATTTAGAAAAATTGTTCCTTAAAATATAATCTCAGTAAAAGAGGTAAAATACACTGGATGTCTCAGTTATAGAGGTAACAATGACGATAAAATCGAAACAAGAATCCCAGATATAGAGGTTTGTGTTGTCCCACTAACAGAGGTAATTCAGTGCTAAGGTGTCGGGACCACAGCATGAGTTCCAGCTATGGAGGTTTCTCACTTATCCAGGTCCCACTTAACCAAGTTTCACTGTACTAGCTATTTAGGGATCTAATGGGATTTAGAACAGGTGTTTGTGAAAACCTAACGCTCTTGCTCGCATTAAAACAAGGTAACTAGTTATAGGTCTGAACATTATTTTTGTTGATTTTTTTATCTAGGAGTTCATAGAAGTTACCAACAGTAAAGTTTGGCTGCTTGGTGAAGACCATGCTGAGTTAAAATGGTGAAGTTACTTTTTTTTTGACATTCATATTTTCTTAATTTCGATTTTAGTCGCAACTTTTTTAAGTATCTCAGCAAACCTGTTAATTAATTGTATGAAATATTTCCTCCCGTTTAATAATCGTTTTTGTTATATTAACTTCGCTTCATGTAATATTTTTATTAATTCCTATAGTTTTCTTTTTCTAATTTCGTCATCTTTCAAGCGTCCCTCCAATTACAATACTTTTGTTTAGTTTAAACACATCAAAACCATCGTGAGACTCAAAAGTGAATCTGCAAAGTTCTTTACAGTACTTAAAAATAAACTCTTGTTCTGACAGGACTCCCTAACAATGATTCATTTGAATAAAGTCCGAGTACCAGCAATAAAAATGTGGGCGCGTTTAAGTCGTGAATTTCATAATAACCTCACAGGACGATGACCGCTAAGATGTACTTTTATTGCGCACTAAAAGCACCCAAAACCAAAATCGAAGAAGTCATAAAAGTTTCTTGGTAAATTAACAGTATTTTATGCCATTGTTGAAATGATATAAAGTCTTCCAGACGTCCGAGTGCTTAAAAAATTAATGTACTATCTTGTATATTATTTGGTGATAAATTACTCGCTGGACTGAGTATATTAATAGTTTTTAAAATATTTACTGATTATGCAGTGTCTAAAAGAAATGAAAAAATAAGTTGGATGCCCGATGATTAACGAGATGAACGAATTTGACTATTTTTAAAACGTGGAAGAAGTTCTTTTATAATTTGTCTGTATTTTAACCGACATCCAAAAAAAGAGAGGGTTCTTGATTCGGTTTTTTTTTTCTTTAGTGTTTTTGCGGGTGGTAGGACCTCGTACAAGGTCCTTTCGGATTGCTACCACCATTTTACGCGCTAATCCTGCCGCCAAGCAACAGTGCTTCCGCTGCTATGTTCCGGCTTGGAGAGTAAGACAGGCTGTGAAATTTCTGGCACATGAGGTATTCTATCTTAGCCCTGTATGCTGGCCACGCATCTGCAACCCTCTTGTGTTTTCAGGTGTCCATGGCTGGCGGTGCTTGCTAACCATCAGGTAACTCACTTGCTCGTTTGCCTAAGGATCCTCGTATTAAAAAAGTGTATTGGTATATAGAAGTTGGCCAAAACATATTTTTCGTTGTTTGTGACGTTTCAATCCATACTTCAATTGTATTTACTGCACATTTAAAAATCTTATAAATTTACGTTTTTTTTTATATACATATAAGAGGGGGCAAACGAGCAGACGGGTCACCTGATGGAAAGCAATCACCGTCGCCCAGAGACACCTGCAAGACCTGGGGAATCACAAGTGCGTTGCCGGCCCTTTGAGGAACAGGAAGGCTCGCTTTTTAAAGATCCCTAAATTGTACCGCTCAGGGAATGTTGCAGCAGGAAGTTGGTTCCAGATCTTTACCGTACGAGGAAATAAATTGCATTTAAAACGCACGGTACTTGACTGCCAACCATCAAGATGTTGAGGATGGAAGGACAGACGGTTCCGCGAAGTACGGTAGTGACGTAATCTCAAATAGAATAGTGATTACTTACTGTGTAACGAAATCCGACCCGTTGTTTTGGGGCGAAAGGTAGTGACACTTCACTGCAACTTCTTTGTCAGCATGCACTTTGTTATAATGCGAGGTGCTCCCTTGCGATTCATCTCCAAAGTTAATGTAGTCAGTTGAGACGTATTGGTTTACGAGGGCCTTTATAATCTTGTGGATGTAAGGGTACCTTTCAGCGTAGATCTTGTGTCCTATGTACTCTATTTTGTTGGGTTTGTACGACGCATCTTTGCGGCCACTTCCATCACCGTATCTGTCGTTTCCGTCACCATTGTTATCTCTATTTCCAAATCCGTTCCCTCCTCCGCTCCCTATACCATTACCTTCACCGGTTCCATCCCCGTTTCCATTGCCTCCATTTCCCCCAAATCCACCGTTTCCTCCAAATCCGCCATTTCCCCCAAATCCACCATTTCCTCCAAATCCACCGTTTCCTCCAAATCCACCATTTCCTCCATTTCCTCCAAATCCACCATTACCACCAAAGCCTCCATTTGGCCCTTCTTGGTGAATGTATCTATAATCTCCATCATCATCAGGATATAAGCCCTGCCTATATATGTACGTGTATTTGCCTTCGTCTCCTCTAATATATTTCCCTTCATTTAAAGGCCTGTAGTACCGTCCGTCATCGTAGACACGATATTTTGTTGGGTTATACTTGCCGTCATCAAATTTTAATGGCGTACTCCCGATTGCAGATAAAATAGATAGAACAAAGACCTGGAATTTAAAAAAACAGCTCATTACAAATACAGTTATCTTCCTTGTCGGTATCACTCTTGACAGAGTGGTCGTGGTTATCACAAACACAGTAATACATATCATTAAAAACGTAATGAAACGGATGTGGTGGAATTCGTCTTGCACGCGTAAACTGCCTAGTTAATACTGCTAAATTCTGTTATGTAAAAATGCACTTGATAATCATAATAAAAAGTAAGTTCAATAATTTCCAGCATCATTTTTCTTAGGGGATACTGAAGAAAGTTTTTCGCCAAAACACACTACAAACTAATTAAATTCAAGTAAATTTAAATAGATAATTATCATTCCTGCGGAATACAACACCGTCGTTGAATATTTACACACCACTTTATAATGCACTTATTCACATTTGCACGAAATAACACTCATCTAAATAATCAAGTTTTATAGTTTCTTCAAATGTCAAAGGAAATGTTATTTACTCACACATTTTGCGCGTTTCATCATCTTTTATTTTCTCTTGATAATATATCACACGCCCAAAATTGTCTTTGTCCTAAGCTGACGTCGTCCGGGTGAGGCTGTTTACTCCGCTGGTTTTGCTTTAAATCTGAAACTGGACTGGCTATTACGACATACCTAAGCAGAAATAAATATATTAATGACATTGATCTTTAATTTCCCGAGCATCGTATAAGTTTTCATTGTAATTTAATTAACATTTAGATGCTGTATCTTGATTAAAATTTATCATCAAAACGTACCGAAAATTAGAACAGACTTCCACCAAGGCGTGACGAGGTCAGTCAGTGGTATTAACATAGGTTAAGGCATTAGGTTTCCGTCGCAACTTTTGAATGTGTCATTAATCGATAAATCACACGAGGCACAGGGTTAACTGAACTGTTTTTTTAATACTTGCAATTCACAAAATTATTTTAAGTCGAGACGACCGACTTACGTGAGTGCGGTTACTCTTGAATGGGGTGAGCGTGGACTCAGTTCGCACATCGACTTGCATAAAGATGCCAGCGCGGTAAGAGCAACAATGTACCTTCTGCATTCCTGAGACCTAATTTTATTAAGATTCACGCGGATTCCTGACGCCAATCGATGACACGATATGGAATTCCCTGAATCGAATTCAAATACCAATGCCATGACTTTGTTCATTATGCCAACAACGTTACGGTGGCGTTCAACGGCAACTTATAATAATAAATAATTTATTGTTATGTAATAAACATAGAATTATTGCTGTAACATGCCGTTAGTAATGCGTTTATATCTTTATTAGAGCTTAGATATTTGTTGTATTTTTCGGTCGGTACTTTAACTTTAGGACAAATTTCATTTTACCTGACCTATTACGATCGACCAAATTTCAGTCACTGCAGTTACAGTTGTAGAGAAAACCACAGCTTTCTTACCCTTTATAGTGATCAGGGGGATCGTAACGAAACGTCAACACCATAGTTAAATGGGGTTATAATACACACTGTAAATAAAATAACAATCGCACCAACCGTTGAAGAGTTCGCTCCTGCGCAGACGGTCCTGGCTAGACCACCAGAATTTTACTAGGTATCAGATATTGTATTATCATCTGACTTACACAGGTGCTTAAGCAAATTTTTAGCACGATTGCATACATTTATACAATACATACATACAGAAATTGCAAGATAACTTGTAATCACTACATAGCATAAAGCAAAGTCGCTTTCCACTGTCTGTCTGTCCATCCCTATGTATGCTTAGATCTTTAAAACTACGCAACGGATTTTGATGCGGTTTTTTTAATAGATAAAGTGATTCAAGAGAAAGGTTATAATTTATATGTATACTTCTATATAGGCAAACGAAGGAGCGGGCAGAAGCTAGTAATAATAATAATAATAGCCGAAATGCAAGAAAATGTAACAATTTTTTTGCAAATAAACAGTAAATAGGTACTATTAAATAAATCAAGTTTTTTTTCTTGATTTTTTATGTTTACTTTTACGGTTTCACCGTTAGAAATTAAATTTGTAAACGACACTGAAAATTAGAACACAATATAGAAAAATCCGAAAAGTAAAGCTGTGGCCGGGAATCGAACCCGGATCCTCGTCATTCCGTGACGCGTGCAATACCCCTACACCACACATAGCAGGTGGGTAAGCCTCCGATTTTTTCTATCTGTTACTAGCTGTCACGTGACCTTGTTACTATGCGAATTTTTGCTGTAATTTATTTTTCGTAATTTTTTTTAATGAATCCTAAAATTCAAAATGTTGACTAAACAACTTTGTATTAGGTATTATTAGTCTGCTAGAATCCATTTCAGATCACATCTTCGCTTAACATCAGGCGTGCAATTATGGTCAAACATATGCCCATTATTCATTAAAATTCACTTCCAGCGAATGTAAATAAAGTCACGTTCTTAGCAACAGAAAATCAAAATAGTTAATGGATATAGATTTCTTCCATACTGGTACCAAATTATTATCCAAGAATCGGTCCTATGGTACCTAATGTTACCCCATACAAGCAAACTTACCTCTTTATTATATTAGTACCTAAAACACAGATTACTTCCATACTGGTCTGGGAGTAAAGAAAAAATCATAGAATGTACCAGTTGCTTTTCATCCCGCGCAGATGATAAAAGCCCATCGAGGGAATGGGTGAAAATCTTAATCAATGGGTGAAAATCATTTTGCAACCCATCACTATTTTGATTCCCCTTTCCGCTTATACGCCCACAATCTTGCTAAAAGTGGCCTAGGTCTTGTTACCTTAGACTCTGTCTACCCGTAAGGGATAAAGACGTGATTTATGTATGTATGTATGCATGTACTAGATATACATGCATACCTTACGTACCATACGCCTCTTTCCCATTAGGATAGCCAGAGACCACTTTGTTCCTCTTGCTATCCAGATATTTCTGTTTAGCTTTGACCATATTCATTAATCTCTTCATATTGTATGAATTATGTATTGCTTGTCATGTAGATTTTACATTATCCAATAATTGACTAAAGATAATCTAGTCAAAAAACCAATTGTCTGCAAAGTCTGTCTGATAACGTCAAAGAAACATATTCGAAATGCGAGAAGATCGTGCCTCTCTATCGCATGTTCCGCGCTCTCGCTTGCACACTCTGACGTCACGGGGAACGTAATGCAATGGATCATGGTTTTTCGTGAGTGCAGCCGGCGTTCATCGATTTATAAAACGTTATCACGTCAAAAATGCCTTCACCTCATGGCAAATGCCAACTATAAATTTCTAATGACATGCGGAATTTTGACACACTGATCACATATTCAACACGTGTCTACCTGCACTAATCGTGTTCATAAGATCATTACTAAAGTTTAGTTTATTCCTAGAACCGTAAGCCAGGTTTAGTTTATTTTGTACAGAATTTTATTGTATGCTGTTAAGGACCACTTAGTCTTGCTCCTAGTGTTGAATATTCTGTGGAACTCTTAGTAGATATGGCAGTCCAACTCGCATTTGGTCCGTTTTGTATACTTTATTATACATATTTTCAAGTTTACTGTCTTAGGTAGCGAAATCACCTTAATTTAATACGCTTAAGTTTGTCATCGTCCTTACTTCAAGTCTCTCGTAAAAAGTAGTTCTTATGCGACTGAGAGCGACGCGTCCTTGTACGATGTGGGTCAAAAGAGGATATAAGTTGTGGCACTGCCTTATCTGTATCTGGACGAAAATAAACAGCCTTTGCGTCCAGTTGATGTACAGTCGCCATCATATACATTGAAGCTCTTTTGGTGCTTAAAAACACGACTGTACTGTTAATAGCGCCAGAACGTGTTCGCATATTTCTAAACTAAATAACTCCAATGTATCTGACAATGACTGTATAGACAATAGGAAAATATCCTACACACACCTATCACGTCTATGTCCCTTACGGGGTAGACAGAGCCTATGGTAAGAAGACCTAGGTCATGATTGTGGGCGTATAGGTGGAAATGGTAATGAAAATAGTGATGGGTTGCTAGCCACATCGCCTACAACATGATTACTAAGATTTTCGCCCATTCCCTCGATGGGCTTTTATCATGTGCGCGGGATGAGAAACAACTGGTACATTCTATGTTATTTCTTTGCTCCCAGACCAGTATGGAAGCCAGTGTGTAAAATATCCTACTATTCCTAGTATATTTTTTTATTTGTTGCTATTCATATTTCTTGAAAAAGTAATGCCATCAATGGATTTATCGGTGTATTACCCATGGCACTACTACGTGGCACTACAGACCAAAATAAATATAGGTAGGTTTAGGTTATGTTAGATCTTCAGCAGGCCCGAAGGGCCAAAAATTGACACGTTTCGTTTTGTAGTACGATGGGGAAAAGGGTTTGAGAATAAAATTATATCATAATAGTCGCAATCTTTATTTATTAGTGATTGATTTTCTACCATTTTTATGGTAAATTTAACGAAGAGTACCAAATCTTTTCTGTTTGACCATATCGCCTACTATTTTCTTTTCCTACATTCCGTAAAATTATTAGACTCATCTAGCGACTAGAATTATAGCTGGGGGATATGCGCTCCGGAGGGAACGAAGCCGTTTTCGTCGGCGGTGTAGTCTACCCTGTAGGTGATACCATCGGGGCCAACGTATTCATAGAATCCCTTGACTCTTAGGCCGTCGGTTTCAGCGTCGATTTTCTCGACAGCGCCAGCCTCTTCAGCAAGAATTTTGTTTTCGGTTTCGTACAGGTAGCGGTAGCCGTCGGTTTTGACGTTTTCTTCTTGGCGGATGATACCGTGTTTGTATTCGTAGTCGCCATAGTTGGTCTTTCCTGCGCTTGCGCTGGCGTACGCGTTTCCACTGCCGCTACCGCTGTTACCTCTACTGCCACTTCCTGAGCCGAAACCAGCGTTGGAACCGAAACCAGCACCAGAACCGAAACCAGAGCCGGGGTTCAAGCCAGAGCTGGCGCCGAGTCCGCTTCCTGACGAAGCCGAGCCACTGCCGGAACTGCTTAAACAATACAAAATTTATCAATAATCTAACTCTGTGTAAATGCTATAAAAGAAATTGATTCCTGATGAATTAAGCTATAATGATGTTGGGTCGCTAAACTCCATTTAGGGTCTTAGTTGTTTTACAACGGAAGCTTACAAAACTATTTCATTCTACTAATATGAAAAAGTTTATGAGGGTATATGGACATTTGTTACTGTTCCACGCCAGAACAGGTGAACAGATATGAATGACATTTAGCACAATGAAAGATTATAGTCTGGAAAAACATATAGGACACTATTTATCCCGGGGGATTGCGTAGTTTCCGCGGGATAGCAATAAAAGAATTACTGATAAAGGCGCGGACAACAGCTACTGAAAAATAAAGTGAAAATTACCCTGAGCCGCCAGCGCCACCGTCGGGCTTGTATTTGTCGTTGTCGCCGGTGTACTGGCCGCCGGGGCCTCCGCGGTCGCCGTTGTCGCTGGAGCCGGAGTAGAAGCCTCCTGGGCCACCACGGTCGCTGCTGCCGGAGTAGAAGCCACCAGCTCCACCACGGTCACCTCGGTCACCACTAAACAAGAAGAAAATTGACACGATTAGATGATGAGAATTTTTACCAAGAAATTGTACCCCCAAACGGAATATTAGTTTTCGCGAATCACCCGTTTTAGAAGCAAAGCCCAAAATTATATTTTGCTAAGTGTTGTTTTTTCCAACTTTCATTGGTTTAAGATAATGTGTTAAATTCTTTCAATTCACGTTGGTACAAATTAAATTGAACATTTTAAACCAATATTAACAGAGGATTGCCTCACAAGGGCGTATGAGGCATATCAAGTACTTTATTATTCGCGTGTCGTCGTCGACATTTCGTGATGCGTTATTATCATTTAAACGTTGTTAATATGTCGCATATGAATTTTATTTCGCTTATTTTATTGCAATGCGAATTGTGAAAACTGCAGTCAGCCACAAAATATGCGCAAGAAACTCTGTTGGAGATCTTTTGTCACGTCAAAGTGACGTTATAACTGATATAATAGTAACGTTATTAACGCATATTGTATTATGTCCAGGGGAATAATTATATTATATTGAACCAACATAATAATTTCTTTGAAAAACATTTCTCTAGCTGTAAAAAATAAATCAAAAGCCTTAGAAATGGAAATCAGTGATTTCCTTTAATCGTGTTAGAAGGCCTTATCTTGCACCTTATCACGCCTTCAAGAGGTCTTAATTCTCGGTATTTGATAAACAAAAAGATTTTTACATTTAAAAAAAAATTGGTGACAAACTGATGCTCGCGGACACAGACGAACAACAAAGTGATTTTTTGGGGTTCCGTCTTCCTTTTATGCTACATAATCTTGAAAGTGGACCTATTACGCTTAACCATTGAAAAATTTTTGCTTGTCCATGAAGAGAGTAAGTTTATAAGTGTATATCTTGTAAATAACAGAACGCAATTAATATTCTTACTTGTATTTCCCAGCGTCATCAGGAACGTAACGTCCAGAGTTGTCGGCACCGGGATTGTATCGGCCTGAGCCGTCGGAGCTGCCACCTTTGTACCGGCCAGAGGCATCATACGCCCCAGCGTTGTACCGGCCGTTGCCAGAGTTGTAGGCACGGTTGCCGTTGTAAGCGCCATTGTAAGCGCCGTTGTAGGTGGCAGAAGCCGAAGCACTCACGCCGGAGTTGTAGCGGCGGGCATTTGAGTTAAACGGGAAAGGTGAGTACCTAAGATAGAAAGATATAGTGTATTAGAATTTGTGATCAAAGTGTCACTTTAATATTTATATCTATTTTGGAAATCGACTTACTTTGACGGGAAATCAGCCGCGACGGCCACGCCTACGCACAAACAAACCACCTAAAACAAATTTAATGTTTATTATTTTATAATATCTTTTACTAGGTATTGTTTCTAAGTTCCAACCTTTCTCAGACTGGACTATATTGCAAAAAAAAACACTTACAATAAGTCCGCGCATTTTCGTTGTCACCCTCGGGGTGTATCTAACTGAATGTGCCATTTGAACGACGAAAGCCTATTTATACCATTTTATCTTATAACTTATTTTAAATAGACGATCTTGCTTGTTTGCCGTTTATACATTGGCTCAGCGTTTCTCAAACTTGTGTTACCTGTCCGGTTGATTTATTTATAAGATACTACGGACAATTAATAAACCCACATTTTATTAAAAAATAACTATATTGCATATTTAAAATCTTGACGTTTCACATGCAACTCAATTAATTAATGTAAACTCTTTATCAGATCAGAGTGTTAGTCAACTTATTTGATTTGTATAACTTTGGCTATGTTTACGCTGTAGTATTAATTATACGAGTTTAATACTGTAGTCACTTGAATAGATTAGGCTTTCTACGAACGGTAATGTTTTTTCACACATGAAAGAAGGAATGTTCATAGTCACACATTTGTTACCACTTGCTAATTTAGACAGCAATTCATGCAGTATCAACTTTCAGCGAGCAGTTTGCGCTTTTTCTAGTAATGTGTACACTAACAGCACTTTACTTATTCGTCATTCGTTTTGTTCTAAGTTAATTTACTAGGAAATTTACTAGCTAATTAATATAGATAATTTATTTACTAGAAATTTGAGAATGACACACGAGTATCGAGAGATAACACCTGGTCTTAGCGAGACCTAAATGATACTCAAAAAGCTGTGGTAAAAATGAGGTGATCGAAACGCGATGTGTTTTAGTTTGCTATTCGGGACGCTGCAGCATTGAGGTTGGAAATTGTCATCGGCTGTCAAATTGTTCCAGAAAAAAATATATAAACGCATTAGCCGTCGAATCAATAACGAACTAGCTAATAATTACATACGCAATGCGAAAATATCAAGAGCATCACAATTTTGGTTATAATAATTAAGGAAAACCCAAACCCCCAAATCCCCGAATAATTCGCCTTTCTCAGAATATTTGCATTCAGCGTCATCGGAGGGAATTCACAAGACGTTTGCTAAGAGCAGGTAAGGTATCTTTAAATTTTTGACGTTTCCAATATCAACATGCGAGAGAAAAGGAATAGAGATTTTAAATATTACAATCAAACATACAGAGAATAAAAAACAAAAATCGTCAAAGCTTGTACACAAACGAATATAATGACGTATCATTTATTAAAATCGGCTGAGCCATTGAGTACTTACGAGCGGACATATGAACTTACATACATACTGTTGGCGACAGACAACCTCTTTTTATGTTCTTATATTTTGTATTGTCTATTTAAAAAGTGTAGTTTTTGTTTGCTTCATTATGTGTGTAAAAGTGTTTTCCTAACGTCATGTAAAAATGTGTGATAATCTTAAATAAATAATAATATGATTTTAACATTGATTTCAACACATACATATGTACTTACGTGGCAAACGCTTAATCCTCCACAGTCGGCTGAAAAGATGGCCGCAAGCATGAGGCATGTTTGACTTCCCACGCGTCTTTCTTTGGACTTGTTCATAATTTTTACATTATGCCTAAGAATTTAAATTGAAAGGACCCCTAAATAAAGAGTAATTTGATCACCTAGGCGACGTATAAATTATGGAAATGTAAGGTAAACTTTGAGAACCGTTTTTAAACTATTAATTAATTACCATCATCATAATACTAGTTCCTACCAAATTCACCAAAGCAGATGATGGAATCGAAAAATTTATCTCCGTCTCGCTGTCACCAAGGTCGATATTTCCACAAGTAGATTCATGGCTATTTTATGATAATCAGCAAAATGTTTTAGCTGTTTTGTTACAAAAATGTTAAACGCGTGATTTATGGCTCAAGAATACCTTGCCGAGTTTGATGGGTAGTTCGCTTTAGAGACTGTATCCTGTTCGCAAATTAGCGAGACAAAGAAAAAAAGAGAGTTCAATACCACAGGACAGTTCTTTAAACTCATATTTACCTGTCAAACCTGTAATGTGATAGTAGCTTTGCTTTTTTTATGAAATATGGTGGCAAACGAGTACATGGGTCACCTGAGCCTTTTGTAAGTTTTTGATACTAAAAACGTTATGAACGCGTTTGCGTAAACATCTTAGTTACTTACTATGAAAATATTAGCAGCGCACCTAGCGGAACTAAACGGCAACAGACTCTTAGCATAATGCTTGACATTTTAAAGCAAACGCAATCGAGATGTTTTTGTTACCAAATACTTACACTAAGCATACTGATGGTAAGCGGGTACACCAGACTCTAGAGGTCTAAGATAGAATACCTCATACATGTACCAGTAACGCCCCGGCTGTCTTATTGTCTGCGCATAAGCAAAGCAGCGCAAGCCCTGCTGTATTTCTTTGAAAACACACATACATACACATAAATTACGTCTTTCACTTACGGGGTAGACAGAGCCTAAGATAACAAGACCTAAAGGCCACGTTTAATATGATTGTGGGCGTATAGGTGGAAACGGGAATCAAAAATAGTGATGGGTTGCTAGCTGCATCGCTTATACCATGATTCTTATGCCCCTTCCCTTGATGGGTTTTTACCATCTGCGCGGGAAGAGAAGCAACTGGTACATTCTACGCTTTTTCTTTATTCCCAGACCAACATGAAAGCAATACATGGACTTTTCTTTGAAAATATAAAATGAAATTACATAGGTAGGTATTCTGGCTAGAAATGAGAATCATCAATTATTGGTATTCTGCCTTTACTTGTGTTTCATAATTCTGTGCCAACAAAAAGCGCCCTATAGCTTTTCATTCAAACGGTTTCTGTATTAAATTACTCTTCCTAAAAGATATGACTTACCTACAGACAGAAGGACAACGAATTGATAAGGGTTCCTTTATAGGAAAGGAATCCTAAAATTGAAGTCACGTTTTCAATAAAACAAAAAATAAGGTGGGTCAAGCTGATGGAAATTTATTCGTATTCTACTTAATTATTATAATGTTTAAAAAAAAATGCATTTTAAACAACGTATAACGAGTAACGGTGCATGGTAGAGCATATACAAAACTGAAGCCGTATTTGCAGAATTCCCTATTCAGTAGGATTTCTACAATATTCATCCACATCCCAGGATCGTTATCTTTCTAAATCATACTATAGGATTTCACTTGGCCATTGATGACCCAATCAGTCAGCTCTGAAGCGTATTAATGTCGACATACGTTTGCTAGTAGTATTTGTTCCGTAAGACCTAAAAAAAGAGATTTATTCAACAGTTAGTTTACATTAGGTACAGTTTCAAAAGTACAAAAAATGTAAACACAGGTACTAGGTATCAATTGGAAAACAGAGCCTTCTCTCGTCCATGGAGCAGTAGATGTTCCACGGGAGTTTGTGATTGTGTCGTACCGACACATCATTCAAACAGATAATGTTTGGCGACAAAAAATCGCATAGTAACAAGGCCACGTCACAGCTAGTGACACTCACCTGCTATGGGCGGTGTAGCGGTGTAGTACGCATCATGGAATGATGAGGATTCGGGGTTTGTTTCCCGGCCATAGCTTTACTTTTCGGATTTTTCTATGTGTTCTAATTTTCAGTGTCGTTTAGACATTTAATATAAACACTGTTAAAAAATGCAACAAACAACAACAACAAACAAAAGGTTAACTATTCAGCATATGCCTGCGCCTCAGACTTTAAGTCCAGGCAACAGACGCTATTTTTCAGTCGCCCCTTTAATAATAATAATAATAATAATCATTTATTTCGGACAAAATCCATAGATGTTAGTTACACACAAGAAATAATACACAAAGACAATACCCGCGACGGCCGCGACCATAGTGCATGTAAAGGGCCCAACTATTATTTATTCACTAGCTATGATCACGTGGTTTTTCGTAGGCTTTTGTCAATCCCTTGGAATTTCATTCCATTTGTGATTCTACTTTTAATACACCCATTATATTTTATTCCGGATTAAATAACTTAAGAGATAAATAAATTGAGAGAGGGAGAAAGAGAGAGATTTATTTCAACATTTTCGATATACATAAAGAAAATCTATACCAAACTCAATCTAAAAAAAATTAGACCGACGACATCTGTAAAATATTAACTGAAATGGATCTTCGGTGACTCGCAATGGATAATTTCTGAAATTCGTGTTTATATAAGACTACACATAAAAAATAGTAACTGTCGCTAAAACTCGACAATGGCCTGACTGATTTTCGTTTAGAAATAGTTCTGGAAAGTCTAGGGAAGGTTTAATCGGTGAGAAAATATTGAAAAACTGGAGCAGGGCCGAAGCCACGGGCAACAGCTGGTCATTAATATTTTTCTTAAATCCCGTTTTCAGATTTAAACTGGAATTAACTTAGGGATTTAAGAACTATGAGGGACTCTCCTCGTACATCCCGCTGTGCGAATGATTAATTCAACTCTAGCCTAACTTAATCTACCAAAATAGCTGATAATTTATTAAAGCTTTTACCAAACACTTACATTTTACCAGATGTTTATTCACTGACGTGAATTATAGATGAATAGTTTGTATATGTATCTTGGGACAATTGACACCAATTGACCTAGCCCCAAACTAAGCAAAGCTTGTAATATGGGCACTAGAGAACGGATAAACATACTTATATAGATAAATACATACTTAAATATATATTAAACATCCAAGACTCGAGAACAAACATTCGTGTTTTTCATATAAATATCTGCCCCGACCGGGGATCGAACCCGGGACCTCAAGCTTCATAGTCAGGTTCTCTAACCACTGGGCCATCCGGTCGTCAATGTCTAGTGATATTTTATAATATCTCAGAGCAGGTAACTTTTGGAAGTCCGAGCAAATATCGAAAGCTTACGAAGGCGTATTATAAATGTAATTGGTGAAAGGATAAGTTGCCCAATAAAGTTTTGGAAATGTATATTTGTGAATTTTATTTTTCGTAAATTTATTGGATACGGTTTCTAAGAGTAGGTTATGTCATAATTCAAACGTTTCGATTGTATCTCAGGCTGGATTATACATGAATGAGTGAAGAATTATGTTTTTAAAATGATACAAACATAAATTTTCTTTAATATAATATTAAATATCAGTTACAACAAAACAATTTTGCAATTTTAATGTTAATGTCTGCCAAATTATTTAAAGTAAATATATACTTATGCATAAATACATACATTGGCATAACAATTTGAGCTGATTTATGTGGCTACGAGGTTGCAAGACAAATAAAAAAAAGAAAACATACGTATTTCTGGATATTGGTAATAAGTACTCTGATTTAGATAACACCATGAGTTGGTTTCATAATTTTGTTTTTTATACCTGTGTTACGTGCAAAAATATTAAATGTCGCCATATTAAACTATTGACAAGATTGACAACCATTTGACCACTGCCGGAGGGTTGTTTTTAAGAAAAAAAAATGTATTGTACGGGCACCACTTCGGTAGGTAGTGTTAAAAATTTCACTATTCTACTCATATTTCAAATTCAACACAAATGTCTTACACTTTCAAAAGGTACCATTTTCAGATATATCATTTCAAAAATTGGGACCCTGGTCTCTTCTGTGGATTGTTACTACCAACGTTATACATTCCCGGATTTGAAAACCAGACTGCCGTACGTTTGTGTTTAATGGAACGATTTGAAGTCCGATATATATTTTACGACGCCTTATTTTATTCAGAATCACGTACTAAATTAAAGTTGTTTTTATTGTTCTGGTTGTGATGAAGCTATTATACGATTATTAAATTATTTAACTAGGCGTTTAACAACTTTTGAATAATTTCAAAGCCGTACTAAATTGTTAATGGAGTTTGTAGGTCTTCCGTAAATATCTGGACCATAACTTAAGCTCACACCTAAATAGTGTATAAAAAATATATCAATTATTATTAAATAGACATGAGCCTTGATGTTATTTAAATTTATGATGTATCATCTACATTAACGCTAATGTCATAAGTGAGGTGTGGATAACATTTGCGAAACATCCTGAGGCTAATTTGCCAATTTATAGGTGCTAATCAGGCGTTTATAAAATGACTAAATGATGTAGTTAGTTATTCTTGGTCCCTGCATATAATATTAATTATATGTATACATATGATATAGTACGATAGTAAATTTCAGATAGTCAACCGCGTGAAATTAAGCACGGTCATCGCAGGTAGGTCAGAAAATGCAAGGGTGCTAGCAGTTTCTAATTCTAAGGGAAAAAAGGCAAGTTTCTGCTTCGACTATGAGAAAACGTGAAAACCTCTTAGATCTAGAATATAATATATAGGGAAAAACGCTACCTACTGTTAAACTCTATTGAACGCTCTCAAGAGCTCAAGCGTCTTGCGAGCGATTTAGAGCACTGTGTAGCGTCGTTTAGAGTTACAACAGAGAAAGCTGTACTGTACAAATAAACCTTTATGATAGTTTTAAACAGTGTTGTAATATTTTGTTATTACAAAATATTACACACCTTGATCAAATTTAAAATTCTAAATACTTACAAAATATACAAAGTATGCAGGTAACCTTGAATAGAAAGAGCATTTTGATTTTATGATATAGATATTTTTCTAGTGAATACAATTTCATACATCATGAGACCGACAGTTGCTTTGATATTAAACACAAAACTCATATAACTATTTTGGATAAAAACAGTTTCTTAGAAATATAAATTGATACAAGTTGATCAAACTAATACGTAGAAAGTATTTTGCTTAACAGTTACAGTAGCTGTATGTATGTAGGTATAAATAAGTGTATCTAATATTGTTTTCATATATCTATACGCACATTGATGTATAGATTATTGTTGCACTTGTTATTTGTGATGATTGAATTATGTCTCAAACATAAACTATCATTTTTATAACCGTCGTTATCATACGTAGTTGCTTGCAAAACATACTATTTGTACGCATCAAGCATATTCAACTATTTTTATTGATATGACTGCAGATATCCTCGAGCTAGACCATTGAAATTATCTTTATAACTCTATATAAGAAGATGGAAATTTAATAGTCCATGCCATCTTCATGCATTTTAAATAATGTAGATGACTATCTAAGTGAACCGGAACTGTTGGTAAATTCTTTGGCATTACCTCAAAGCTTTAAGCATAGACTAAGATGTAATACTTAGTACAACTTCCAGCTTAGTGACCGCACTCACCCTTTTAAAAGATTTTAAAATAAGATCGAAACTACTAGGATCGTGCATTATCAACCATGCGTTAAACCATTAATATCGCTCGAGAATTAAAAAAATAGGTATTAATAATAGATACATTGTTGCCAATATTAATACATGTTGTTTCCTTAAACCTTCATCAGAATACAATGAATCTTCATGTAATGTTCCCTTCATAGGATGTACGGTGAAGAGATTCAACGGAACATTAAGAATAGGTATTCAGACCTACTTCTACTACTAACTTCGACTACTATAAATACAAGATGTCATATCGTCGGTGGAAAGGTAAAATTGCTGAACCGCCAAATTGAGGTTTTCGAGAAATTGAGTTTAAAGTTTTTTTTTTCGAAATAAAATTCATATTTCTCGAACCAAACTGCGTACGCTCGTGAAATTTATATCATAGATAAATAATACAATCTTCTTTCTTCTCTATCGATATCAAGCACCTAGCTCTTAAATCCTCCGAGATAGTGTCGGTTCAGCAAAACGCAATCACAATCTTGGTAAGGAAAAATTGCTGAAGCGCCTGCATTTTATACAAGACAGAAAACGTTACTTTTCTAATAGACAGGTAAGACTTCAAAAACAGACACTTATTTTAACTAATCAATCTTTTTTTCACAAATCAGAACAGCATTTCTTGCTGATGAATAGTATTAGTTAAAATTAAAATCAACGTAAACAGCTTATGTAGTTTAGGTTTTAATTATTACATTGGGAAATTTGACTTATCTCCTACTGTCATATTAATATTGAAAATGCTAAAATACTTATCAATTACCACATTTGTGTTTTTTTAAGAAAAAATACTGACCTACTGTATTAGTCTCGTGCGTACACCCTGAAAAATGTGTTATTTGAGGATCCTTATTACTAGTTTGCGCACAATTATTACAAACTGATGAACTTAACCGATGACTTATTTACAATAAAATACAATGTCAATTAAATCTTTAATATTTTTTTATTATTATAGTCAATTACTTTTGATCTCGACAATATTGTCGGCTTTTTTTTTGTCCACGATACGGACGTACGTCAAGTACCATGGTACCATTGTGTAGTTAGTGTGAATTCATGTCATGTTGAATGTGTGAGTTTGTGTAAATGTTGTGTTGGACGGTTGTGTGTGCGTGTGTTTGTGTGTGTGTGTGTGTGTGTATGTCTTCTTGATTGTTATGACTGTATCGGTAGGGAAGTTGGGTTAAGGAAGCGGCGTACTTATAGAGCAGGTGTCTAAAACTATTGATTTTTGTAGGGGTATGAAGGTGATGTCGTGAAAATCTTATATTTTGAGTGCTGATTTCAGGGTTTTTGGGACAATACTAGTTGAGGAAATAATTATGTGGACGATTTTTACTATTTCTTGGAGCCACATCTGTTTAATTTCATCTGCTAATGGTATGTATTTTTGTATTTTCTTCGAGTGTTTCTGTTTCAGGTTGTGTGTGTTGGGAACGGCGATGTTTATAAGGTAAGTGGTTTTGGTAGGTTTATGAATGAGCGTAATGTCGGGTCTGTTGCTGAGGATAGTGCGGTCAGTTATTATATCTCGGTCCCAGTAGAGTTTTGTTGTAGTTTTCTAATACATTTTTTAGTTTATATTGGTAGTAGGGGGTGTAGGCTGTTAGTAATTTGCGATTTATTTTATTTATTATTTATTTATTTTTATTTATTTATTTAGAAACAAACAGTCTCTTATAGCTATATATACTACAGTTACATTTTTGTAAAAACTAGACACAGTTTCCTATAGAAAAAAAAAAACGATTTAGTGCAAGTTGTTGGTGTATGTGTTTAGCGACGTTGTTGTGACGGTGAGTGTAATCTTTTTGTGCAAGAAAACTGCATCCTCCTGTAATGTGGTCTATTGTTTCGATGGTTTGGTGGCATAATCTACATTTGTTCGTTTCTATTGTTTCTTTGAGGATATATTTGGAGTAATTCCGTGTTTTAACGATTTGGTCCTGTATTGCAATAAGGAATCCTTCTGTTTCGCCGAAAATATTGCCTTTTGTGAGCCATGTGCATGATGCTTTGTGGTCAACGTGATCTTGTGCTAACTGGTGTGGATATTTGCCATGTAGTGCCTTACTTTTCCAGTTGTCGATTTTTTGTTGTTCGGTGTGGGTTTTATGTTTTGGGTCATACTGTCTATTGTTAAGTTGTAGGAGTGTTCCTGGTTTGGGTAGGTTAGTAATTGCTTTATGTAGTGGACTATCGTTAGCTTTCTTGAGGAAGTATGTTCGCGAATTGTCTATTTGTTTATAGCGTAATTTTTTTATGTCAACGAATCCGCGGCCTCCGAGTTCTCTTTTGAGTGTGAATCTTTGTACTGCTGAGTGTATGTGATGAATGTTGTGCCTATTGCATGTTGTACGTGTTGTTGTGTTTAAAGCTTCTAACTCTGTGTCTGACCATTTAACAATAAATGTTTCTAGCTGATAGTTGGGTGTTTAATATTTTGTTAAGTCTTAGCTTGTATTTAGCCGTAAGTGTGTTTTTTTATTTCTGTGTGGTTTATAGATGTATTTTGTAAGTAACCTAAGTATTTGTAAGTGTCATTTGCTACCATTCTGTCAATGCTTCCTCCCTGGAATTTTATATTGTACGGTTTTGTGTCATTATGTTTTCCTTTTATAATGATGTTAATTTTACACGTATCTGTTCCGAATGTAATATTAATGTGGGAGTGAGCGGAATAACAGAATGAATGACAGAGATGGAAGAATGAGAGAATGAATGTGAGAAAAGATTATGTCAAGAGGACGGACGGCGGCCATGAGAGCGCTGATTTGTGTTTATTTGGTTTTATTTAATGTTTCGATTTAATACAGTGCTACGAGACTTTAATGAATCTTTTATTATGACCCGTCCTACAAATTCTCGTCCGGGATAAACAATTTTAAAAATCTATGATGTAACGACGATACGACGGATTAGCTTCAACGGTGGCGTGGCTGACAGCTGTAAGACGAATTTATTACGGAGAAAATAAGAAGATAAAGACGAAGAAAATTACGAAGATGTCGAATAACGAAGGCAAAAGATGTGCTGGTGACAGCGGCAATGACGAGATGCAATCGCACGGCGTATTCAATATGGCGGGGGCAGTAGCAAAATTCAATGGCGAAGATGTCACATACTCATCGATAAAATGGGCACAAGATATCGAGGATAACGCGGATATTTTTGGTTGGACGGCCCAACAGAAATTAATTATAGCGAGGCGATTGCTTACCGGCACGGCTGAACTATGGCTGAGGTCCGAAAACGCATTCAAGACCTACGAAGAACTTAAAGCAGCTGTCATAAAAGAATTTCCCGACTCAATAAATGCTAAGCAGATGCATGAGATGATGAGTTCCCGCAAGAAGAAGAAAGATGAGTCCTGCTACCAGTATATGCTTGTGATGAAAGAGTTAGGGAAAAGAGCAAAGTTTCCCGACTACATAGCGATTGAATATATTATTGATGGCATTACTGACTATGAAACCAACAAAGTTATTTTATACGGAGCGAACACGTACCCGAAGCTCAAAGAAAAATTAACCATTTACGAAACGATGAAGAAGAAAATGAATAGTCGTGATAGTAGGCAGGCGAATCCTGTGGAGAGGAATAAGCTTGCATTCAACAACGAGATGAGCACTACGGTGAGCCGTTGTTTTAAGTGTGGCGGCATAGGGCACTTGGCGAGCACGTGCTTTAATGGAACAAAGTGCTTTCGATGCAATTCGTATGGTCATATTGGTGCTCAGTGTACGGCGAGCAACATGACGCAGGGAGCGGCGCAGCTTCAGTCATCGGCGCCGACGACACGGAAAAATACGAACGTAACGGATGCGGGTACGAGCGGGCGGAACTTATTCCAGCGAAGATCATTGTTCGTCGAACAAAATCCGTCAGGTGGCGCGGCGGAGCCGAATGAAGGTTGCGATGCGAATGTCACATTATTGAATGAACATAGCCAAGGAGTGAGTGACGGGTTAGGAGAAAATATGTCAATGTCAAACAATCAAAATAATATTTTCACGGTAAATACTGATGGTTCAAATTTTCTTAAAAAACCAATTAAAATTGTTAAGATAAAAGGTATGTCTGTTAAAAGTTTTGTAGACACAGGTAGTGAGGTTAATTTAATTACTGACGATTTGATGGATGACTTAAGACTAACATTTGAGCAAGTAAATACGCCGTTGACAGGATTGGGTTCCAGTACGATATATTCAATTGGTAAGCTTAATATGCAGCTTGAAATAGATGGTTATTGTTATAACACGTGTTTTCACGTCGTGAATCACCGAGAAATTCCGTATAAAGTAATTTTAGGGCAGCCCTTTCTTGCAAATACAGTTATTTTAATAGTTAAAGGTGACGTCAAAATAAGGCCCGAGTCGTACGACACTTCTTACCTTCCATGTTCACATTCCAGTATTGATGACGATAAAAGATGCACACCAGCAGAACAGACCCATAAACCCATAAACGTGAAAGAGGCCCCAATAAAGAAGGAAATTGTATTGAAGGACGAACAAGTTGTAAAGTGTTTGGTGTCAACTGAAAAAGAAACTATGAAGAACCAGGTCCACGAACGGCCGTCAAACGGTGCTATAAGGCCGACCTACCCTGAATATGCCAGTCCCCATGCTCTTGTAAAGAAGAAAGACGGCGGTACAAGGGTATGTGGAAATTATCATAAGATGAATCAGAAAATGGTGAAAGATGAATATTATGTATCAATTAAAGAAAAGAGAAGCAGAGAAAAAAAAAGAAAGAAAAGAAAAAAAAAGAAAAAAAGAGAGTTGGAACGAGACTACAACTGGAGTTGACTCTACGAAGATGTGGCCTTGATTTGGTGAAACCATGATCTTACTTCTGTTCACCTGCTTTAAATACTAAATTCATGATGCTTACCATAGAATATAACGTGCGATCTCAGAATATGTAGTTATAATTTGCTATATACCTATTTTTTTTTAATTTGCTTAATGTGGAAAGAATGTTAACACTAGGAACAATTCATTGCTAATGCTTTTTATACTTACTGTGGTTTCAGTTGTCATATAGGAAACGTTTTGTGAAAGGTTAAAAATCACACAGTACACTATATACACAATTTATTTACACACAATATTTACAAATAACAATATTAAAACGGAGCGACATAGGAAAGCAACTACATGCACGCAAGTCTAAATAGAAGAGACACGCGCATGCGCGAGTTGTGTCAAACTCCCAGATACACTGATACCGGAAACGGAAATCAACGAAACACTTACTTAATACTATTTACAATATTATAATATATACAAGAATAAAGCAGTCGCCACATCAGCCCCCCCGGAGACCTTTACGGTCGATAAAACTGCGGGAAACGCACCTGGCGACCAGCACGAGTCACTGCCGGTGGCGCAACGGGTGGAACAGTAGTAGCAGAAGGAATTGGCACTACAGATTTGTCCGCCAATATATACGCGGGTTTTAACCTATCTATAGATACAGATGTACTTTTACCTCCTACATTAATTATAAAGTATTTAGGGTGCCTTTCCACTACTTTGAAAGGACCAGCGTAAGGAGGTTGTAACGATGTCCTTACCAAATCCTGTCTGATAAATACATGAGAGGCAGTTTGCAGATCTTTAAAAATAAATATTTTCTCAGACCCGTGTCTGGCTACAGAAGAAGGCTGTAAGTTCTTAATACGTAAACGTAAACGCGACGCAAAATCGGAATAATCTAGAAAACGATCAGCGGATGGCTCAAAGAAATTACCAGGAAGACGCAAAGGCTCCCCATATACTAATTCTGCCGTAGAAGCCGACAGATCTTCCTTCCATGCACTACGTATACCCAGCAGCACCAGTGGAAGGACCTCAGACCAACTTTCATCAGCATGGCACATAATCGCTGCTTTTAATTGGCGATGAAAACGTTCGACCAATCCGTTGGCAGCAGGGTGATACGCAGTGGACCGAAGATGCGCAGAACCTGTCAATACTGACACCTGATTGAAAAGTTGCGATTCAAACTGTTTACCTCTGTCAGTTGTCACTTTTTCAGGGCAACCAAATCGTGCTATCCACGTTGCAATGAAAGCCTTGGCAACGCTCTCCGCTGTGATGTCAACCAAAGGAATAGCTTCAGGCCAACGCGTGTATCTATCAACCGCAGTGAGACAGTACCTAAAACCGTTGGACAAAGGAAGTGGACCTATAAGATCTAGGTGTACATGCGCGAACCTAGCTGAAGGGATTTCGAATTGATGTACTGGCGCATGAACATGTCTGGAAACTTTGGATTTCTGACACGCCACGCATGAGCGCGCCCAGGTCCTACAATCCTTTTTAACACCTGGCCATACATAGCGCTCAGTTACCAACTTAATGGTATTCCTAGCACTAGGGTGGCTGAGTCCGTGCAAAATATCAAAAACCTGCTTACGAAACTCAACAGTAATAAACGGACGATAACTGGGGCCAGAAACGTCACAAAATAAAGCAAAACGGGAAAATTGAACCTTTTGTAATTTCAACGATGAACCAGTACGGAGTAATGTTTGAAGTTCATCGTCCGAAGCCTGAGATGCAGTTAAAGCGTCAAAGTCTAGTCCGTCTGTAATAGCGTCAGTCCTCGATAACGCGTCCGCAACAACGTTGTCCTCGCCAGATATAAATCGGATGTCAGTTGTAAATTGAGATATAAAATCGATGTATCTGAATTGACGCGGAGAACACGCATCGAGAGACTTTTTGAAAATGGAAACTATTGGTTTATGGTCAGTCAGAATAAAGAAAGGTTTCGTCTCGACCATATAACGAAAATATTTGACTGACTCATATATGGATAACAATTCGCGATCGTACGCGCTGTATTTAGTTTGAGCGATCGTTAGCTTCTTCGAGAAGAAACCTAACGGCTGCCAGTGGCCGGCTACCTGCTGCTGCAAAACCGAGCCAATGGACGTATCGCTTGCATCCGTTACGATTGCCAAAGGAGCTGATGAATTTGGATGCGCTATAAGTGCTGCACGCGACAAACTCGCCTTACAAGCTTTGAAAGCTTCATCTAAAGCAGCAGTCCAATTAATAGTGTCGTTGCTTTTAACCGACGGACCACCTAGTAGAGCATGAAGTGGAGCTTGTAATTTTGCAGCGCCCGTAATAAAGCGCCTATAAAAATTTAATGCACCTAAAAATCTGCGCAGCTCTTTTATTGTTTTCGGTTGTGGGAACTGCTCAATAGCTTTGACTTTGTCACCAATGGGCTTAGTGCCTTGCGATGACACTTGATAACCTAAAAACTCTACCATTGGAACCGCAAACACGCATTTACTGTTATTGAGCAAAATACCGTGCTCACTAAAACGCTCGAAAATGATACGGAGATGTCTTAAGTGCTCCTCATCATTAGCGGAGGCAACCAAAACGTCATCGATGAATGGAAAACAGAAGTCGAGACCCCTAAGGACTTCATCCATAAATCGCTGGAACGTTTGCGCTGCGTTGCGCAAACCGAAGCTCATGAATGGAAATTCGAAAAGTCCGAAGGGAGTCGTGATTGCTGTTTTCGCCACATCTTCTACCGCGACCGGAATCTGATGATAAGCACGTACTAAATCCAGTTTACTAAAAATTTTCTTGCCGAAAAGGTTGTGTGAAAAATCAGCAATGTGGCGAACCGGATATCTATCAGGTACTGTGCGTGCGTTGAGTGCGCGGTAATCGCCGCACGGACGCCAGCCCTTATCTTTTTTAGGCACCAAATGTAAGGCGGATGACCAAGGACTGTCAGATGGTCTCGCGATTCCAGATCTAACCATGTCATCAAATTCCTGACGCGCAATTTTTAACCGGTCAGGTGCTAGCCGCCTAGGTCGCGCAAACACGGGAGGTCCTGGAGTTGTCTTGATGTAATGCTGCGTCTGATGTTTACATTTACGTTCCGAAGGATCTCCACAAGGCCGCATTACATCAGGAAACTCTTCAAGAAGCTTGTGATAAGGAGAGTCACCTGTAATAAGTTTAATTTGCGGGCTAAGACACGCAGAGGCAACTAGGGCGGCTGATGTGAGTGACGTAGTACCATCAATCAAACGAGAATTACGCACGTCAACAAGCAAACTATAAAAAGACAAAAAGTCGACACCTATAATAGGTTTGCTCACATCAGCAATTACAAAACGCCAAGTAAAAGAGCGGCGTAGACCTAAATCTAAAGACAAACTAAGCCAACCATATGTGGCTATTATAGTGTTATTTGCGGCATAAAGCTCATAATTTGTCTTATGACGGCGTTGTGCACGCAAAAAACTGACCGGGTAAACACATAAATCGGACCCGGTGTCCACTAAATATTGTAACTTAGAAGTAGAGTCCGTGATGAAAAGGCGGTTTGTCACCGACGCACACTCATCGGCCGCATCAAGCGACCGCTTTTCTAGTTTTTTGAATAGGAGCAGGGCGGAATGCACTTAGCTGCCTTATCACCAAATTTCCAGTGATACCAGCACTCACGCCCAGCACGACTCTGCGAACGGGAACGACGACGACTGCGTGACCGCGCTTTTTCTTGGTCACGAGGACGCACACCTTGCTGAGAAGACAGTGCCTCAATCTTAAGCGTGAGGTCATCTATTTTACGCTCTAAGTCGTGTATCCTGTTAGAAGCAGATGCACTTGATGTAGAGGCAGCAGCGACTAGAGATTCATTTGTACGAGGTGCTACTTCAAACACCTTATCCGCCATAAGCGCCACCTCATCTAAAACCATAGTCTCTGGCTGCATGGCCACAACTGTCCGCAGGAATGGCGGCAGACGGCTAGACCAAAGTGTACGCATTATCACATCTGAAACGTCGGCGCCGGCTAAACCGCGGCAGTAGCGTAGGAACTCGGTCGGCGTCCTATCACCTTGCTCTTCTTTAGAAAATAGTTGCTGCAAACGCTGCTCTCGCGTAGCGGATAACCGCGTTATTAATTGTAACTTTAATTTTTCGTATTTGCCTGACTCCGGAGGGTTCGTAATTATCTCTTCTACGACAGCCGCTTGCTTAAAGTCTAACACTGAGATGGCATAGTGAAACTTTGTAGAGTCGCATTTGATACCCGCCAAAACAAACTGGCTGTCTAATTGCGCGAACCACAGCGCCGGCCTGTCAGGCCAGAAAGGAGGCGGTTTGACAGCCACGCGGCACACGCCGCGGCCGCAGTCTTCTGTTTCACTGCTGTCATTGTTCGACGATTGCATTATTCCGCCGTATGTAAAATGATATAAAACTGTTCAAAAACTCACGGTTAGGGGTCACCACTTATAGGAAACGTTTTGTGAAAGGTTAAAAATCACACAGTACACTATATACACAATTTATTTACACACAATATTTACAAATAACAATATTAAAACGGAGCGACATAGGAAAGCAACTACATGCACGCAAGTCTAAATAGAAGAGACACGCGCATGCGCGAGTTGTGTCAAACTCCCAGATACACTGATACCGGAAACGGAAATCAACGAAACACTTACTTAATACTATTTACAATATTATAATATATACAAGAATAAAGCAGTCGCCACAGTCAAATTGCTGTTTACTGATGTTGTACTAAAGATATTGCAAGTTTGCTACTGTTTAGTTAATCGAGTTGTTTTTATTTTCTAATTGTTTTCTACTTTATTGTTGTAAGTTCGACAACTTAACTAGTGTTTGTTAATGTGACTAAATATGTTGTAGTGTAATAGCTTTTATACGTTATGCCTGCTGTGTCTGCAGTCTGAGGACAGACTGAGCTGCAGGATGGCCGATTTGTGGGAGTGAGCGGAATAACAGAATGAATGACAGAGATGGAAGAATGAGAGAATGAATGTGAGAAAAGATTATGTCAAGAGGACGGACGGCGGCCATGAGAGCGCTGATTTGTGTTTATTTGGTTTTATTTAATGTTTCGATTTAATACAGTGCTACGAGACTTTAATGAATCTTTTATTATGACCCGTCCTACATTAATATCTTTACTGAATTCCTCCGTTTTTTGTTTAAGTAACTGTTCTATTTGTTTTCTATTTGGTGCGTAGAGTTTTATGTCGTACATGTAGAGTAAGTGAGTCAGTTTGATGTCGTTTTGTCTGTCAATTATGTAGCCGTAATCAGTCTTGTTTAGGATTCTAGACAGAGGATTTAGTGCCAGGCAGAACCACAGTGGGCTAA
The DNA here is from genome assembly GCA_932294345.1 of Pandemis cinnamomeana. Lineage (NCBI taxonomy): Eukaryota > Metazoa > Arthropoda > Insecta > Lepidoptera > Tortricidae > Pandemis > Pandemis cinnamomeana. The sequence goes on from OW028706.1 coordinate 8,133,721, forward strand.
GTGAGTCACCTTGGAATATACCACGTGCTTTTTTAATTTGGGTTGTACTAAGTGTTGATTTGTCAGTTTGTATGTTTAATTTAGTAGTCCATTTGGTCATTGCTCTTTTTAAGAACTCTATTAGTGTTGGGTCAATTTTGTATATTTTGAGGATGTGTATTAGTCATGAGTGTGGAACGCTGTCAAATGCTTTCTGATAATCTATGTCTGAGTAGTATAGGTTTCTGTGACTTTGTTTGGCTTGGTTGTGAATCTCAGTATCTATTACAAGTTGTTCTTTGCATCCCCTCGAGTCCTTGCTACAGCCTTTCTACAGCCTGTATTATATTGTTTTCTTTAAAATATCTGGTGAACTTGTGTGATGATAGATGTCAGTAGTTGGTAAATTGTACGTAAACACGTAATTGGTCTCTATTTAGCAGGGTTAGTTGTGTCATTATCTTTAGGTATTAAGTAAGTGATGCCTTGTGTTAAAAACTGGGGTATGTATTGTGGGTTGTGGATGAGATGGTTTAGTGTGTTTGCAAGATATTCGTGTGTTGAGATGAAATAATATTTTAGCCAGTAATTTTGTATTTTGTCTAGGCCTGGTGCTTTCCAGTTGAGTGTTTTTTTGACTGATTGTGTAACGTCGTCTTTATTAATAGTGATTTCTGACATTGCGGTTATATTTCTAATTTCTTCTTCTTCTATTGTTGCCCAGGATGCGTGTTGATTGTGTTCTATTGGTGTTGACTATAAATTTTCTTAGTATTGTTGTAAAGTGGTGATATTTGGTGGTTGTGTAATTGTAATGTGTTCTGAGTTAAGCTTTCGGTAGAACAGTTTCTGGTTGCCGTTGAATAGGTTGTTGTCGGTTTTCCTTTAATTGTTTATTTTGTATCGGCGCTTTCGTTTTGAGCATGCTTGTAGTTTTTGCTTACAACAATCTAGTTGATCTACAATTTCGTCTCGACTTTTACTGTGTAAATTTAATTTCGTATATATGTTCTGATGGGTTAGTATTATCATTGTGGTGCGTTTGATCATTGATGGGTGATGTATGCCTATTGTGTGAGGTGTGTGGTGTATTATTTCTGCTGAGTGGTGTGTGCTGAGGTGCTTTTTGTTTTTCTTGCTTGCTGTGGATCGTGGTGACGGTAACTGCTGCGCATTATATTATATATATTATTATTATTATTACAATGTAAATTAAATCCTTATTATTTTTATTATTTCCTTTAAAGTTGATTACTATGATACAACTATACATAAGTTTATTTTGAACTAGTAAATTCAATCAAATAAATGTATTGCTAAAATAATAATAAGCAGAGGCTCTTGAAATTAACTGGGAACCTGAAAGTAGAGTTGCCGCAAAATCGATAGTTTCCCTATCAATAATTCTAACGAAAAATTACATAATATCGATAGGCCTATAAAAGACGATCTTAAAGTATGTATGTACTATACCTATACTGTGAAAAAAGGGTTAATTATTACTTTTGTTCATTATAAGCTTCTCGGTATTTCCATCGATTTATGTTCAACTGTATTAGGAGGCCCTGATCGGGTTTTTTGCTTCTATAAAAATGTTTGCTGTAATCGCTTAATACTGCAAAATAAATGCTTTTATTTTATCTGAAGTGACAGAAATATGAACAAAATACAAACTTAACTTACTTAACGCCCATTATACAATACTTCTAATTACGCAAAAATTTCTTAACCAACTGACTGGAACAAAACATCGTAAGCACCTTTTGCTGAACCAACTGACTGCAACATAAAATAGTAAGCACGTTTTGCTGAAGCGCCAATCAGACTTTAAATCTTTATAAGCACTTGTTGCTGAAGTGCAAAATAAAGTTAAATCGAAACATTGATAAAATGCTTATCGTAGTTACTACTGCTTTGTCCAATAAACTGAAATCACTGATTAAGATATTTTAATGAAAAATGGGTAAACGTTTACTGCTGATATGTTTATTAATCACTTTTTGCAGAAAACAAAAATGACTGAAGTACCACTTTGAAAAAAACACTAGAATTTTAGTCGCTTCAGTATTTAAATTCGAAGAAAAACCGAATAAATTCGGTTGCTTAACCGACAAAAAAGTGTTCAGAATAACATGAAAGTTGGACAGATCGACGCAGAAAAAAAAATGCTATCGAATGGTATATAAAACTCAATTTCGTCAAAATGGCGGTTCAGCAATTTTACCTTTCCAGCGACGATATGTATAACTTTCATGCGTTTGTTAAATAGATTCACATTTTCACGTTGATTATAAGATAGAACTGCGAATCCGTTAGGCTTATCGTCTAACGCATGCATAATGGAAATCACAATACTGTGAAAAATGTGCGGAGATTGCGAGCGCGTGACAGGATGGGCTCTGCTTGCCTAAATTACGTGTAGTATTGTATGTATGTTTACCATTTCTAACAAACTTTCTAAGTGTAAGACAAAACGGGTGCTTCGATTAGTTTACTGAAAATCGAATTTTACCAGAAGCGATTATTCCATTCGCAAAATTTCCCACTTTATTTTTTCTCAATGTTATTTTCCTTTACGATTTTTTTTCCCACAAGCGAAATTTTCCAATATCGTTTATTCTTAGTTTAAGGCACTAGATGGGCTAGGTTTGTTAGTTATTTTCAGACGTCGAATGGCAAAACGCCTGAAAAAAGGAGCCTCGAATAGCGACGCAGCGGACTGCGCTGTCATACATAATTTAGCAATAATTTTTACTCACATGTGCCTTTGTGGCACCTGATCCAGTACCGCGTTGAAAGGCAAAAAAATACGTGGCCGGCGCTTTTCATGGAGTAACAACTTTGTAGTACAAACTGTACGTACTGAGTTACCTATTTATAACTGATAACTCGGTGTGTTTAAATGGTAAAGTTTTAACTATTGGCAAACTCGTAGGTACTTATATATTTCCAGGTCTATACCAAGAAATTGTTTAACGACCCCTTCAATAACATAGATCAATGCAAAGTAGCCTTCGTGAAAATCGTATCTTTTGAACCGTTGTCAGGAGTATTGTTAATCGATTTAACATAGATAACTCTTTATTTACAAATTCACCGTTTCATATCTGGCATAAAATTATTCACTCATAATATATATGCTCAATTCATTACATTCATTTTTAAAGCGCCTGATCAATTAGTGTGCGAAATGTTACTATGGTATGCTTATGCAGAGTCGTCCGTGAAAGGAGTTAGAAAATATTCATAAATTTATACCTAATATTTAGATTTAGATTAATTATGCATTTATTAAAAGTTACATCATAAAATCGCAAATTAATTATGGCTATTCAAACAAACGTCTCTTTTGTGAGTAATTAAACGGAAACTATTTTAAATCAGTAGCACGACCAGTTAGTTACTAGTAACTAAGTGGAAAATGTAACAAAATACTTTATATTTTCACAAGCAACTAATAGAAAATGAAATGAGCACAAAAATAGGCAAAAAGTAAAAACTACAAAGCCCATCGAATAAATAATTATGTAACTAAATAAATTAAAACTTACTAAAACTTTCGTTTTTAGGTGATCTATCTTTGACTGATTACCAGGATCTACCAATACAAGATCTTTTAATATAATTATAATAATAAATAATTTTTTATATCTTTTGAAACTAAACATAAAATTACAATAAATAATACAGACATGATAGAAAAGGATCCAAAAAACCAGAATAATTTGCAAGTTAAGAAAGGATGGAAAAAAATAATTTGTCAGAAACTTTTACTATTTATGTATGTTTACTTTTTAGTTATCTAAATGACCGCTAGACTCTTACATTATTTCTGATAAACACAGGCTATTAATTCTACGCGAACGAAATTGTGGCCAACAGCTAGTTGAATATAATTTGAAAATTACCACTAATTTGGGAACTTATTACGATTTGTTTTGAAGCCGTGGACCGCATTAACTAGGTTTTGCTAGTTATTTTTAAAAGTGTATTATAATACTTCGTAAAGTTCTGATAAAGTGCCTGTGCACCAAAGATAGTCGCCTTCTTCATCCCACTCTGACCAGAATCTTTCGTCCGGTCACCTTGTCAGTCTTCTACTCCGTTACTTATGGTTTTCAATTCTGTAACCTATTGAAATTTCTCTCGGCAACCGAATGCTTTGATGGGACTTATGGGGGTATAGGTGTAATAGACTGCGATTTAAAATAGGACAGATTAGTCATCGTATTTTACTACTAATATTATAAATGCGAAGGTATGTGTCTGTCTAGTACCTCTTCTTAAACCGCTAAACCGATTGAGTTTGAATTTGATATAGAGATAATTTCACTCCTGGGGAAGGACAGGATATTATCATGGTTTTTATCCCGAAAATTGCATAGTTCCCGCGGGAAAGCGGTAAGCGAATTCAGCGCAGACGGAGTCGCGGGCAATAGCTAGTACTATATACATTGGTAAGTAAGTTGCCTTAGTACATTGTAACAATATTTTAATTTTCAATGCATAGGAATAAACATACAAACGGCATCTTTAAGTATTGAATTACAAATACGATACGTAAAATTCTGGAAAACACGCTCATTAATGGCGACATTAGCATAAATAGCAGTGGCTTCTTTGGCTTCACTGGCGACCTCTAAGAACTAGTTTTCTACGTCTAAATGTCAACGGCTATTATTACCTCCTCGCTTGGGTCAGCGGGGTCAGACTGTGTGGGCACAAATCTTGCAATACTCCAACACATCTAATTTTTGTTTGTCATTAGGAAACCTTAATGGATTTAAATATTTGTTAAGTATTCAAAGACTTTGTCAATATTTGTACATTCTGAAATTTCAAACTGTTCTATCAGCTTATGCAATTTCAGGGTGTTACAATAAAATAAACTGTGCTAATTAATTTTCTCTATTGACCTTCTACAGCAAGAGAATATATTTGTTTTTTGAGTATTTATATGTGTATGTATGTATATATGACTGACTTCTTATCATTAAAATTCTAACGCTCCTACTAACATGACTTTATAATTTGGGACATACAGCGCCATCTCGCTATTTGTTGGCGAACGTATAGATTTGCCATGTGTGGTAATTTCTTGAATATGTAAGATGAATCAACATTGACTTTGGCTTGATAACATACTACTTTGCCGTTAGATGGAGTATGTCTATGTTAATACAAGCTAGCAAGCCCGCAGGAGATACCTCATGACGTTTTAAACGATCGGTAAATATAGACTAATAGTCGGTTAAAGAAGTATATACTATACTACCTGAATTAGTTTTTACCGATCTACATATATTTAAAAATCTCAAATTACGATACATCTATGTGCATATAATAATGCATTGAGGAATACAACATGAAGTAATCAAAAACTTAATATTAGATTTTAATTGCTTTCAAAAAGGATGATCAACACAAACTCGTAGATTTTCTTAATTACTCTAGTAAATAAGTTTCCATTACATTTACATATTTCTTCCATGCTGGTCTGGGTGTAAAGAAAAAACATAGAATTTACCAGTTGCTTCTCTTCCCGCGCAGATGGTAAAAGCCCATCGAGGGGGCAAAAGTCTTAGGAATCATGTTATTAGGCTATGCGGGTAGCAACCCATCACTATTTTGGTTTCCCTTTCCACCTATAGGTACTCCCTTAATCATGCTAAACGTGGCCTTAAGGTTTTGTTACATTAGTCTCTGTCTACCCCGTAAAGGACAAAGACGTGATATATGTATGTATGTATTATTGTATGGAAGTATACATATATGTGTACATTTACATAAATATTTCAAATAGGTGATCATTGGGATATGAAATAACAAAATACCTTTTGGTTTGGAATTATTTTCATTTAAATAAGTAGGTATCACAAAGTACAAATTGTCTCAAGTAATATACAAAATTTTACTAAAGATCTGTGCCAAAACGGATCCATTGTTCAACACTACAAATATGTACTTCACCAGTTGATAACACTGAATATGGCACCGCTGGCTTGACGATATGAGATCTAGGCTCTACACGTCTACCAACGTCGCTCTTATAAGTTATAGCACAGATTTGTATAGTAAATCCCTATAACTTATAATGGCGTTTTAGTATTGGTCAACGTCGCCTCAACATGAGGAAGAGCCTTAATGTTCTAATTTATCGCCTTTGCTCAGGTTGGGGCGGCGCGGTGGCGAGGAAGTCGAGCGCGCGCTGGATGTCAGCGGGGATCGAAGGGGGTGTGGGCAGATGGGCACCCTGAGGCCGGTATCCGTTCTCGTCAGCGACGTAAGTCAACTGGACGGGACCTTCATCGCTTTGGTAAGACGATATACCTTCGACTTGAAGGGCAGGCTCTTCCGCTCCGATGTCCTTTAAAGCCCCCTTCTGTTGAGCGCTGATACCATTGGCGGTTTCATAAGCATACTGATATGATCCATCAGGGTTGATATCGCTGCTCTGGCTCAAAATCTGGATCGGTTCTTGACTCTGTGGCGCTGCCACGGCCATCGCGACGAGAGCGAAGAAAACCTGAAAACAACCAAAACGTTGTTAATGTTTACGCAATACTAATACTTCGGAATAGTAACTGTTTTAGTCCTAACAAGCAAATCCACATTTTCACTGCAACCTTCATGCAAAGCCTGACCAAGCAGTCACTCTTTTGTTTAATCGAAAAATGTTAATGATCAATGAATTTATTATTTTCACAACTTTCTTTTTCATGTAAGCGTTTAAAAAGCATATCGCTTAGTTCTTTCTCAATAGGGGGCGGCTTAAAATTTGATTGCTTCGCACAATTCACTGGCACTTACAATGGATTTCATGTTTGTATTTGTCGGGTGGAGGCACTAGACAACGATGATCTAACTCTGCTTGATCGGTTTATATACTTGGCTGGGCAATATGCCTTCCACCGCGGGCGGGTATTGCACCACTAGGCATGTCGGAGTAAATTCGACGAAATGTGTGAGACTACTGAAGTCATTCATGCGTGAGCTTGCGTGTCCACAACAGCTTAGGTTAATTGCCGAGATAGTTAAAACGTGATTATTATAAAATATCTATGTTCAGAGTAAAAATTTTCACAATGTTATAATAGGAGGAACGGAATATCGTGAGGCAAGAAGTATTAGTGGCTTTTGTAGGATAAATTGCACAGAAGTAAACAAATGCAACTGCATCTGTTATTTATGTGCGAAGATGTGCCGTTTCAAGTATACTAGTTTAGTTGCAGTAGAGCAGTAATTCAGAGCTCGCCTGTATGGCTGCAACTCTGCTAATGTCGACGGAAATTTCCCTTTTTAGATCCAGGAGAAGGAAAGAAATCGTGTAAATCTCCCTCTGGACGTACGGGGCGATCTTCAAACTACATACAGTCCGTGAGCTCCTAGAATGTACTTCGGGTTTCGGGTACCATCGGCCGATTGAAGCATCAAACCCACAAGAGTGAGTGAGACAGCAAGACAAACCCAAATGGCGTTTAAAGAACTCACGGATTGTAACTTTTTTTACAGAAAAACATTAACCTGCTTTAAATATGTATTGGTAAAATTATTTATGCAAAAATGAGTAAAAAAAAATCTAGTCTGATGTATATTCTTTCAGATAATTTTTAACCGACTTCAAAAAAGAGGAGGTTATTATGATCACAATTTGTCGAATTTAAAGGTGACTACAAAAAGCATATAAAAAAGAAAATAATCCCTCTTTCATTTTTGAACTTGGTTAAAAACGATTTAATACCCGAGCTTATACTTACTTGGGAATTAAATGGCATTCTTTTTTGTAGTTATATATAGTTTCATAGTGACTGTACGTTCTAGGGTTTATGCGGAAGTCATTATGAGGAAAAGGAAGCGAAAGAGGAAGTATCAAGTACATAGTTGGTGGAAGCGGATGAGCAAGAGGAAATTTTTATGAGGATGAGGATGCGGTTGAGGAAGCGGATGAGGAAGAGAAAAAGTGGTAGGATTGTGTGATAGTGAGATATTACTAATTGAAAATTTTAAAAAATCAAATAGATCCAAGACCGTAGTTGTTTATTTATTAATTAAATGATAGAAAACATAATTATACACATAAAGTTTATTTTAATAATCAAAATTGACCACTGGGAGGTTTATTTTAATGAAAATGTACAAGCGCCCGAGTGAAAATTCGTCTAATATTCCTCTAAATTTAAGAGGAAGCGAAAGAGGATGAGGATTTTTTTGATTTCGTTTATCCGGAAGCGGTAGCGGTAGAGGAATTAAAAAATTGCGGAACTTCCTCATTATGAGAAAGCGGAAACGTAATCCTCATCAACCCTAGTACGTTCCCAGACTCATTTCCTTCATCATGGATGCCACAGTTTACAAAACATCGTAAGCTGGCAGGAGCTATTGTTCCTACCTGTTTAAACCTACGACTCTGTGTCAAATCTTTCGGCTGAGCCCGAAGCTGGAAGTCATCAGCGTAAGTTGGGTCAAAACCAAAAGGTTCGTTTGACCACTCGTTTTAGGCCATAAAAAACCATGCCACACATGTCAAAACTTTTTTGTGTCCATTTGCACCTAAGCTTAAGTTTACTATCACATCCGTACGTACAGTGAACGTTCATGACGGAAAATAGCCTATCAAAGTTTTTTTCATTTCCAAATACCCTTGCTCAAAATCCACAAGCCCTTAACATTTTAAAACACATACCGCGTATAAGTTACCACGAGATTGCCAAAATAGCACTGCCAATTCCAGAAAATATTAACTACTGACCATTCTAAAATCTGATTTGGAAATTTTCCATATTTAGTAAGTAGCTAACACCAATATTTGTCAACGCGATGAGAATATTAAAATGTATTAATTTATGCGTCTGCTAAATATTGCGTTGCTTGAAACTGTGAAACAATAGTTTTAACACACTACGGCAACCGGTCGGTCGAGACTCTTATATGAGCAATCGATCAATGCTCAAAGACTAAAATAAATGATAAGAATTAATACAATACAGCAAGGCTGAAGATAATAATAATACGAGCAATCATAATGCAGGTAGTTATTCTTCAAAAAGTGCAAAATACGTCACTAGCCGAACTGCCTTGTAAATATGCATAATTCTCTTATTTCCTTTTCTGCATCCGCTAGTTAATACTATTTTAACTAACAATTCTGGTGTGTTTTTCAAAAAAAGCGTTTAAATTACAACTAATCTTGCTTACCTATTGACTGCTAGCTACAAAAAAAATCGCAACCGGCCGTCAGATTGGATGGATTGGATTATATTTCTATTGGCTAATTATTCTGAAAATTTCACTATCAAAACGTATGGAACTTAAACAAGATTGCATTTTTCGCTGCTAATGCCCCTCAAAATATTGATTGCGTGAACCTATTCACAAAGTGTTCTGTAAATATTTGTTAACTTAATTTAGTTGGTACTCCGTGTAGGCTTTTGCCGTCTATTAAGAGAAAGGAAGGCGGTTATGAGTTGAAGCAGATTTAGATGCCTATGTGCAAAAATTAGCACGTTTCATCATGCAAAAAAGCAAAGATTTCTCAAGGAAAACGCGCGCAAATATCGTTCACTTGGCAACAGTGGTCAAATTTCATATTTAAAATAAAAATGTATAATTTTTATACGATTTTCTTCAATCAATGTTTGTAGTAAAAATTCTTGTCGTTTACTAAAACTTAGGTTACTTAAGCAATCAACACACTGATGCATTGCTAAATAATTATATAGCGACCCGCCCCGGCTTCGCACGGGTGTAATCAGTGTTTCTCTACTATATTATGCATGTCTTATACATAATAACCCTTCCTCTTGAATCACTTCTTATTCAAAAAAATCGCATGTAAATCTGTTGCGTAGTTTTAAAGATATAAGCATACATAGGGACGGACAGTGGAAAGCGATGTTGTTTTGTACTAGTAGTTAGTATGTTGTGATGTGCTAAATATAACATTACAAAATGTTTGGTCATCAAATGTAGCGACTTTCAGGGATGGTGTAGGTATAGGGGTAATCCTTACTAGTCCTTACTAATATTATAAATGCGAAAGTAACTCTGTCTGTCTGTCTGTCTGTCTGTCTGTTACCTTTTCACGCTTAAACCGCTGGGCCGATTTAGTTGAAATTTGGTATACAGATAGTTTGAGTAGAGATAGTTTGTAATAAAATTTGGCACACAGATACTTTCTATCCTAGATGAACAGTTAGAGTATATTTATCTCGATATCAGTGTGATCATTTCAAGTGACCATTCCACAACAGTCACTTGAAATTATCTTTCATAATCATCATCATGAAGAAGAAGATTCTTCGCACCCGCCATACTGTATCACGGGATTATTGGGATCTATTTCAAAATGATCCTCAAGATTTTCTTAGCCTTCGATTAGACTTTGGTTCCCCACAATACATCGGAGTCAAAACTACATACAACCGGGATCACCACCCCCTAAAAAGCCAACGCCATTTTGTCAGCCAAGGAGGTAATGACCTCACTTCTATACATGTTTATATAGGTACTAGCTTGCTTGCATGCTGGCTAGCTTTTTGAAATACGCATTGCTAACGGTGTGCTTCACGTGTTTTCATTGTGCGCGAGTTTTCACTTTGAAAATCGGCTATATAAGTCATCTAGCGTCAGACTGACTAGGAGTCGAAGTGGTCGCCATCACCGAAATCGGTCAGAAGGATCATTATCATCATTATCAAAGCTGCGAGCAAAAGCTAGTTGCCTACACAGAATTGAAACAGTGTGTTATTTTTTAGCTATGTGCCTACAGTGCTGCAGACAATTTGTCTCGGGGCCTCAGAACAGCACTGAAAGCTGGACGGACTGAGGCCTGTGAATAACCCGTACCGCTTAGTTATCCTATCCAGACGACTGAGTTACTGCACTCTGGTTAATACACTATGGTTGAAACTTGGCTCAGTTTGTGACTAAATCAGTCAGTGTTGACTTTCTTATGATATTTATTATTTCGTGTGGGCCGGATAATGGCCAGTGACGACTAGACAGACCTAGACGCAGATGGTGGGACGATTTTAACGCTCTATAAGAAGTCTATGGTCTTAAAGTAACTTCGTAAATTATCTCCATATTGTGCACTAGCTTTTAAGCTTATAACTGGTAAAAATAGGGACACCTACAATAATGATATTAACGAAACCGTTAATAGGATAATTAAGTGGCTAAAAGACAACAATTTAAAAGTAAATTTAAACAAAACCACATATATTCAATTTCGAAACAGAAGTGCAAATGTCGAAAACATCGTGGTCTCATACGAAAACCAGGTAATAACGGAATCAAATGAAACAAAATTTTTAGGTTTAATTATAGATAACCAGTGTTCCTGGAAACATCACATCAAGAGTATGGTGGACAGGGTAAATCGCTTTGCTTATGCACTATGGAGACTAACGAAAATTGCGGACGAACAAACAGCCCTAAAAGCCTATCATGGTTATGTTGGTTCTATACTAAGATACTGTATACTGTTGTGGGGTAATTCAGTAGATATAAACAGGATATTTATTGGGCAAAAGCAATGTATACGTGGTATATGTGATGCCCACCCTTTAGCATCTTGTAAACCACTTTTTAAAAGATTAAATTTATTGACAGTTCCTTGTTTATATATATTTGAAATATGTAGCTTTGTAAAATCTTATCCAGAATATTTTAAAAGGAAAGACCAGGTGTGTCATTTCAATACCAGATACCCAAATAAGTTAATATATCCTAAAACGAACACGCTTTTGTATCGCAGAAACTGTTTTCCAATGGCAATACGGATATTTAACAAGCTGCCAAGGAACATAGCTGAGTTGCCCCAAAGCAAATTCAGATTTAAATTATTTCAATGGCTTAAGGACAAAGCATTTTATTCAATCAAAGAGTACCTAAACTAAATAACTGCAATACTAATAATTTATAGTAATATTCATATTTTATTTTTTGTTTAATAAAAATGAAAACTTTGTAAAATGCGCTAATTAAAAATACCAAAAACCACTTTAGAAAATAAGTAAATGTTTGCATGCCAATTTATTTGGTTAGACGTGTCGCCGGACATCAACACTAAATACTAGATCATTTTTGAACCATGTCTAAAGCAAAATAAATTATTTCATTTCATTTCATTTCATTTGCCCGCGACTTCGTTTGCGTGGAATTAGTATTATGGGTAGCTTATTTTTGTGGCAAACTTTCAATTAAAGCACAAATTACATTACCCTTTGTATAGTGCATTTGATTCACTTACTTACATAGGTACACCTGTAAGTAGTTTATTTAATTACAAGGTATAAATTTAAAATAGAACAACAATTATTTTTCAAATTATATTTGGTATATTTGTGGTTCGTATAAAAATATAAAATTAAATCACAAATTGATAATGAGTATTATGATGGAACGCCTAAAACCTATTGTGGGCTGTTTTCAGGCTGGGGCGGGGCGGTGGCGATGTAAGCGAGGGCGCGCTGGATGGCTTCGGGCACCGGCGGGGCGGTGGGGAGGTGAGCGCCTTGCGGCTGGAAACCGTTCTCGTCAGCGGTGTAAGTCAGCTGAATGTTGCCGTTGTCACCCGGATATTGGTACTGGCCGTGCACTTCCAACGCTTGCCCATCTCCGACCGTCTTCAAGTCGCCTTTCTGGTCAGCACTGATCCCGTTGGCGGTCTCGAAAGAGTACGAGTATGAGCCGTCACCGTTGACCTGGCTGTCCTGGCGCACGATCGCGATGGGCTCCGTGGGGGCCTGGGGAGCGGCAAACGCCACCGCGACCAGCATCGACACCAAAATCTGTAAAAAGCAATGAGTTACTTCTTAATTCACACGTTTCACTGGCACTTCAAAGTGTACTTTTTGCATCCTCCTAATTGGATGACAATCACGGAACTGAACTGGTATTGTTATTTTTTCAGAACTTTAATCACAAACACAAAAAATCCATGCGAATATCCACTAATGCTTGGTAACTTACGATGGACTTCATTTTGTTTTACTAGAGGAGGTGAAGGGAAGACAGATGTGTCTTGACTGGTACCGATACATCCTGACAATTTGGCTATTTATAGTGAGCTTCAGCAACCACCTCCTTGCTATTGTAGTTTCACAATTCTTGGTGTGGCGTAAATTGTACGAAATAAGTAAACATTAGATACATTACCTCGAGCCGTGTATGTCAACTTAGCGGGCCGACGTAATGGTTGTCAACAAATCTAACGGGATTTCCATTCGTTCAGTACTGGCCGATGGCCTTAGTGCTTGAGGCAGTGTTTGCAGTTGCATTCACACGCCGAGAGGCGTTGTCGTGTTCAGTGATACGGCCTGCTCGCAATTAAACTACGCATGAGCGCTCCACGTGTTCCTCGATGTTCTACGCTTAGCGTAAGGCAATATGTACGATACGACGTTCATCTTAATCCGCCAGTTTCCTTCTCAAACTCGCCTGCCTCCAAAATCGAAGACGAGTTCGATTAATATAAATTACTTAACGAACTTTCCTCATAACATAACCATAAAATTTATTACCAGTATCGTTTTATTTAACGACATTCAAGTAGGTTAAGTTCGCGTTGTAATTTCATGGTTAACATAATTCTGTTCATGTATTACGGTGATTGCTTCAAATATGGCATGTCAGCGTTCTCGTCTGTAGACAGCCAAATCAGCAAGAAAACTTGACAAATAGTTTAGTAAGCTTTGTGCGTGTATTAAGATTCAAAATGTGAAAGCAGCAACGCCGTCTGGTGTCTCGGCATCTCAAGATGGGATGACGCACCACTGTCTAGAGGTCGACATGCTAACATAACCTCAAGTGGGTCTTAGATAGCGTCTATACAAAAATACACATTTTATGGTGACTTTTATGGGAATGCATATTAAAACACAACTCATAATAAATTGCTGTTTTATGCAATTAATTCTATTTTACTTTACTTTGTCATCATATTTAAACTTAGAATTTAACTTTTTAAACCTGTAACAAACAAAAAACTTCTTTCTAGTGATTTTGTTTTCCAAAATACAAAAAGATATAAGTCGTACAAACATAATATATAAGTCGAACAAAAGTTGTCAACTGCTAATTACTGGAATTTTATTATCATTATCAACATTTCATCACTATTTTACAACTAGAGAAAATCTGCTAAGTACATATTTAGTGCCTGAATTAGCTACATAGTATTTAACGTTTCTAATTTATTATTAACTTTATCAAAACCATTTGATACTCAACATTAGTCTTCTTTAATCATATTTCCACTGATCATGCGCATTTTCTTGCATGCATATTTTTATCATTGAACCATCATTAAATTCAGGTCAGTTTAAACTTCGTTACCTGTTATAAATCTTCTATTTATGTCTACTCTTGTTTCAGATGTCCTGTCATTCGTTCAAATGTTCATTTGAAGAAATTACTTTCAAGGGATTCTACATTTTATTTTGTCCTGTAGCGTTACAACGTTGTTACATACACATTTACATTCATGCTAGTCAATCCTCCATCAAATAATGAAGCAAATACAGATCTAATAAACGCACCGAGACCTCAAATGCGCTTCCTAATCAAATGTCGCCATGTACAAATAGTCCTAACGTACATGAAATAGCAAATCAAATATCATATCACATAATATTAAAAGTTAGCCTATCAGGCACAGACATTGTGCAACCATGTTGAATAGGTTATTCAGATAACAAAAGGATTTCATCCATATGTCTTATGTAAAATCACGTAAAGTGAGAGGCACGTGTGGACTGCGCGGGTTCCGTCCACACACAGACACACACACACACACATACCATCATTGTCATGTCACGGTTCTTTTGACGCTTTAATACATAATAAGTACTAGGTTAATAAGAATCAATGAATTAAATCGTTTATGTTTAGGAACTTGTCCCATGGTCAAGTTATACATATTTTATCTTCTAAACGAGCAATAATTGTACTGTAATCTGAATCTCGGAAACGGCTTCTACGATTTTCATGAAATTTCAGGCAGGGGATTTCGGGGGCGATAAAACGATTTATCTTAGTTTCATTTTTAGAAAACTTACCAAAAAAAAACATGCAAAACTCGGTCATTCAGGTACTTATTATAAAATATGTTAGTTACAGTTGTGACTTTCAGGTGCATTATGTCTAATAGAGGCTGGATATCCCATTGTGTACGATAAACTTTCGTAGAGACTATAGTTTAGTGACCAAGTGACATTCATCACCATCATCTGTTGAAACATAACAAATTTGCTTTGAGATGGTGTTATAATTAGAGGTAAAATCCAGTTTCTGCCTCCTATAAACTATAAACCCGATGCAATTATGTTTTGTTTCTTGCGTTCCTAAGACATTCTATCAAATAAAGCCAACTTTTCCATTGTACACAGTGGAAACGAGGTGATGGATGGCATTGTAATGGATTGTATATCGCCGTGTTTTGTTTTGATGTAATAGATTATTTCAACATTGACCCTCGTGGCAAGGACACAAGAAATGATTGGATAAAACAGCGTTTTCGTATATAAGCGCTGTTTTTTTTTAAAAATGTTAGGGGTATGTGATGAATTACATTAATTGACATGTCTCTAAGCTCAGAAACTTTATTGTATTTTTTTAATATATGAGAGTCAAGGTGACATTAAATATAATGGGTAGATATAACAGCTACCAAATGAAAAATAACAATGGCAGTAGGTAAACGTACTTTTTGAATAGTTATCAGCACTAGAGTTCGACTTGAGGGCAAGCAAGTGCTATAATAGCTATGTGGTCAGAATTTCTGGTTGTAATTATTACAAAATTGATCAAAACCATTTGTGAAACGCTAATCGCAACACGTACACTTCAACAACGGAACCCTTTGACGCTTTTAACATCTTCACATTCATTTTGGTCGCTGAATTAATTCTATTTGTTGGGAGTGGCGTGTGAGTGACTGATGTATGGTTATGATAATTGGATGAAGTCATTTGACATTTTAAAACTGCAGTGTTTATATTACAGACCTGGAAATAATGCTCAAGGTAATTACGCCAAGAGTAATTAAATTTCATTTTCGGCAAGATCCGTCCTGGGGCCTTACTATGACGTCTAAACGCAATTCAATTCCGAAACAAAGTTGGATCGAGTCAAAAATCTCATCTAACAAATCAGAATTGAATAGAATTAAGACTTGATTCGTGGGGTGCGAGTCGGGTTACCTCCGCGTGTGGTCAAGAGCTGCGGTTCGTTTTTGGATCCGTCCGAGGGGAAGAGCAGTGCTTGTCCGGTGCACCTTGTGCATCGGTTAACGATTTCCTGGCGGTCTTATTCATGAGAGAGGGATATCATTAAACGTTGGCTAAGAGCCCGACGGGGGGGGGGGGGGTCTTAAATGACCGTGTTCTACCGTCACAAGATTTTTGAATATTGTATTTATTACTTCGACATTGGCCCATTAAGAAAAGGAGAAGAAGAAGACTTAATTCCAAAATGATATTCTTGCTGCTGCTTATTCGTTGACGTGGACAGAATCAACCGCGCACTTGTCATTTAAACTGACTGACATTGGCCCAAGCCTTACGGCCGCCACTAAGAGGGAAATTGAAATTAGCATTAAGACGTCATGGTAAGGCCCCGACTGCAACCATCTTACTCTTTTATCCTCCTTTTTATAGCGTCAGTGTCTGCTTTGGTGTGTTCCAGTAAGAGGAGTGTCTAGCCAGTGAAATCACTGGCACATGACGTTTTCTTCCCTTTGTTTTTCGTAGCCTTCTAGGCTGGCAACACAATACATAATTGGCAGAGTGCAAAGCGGGTGGAGGGGGTAGCCTAAGCGATCACAGCGCTCGCTACGGCTAAAATTGACATTTTTGTCGCTGACTTGAGCTGTCAAATCCATATAGCAGTAAACATTTTCTAATCGTTTTTGAGATTAAAATATGGTCCTGGTAAGATGTGTTGTTGTGAATTGTAATAACACCAAGAAGAATAGCGACTGTAAATTTTACCAATTTCCAAGACCATGGTGGAAAAGAGACCAAAGAAATAAGCGGATATTTGCCGTAAGAAAAAAAAAGTAAGTTACCTAACCTCTAAAATTTTACTTAAGTACGTTATCATTTGATACATGTTACTGACTACCATTGTCCAAAATTGTGTAATATAGTAAAATAACACGAGATTTCGTTAATATTTTTCACAATATTTACTTACTTCTTGTTTGACAGCGGTGACAATATTGTCCATAATGCCACCTGTCACGTGGCGCTGTCGTCGCGCTCGGTCCCAATACAATTACTGGCGTTCTGGCGTTGCGGAAGTGCATTGTTTGTAATGCTCACCGGCAGATGGCCCATTTTCTCGTTTTCCGCCTACTAATTTGGTACAATATAATCAAACATAAAATTATATAGACTGTTCTGATGAGCGGGGTTTCTGATGGTAATTAAGTTAAATCTGTCGCCATCTTAACGATATCGACTAGTATCATGAGTATGATAAGTAAAAAAATATCAAACAACATTTATTTTAAATACCAACAACATAGTTAATGACCACAATTTAATCACAACACACAATCTGCAAAGATAAAATGTTTATTCAGTAAAAGTCGTTTTCTCTGCACATGGGCATTAATTCGCAAGACATACTTAATATTGTAAAAGTTAAAATACCAAGACTTCAGAGCTTGACATCCCAATTTATTTAACAAATTGAGTTATTTAAATATGACCCAACGGAGTTTAAAATTTTAAATACTTAAAGCTGTTCGGTTTATTGCCCATTTGGTACCGTTCTGTATGTAATAATGCCATCATTATGTTAAAATGATTAAATACTTTACAATCTCACAATTTTGGAGAAAGGAGATAAAAAGTGAAATAGGTTACACATAATTATATAGGTCAACACATAACCTTCCTTTTCGGTTTTAACACAGTAAAGTAAAAAGATATCAACGTGGATTATATTCACGTTCCAAAAAAACACGTAAATTTCGAATCCATGCGTTTCGGTAAAATTGTGCGACTTTAAAAAATTGCGTAAATGCAACTCATAGTCATATTCCAAGAAAATGTCACGCTGTCGTTTACCTCCATTTGTAAGTATTAACAACATTCAAGCGCTACCCTCCTGTCGGCGTATTGTGTTTCTAAAAGATAAGACTAGCAAGGGATATGGCTTTGTCTTAGGTACTGTAAAGACTCCTTCTTTACTCTTTATCGAATTCGAATCTTAAATTTGAATTATTAAAAAATAAACTAGAATTCGAAACAAGAGTGTCAAGAGAGTTTTTTAGGGCTTCCTTGGAAGCAGACGTATTGTTTTAAAATAATCGAAAAAGCTAAATAAAATACTGAAATATAATAAAAGTTTCATTAAATAGTATTGTGAGCCAACTGAGCTACATCATCCCGACGTTCTAACGGCGTGGTGGCACGTTTGGGTAACTCCTTCCTGGTTGAGCTGTAGCACTCTGATACCCACGACGTTGCTGGTAATTCCCCGAGGGACCCGACTGTGGCGCTGTATCCCGGTTTCCTTGGAACATAGGCTGCTGCTGATAAACCTGTCTTGGACGCAGATTGTACCTTCCGTATGGCGTGTAAGAAGTGGATTGATGAGCTCCTTGCGGTCCAACGGCTGTTGCGGGCGTTTGCGGCGTATCGTACTCAGATTGCGGAGTTTGCCTTCTCACGGCCGATGGCGTGGCGTCTCCTTGAGCATAAATATGGGTTAAATGGTCCTTGGACAGCTTTACAGGTAACTCCACTCCCTGTAACTTACTGCCCATATCTGGGTTAAAGACGTCTTCCATCTGCATGATTGTCCTTTTTAGTTCCTCTTTGGAAGCATAAAGTCTGCTGGCCATATACCCTTGAAATCTCGCGTTGATCGATTTCAAAAAATGCTTAACGAACTTCATGTCGTCCGTTATGTTAGCCTTAGCAGCGAGATTCTGGAGTTCATAAAAATACGTCAGGAGCGTTTCTGCCACACCTTGTCTCCTGTAGTAAAAAACTTGAGCATAGTCCAACTGCGACGGAAATTCTTCCCTGATTTTCTCCTTTATGACCGCATACGTAGTCAATGTATTAACGTTGGCCTTGTACCACTGCAACGCCGGCCCGTCGAGGTAGGCACTTATGGTATACCTCTTTTGCTCGTCATTCCAGCCGTTTATTACAGCAATCGCATCTAGCTGCTGCAAAAAATCCTCCACATCGGATGTTCCGGTAAATTTTTGATGCGCCGCCATTATACAATACTTATACAATACGAACAAAAGTTATAGAATATTATATTATCTCTAATAAAAAGTAATTTGTCTTACGACCTTATCTTTTAATTGTGAATCTTCCTTCACAAATTTACTTAACCCACTTCTCTGGGAACGAATATGGGGTCCTCGTCTTGTCCTGATCTTGATCGCCTCCCTAAAACAGATAAGATCGCGCCGCGACCTCCACCAAAATGTGGAGCTGCCTTGATGAGGCACTGACTCCACGACGGGATGATGTAGCTCAGTTGGCTCACAATACTATTTAATGAAACTTTTATTATATTTCAGTATTTTATTTAGCTTTTTCGATTATTTTAAAACAATACATCTGCTTCCAAGGAAGCCCTAAAAAACTCTCTTGACACTCTTGTTTCGAATTCTAGTTTATTTTTTAATAATTCAAATTTAAGATTCGAATTCGATAAAGAGTAAAGAAGGAGTCTTTACAGTACACCATGTCATCCTTGCGTACCATCAGCTGTGATTGAGATCAAAAGCAAGCACATTTTTCTTAAAATAAAATCTGGACTACTCTGAATGTATCAACATAAAGATTATTTCACAAACTAAACTTTTTTATAGGGAAGGGTGATATAAGTGTAACAATGGACAATCTTAATAACAGGGATTGGAGACTATCGTTTCTTTGTTCAACAGTTGGCGCCACTGTTGACTAAGGTCCAGAGATATAGCTGTCAAAGGCGACTTTATAAGATCGGCGCCGAAACAAAGTTTTAAATCTTGAATCCCATTAAGTTTATTAATTATAAATAACTATCATATCGAGTAGCTATGTCGCAATGTTGTGCAGTTCCGTTTTGTTCGGTAAAAAACCGCTTTCAAAGCGTTCACATTCATCGCCCAATAATCCAAATTTGCGATAATTTCACGAAGGAGATCACTTTTCGACAGGTAAATGAAAGAAATTATAATTTATGTCACGAAGCCCGCCGAAACCAGTGAAAAGTGAATGCTATCAGACCTCACGCGACACTAGCGCCTCCTATAGCCCCCATTCCACAGGCGGTGGCAACCTAGCTGAGATAGAATACCTCACATGCCAGTAATTTCACCGGTTGTCTAACACTGGAACACAGCAGCTTGCACACTGTTTCTCGTCGGCATTTTTTGATAAATATTGCCAATAAACATACGAATCTGCTTTATCCCACATAATTTAATATATAAATATCATGGGATAAATTTCACCAATTGACCCAGTCCCAAGCTAAGTAAAGCTTGTACTATGGGTACCAGGCGACGGATAAACACACTTATACATATAATGTAGATAAATACGTACTTAAATACATTCTCGGGCACAAATATTCGTATTTATCATACAAAATGTCTGCCCCTACCGGGATTCGAACCCAGGACCTCTAGCTTCATAGTTACTAACCACTAGGCTAACTAAGGTATTGCGTCAATAATCTTAATTTTGGCGTTTCGACCCCCTAACTATATCTGTCAACGTAAGTACTATATTCCAATAAGATAGCGATTAAAAGTCTCCAACATACTTAGTCACATTGCGTAACAATATCGACACCAAAATTTTGTACTGACCAAGCTCACAGCTTTTAGCCGTCTAGCGTTGGTCCGAAGTGACTTAAGTATTTCTATAGTCTTAAACTAGCAATAGCCGGCAGGGTACAATCAGCATGTTAAGTTGGCTTAGTTAATAAGCGTTTCTATTTTTTTATTCTTTTATAATAATTCAGTCCCCGGTTATTGTGGAGTCGTCATGTACATTAACCTTCTTATATATAACTTAACATGGGCTTGTCTTTATGTGTCACTTTGATGTTTTCATAAACCGCACACAAGAGATACATTAAACTATAACAGCTTAGGTTTCTGACTTTTTATGAATACAGAAGGTAACACAACTTGCAGGTCACTCTGAAAACTGGGCATGTCTTTCGGAGATTAAATCAGAAACAAAGAAGAATTCAGAGAAGAATTAATTTGATCAACACAGCCCGAAGTGGAAATCGACGTTTATGCTGGTTGTGTCACAGAAGGGATAGAAAGAAAGCAAAAATCCACCAAAGAGTTGTGGTTTAGCAAAGTCATTTAATCAATCTAGTTTATATAAATTTCCAGTTTGATAAGCGCTGCAAACAGAGTACATTGTCAAACAATTATTCGTGTTATACGCCATTATTAAGTTTGAGTTTGAGTTTAAGTGCAAATAACCTATGCCAAATGGATTATCCACGTCAGCTCATGATATAAATTAAGTGTTTTAAGCTGCTGTTGCCAACTGTACGGGTCGAGAGGTCGTTTTAAGTGAAGTTTATAGCGATGCGCACGCGACCTTGACACGAGAAGCAGGGAAAGTGATAGGACCGGTTCTTGAGCAAGCCGAGGCTCCCTCGCTCCAAACTCTTCGAGAACAACTGAAACACACGTGAATATACCCATCCCTCTCACTAACTTACATATTCTAAAGACAGAACTAGTATTGCTGGATGTTTGGAAGTTATGTTCTGGATGGAGAGCCAATGTTGACGAGCTTTATTTGTAGTTTTTTTAAATGAGTTCGACAATGCGCAAGAAGATTTAATTTCATCGGTGCAATTATCATTACTTTTCGTGGCTGTGAGTAATTACTGTACTGAAGGCAATCAGAAATAACTGACGGAATTCACAGAAAAGATTTACTCAAATGAGTATGAATATTGTGCCTAGTAGAAAAAAACTAATAGTTATTGTCTATTAAATATGTCCATAAAGTATTTTGTCACATTTTTTTTAGCACTCGATTAGGGTACGGATGACTAAGAAACTGAGTATTCATTTAAACAATGACATTTTATTTATTATAAAATAATAGGGCTTCCCCAACTGAGCTGGGCTGGGTTGAGAGGCGTCATAAAAAATGGCAAAGTCCCAAGGGCGTCACAATACAAATAAGTTTGGAAAGCCTTGGCATATAATATTTGTATAAATATACAAACAACAATATAAAGCCACTTTATTTTTATTATTTTTATTAGTTAACAAAAGATTCAACCAACGCAACATTTTTATGCTATCCTTACATTTCTAATTCATAATCTGAGCCTTTTGCCATTTGTCATGTCTCACATATTTTTTTCTATTGAGTTCCGTAATCCCTGGCATCGTGGTTCCGTAGGGGCATGGTAAAGAGATAGTCCAGGGCGTTTTGGATATCTGCTGGAATGGGGGGAGGGGCGGGGAGGTGACCTCCTTTGGGGCTGGAAACCGTTTTCGTCAGCGAGGTACTGAAGCTGAATCACCTGGAGAAAAAGTACCTGTACAAAATCTTGAGGACATTCACTGTTTTTTTCATCAGCCAATTTCACCAGCAGCTTATACAATACAATACAATACAATAACTCTTTATTGAACACCACATATAACAACCAAAACAGAAAAAAGGTATACAGAATATTACAAGGTAACAATAGGCGGCCTTATCGCTACAGAGCGATCTCTTCCAGGCAACCATAATGGACTGGAGAACAGAACAGATCTGAGCAGGTGGTGCAATTTAGAATATATATTAATATACTAAGTATTGAAATACATAATATATTATACATGAAACACACATTTATAATAAATGAAGATATAAATAGACACATACCTAAAAAAAGCCAGCTACAAAATTTATGCACAAGATGACAGATTGATGATATTGGAAATTTTGTACTGGAAACATTAATTAATGTAGTCCAGAAATATCAGACGTTATAATGTTATAAGAATTGAATTGATTAACCATTCAAATATGCTAACTATTACTCGTAGGCTCATTACACATTGTTCCCTTTCTGACGTTTTTCACCTGTAGCTTTGTAATAACCAGTTTGCTTGAAAGCTTTCTACTTCTATTGAAGTCTTACTTATGTAATTCTCAGAAAGATGGCATCTATTTGAATTGAATCCACCGAGTCGAAAGTTTGATTTTGAATAGTATAGGCCACCCATTGTGCTATTGTCATTATATTAATATGTAAGCGGATCAAAGTCGGTAGTGTAACAAGTTATATGACTACTGAACAACAACGATCGCCTACCTATTTGCTCAAATTGAACTTAGTTGATAAGAAATTAATCCAGAATACTTCAAAAGGTGGTTAGCATAGTTTGACTGAAGAACACCCCTGAATGTTTTTTAGGATTGCGTCATATTTCCATATGTTGGTCGATGTTCAAAGCATACGGCGTCAATAGAGTGACTGAATTTGAAATCAAAATTGCAGTGAAAAATCTTTTTAAAAGTGTTCGATCTAACTGGCCTAATCCCCTGCTGAAATATGTCAAACTTATTTAAAAACACCTTTTTAGTACGGTAGAAATCAGATGTGGTCATTATGTATGCAATGTAGGCAATTTTTTGCCACTGTGTATAATATGTCTTTTCTTTATAATGAAATGTTAGTCTCCATCTCCAACCTATATACCGTACCGCTGGGCACAGGTCTCCTCCCAGAACGAGAGAGCTAGGGCTATTATTACCACGCGGGTCCAGTGCGGATTGGGAACTTCACACACACCATTAAATTGCTTCACAGATGTGTACAGGTTTCCTCACGATGTTTTCCTTCCGAAAAACTGTAATTTCGCACACAAATTCCGAAAACTCAAGAGGTGCCAGCCCGGGATTCGAGCTCACGACCCTCTGTTTGAGAGGCCACAGGTCAAACCACTTGGCTATCACAGCTTACGTTAATGTAATGTTATATTGTTGTGCAAGTCGACGATCCGTATTTTCGATATTATCTAATTGTTAATTACCTCCACATGTAAGATTCATCTGGGCTGATGACCTGTTCCCGGGAGTGCGGGCGTGACTCCGGGAGGCAATGGAGAGCTCACTCCGAAAGGCGGCAAGCACGCAGCAGAAAATAGGCAGAATAATCGCAGCATCTGAAACAAAGGTTTATTGTTGCAGGTTACAGTTATCATTGTGGTGCATCATTTACGACAAAGCCGGAACATGAGACAAAAGTAATCTATTCAATTATACTTACTACAACAACAGCTACTACTACTACTACTACTTACTTCTATTATGATTATGAGTATTGGATTGATCAGATTAGGGGTCAAGGAAAATTAAATATTAACGTAATGCCAGCAAGAGATGTTATTGTGCTAGTATTGCTATTTTTGAAAGTTGTGTCCTGGATCGAGAGCCGATCTTGAAAAGCTTTATTTGTAGTTTTTGTAAATGAGTTCGATTTATTAATCGGTGCAATTATGCTTTTCGTGGCTGTCAGTAATTACTGTAGTGAAGACAATCCGAAAAGAATAACTGACGGAATGCACAGAAAAGATGATTAATGATTACATTAAATCTATCGTATATGAAATTTCATCAAAATAAATGTGTACGAATAGCAAAAGACAACTAGTTATTCCCTATAAAATATGTCCATAATGAATAATTATTTATTCACTATTATTTTAGCGTTAGCATAGGATACGGATGATAAAGAAAACGAGTATTCATTTAAATAATGCCATTTATTTATTGTATATAATATATAAATACACAAACAACAATATAAAGCTACTTTAATTTTTATGAAGTAAACAAAAACTACAACTAACGTAACATTTTTTATGCTATCCTTACATTTCTAATTCATAATTCCGAGCCTCTATCTTTCAGTCGCAAGACGATTGTCATTTCTCATGTCGCATGTAAAATCCAAGTTTTTTTTTCATTCTATTGAGTCCTGTAGTTCCTGGCATCGGGGCTCTGAGGGGGCACGGTGGCGAGGTAGTCCAGGGCCTTTTGGATATCAGCTGGAATGGGGGGAGGGGTGGGGAGGTGAGCTCCTTGGGGTTGGAAACCGTTCTCGTCAGCGATGTACTGAAGTTGAATCACCTGAAGAAAAAGTACCTGTATAAAATCTTGGGGCCATTTTCAACCAATCTTTTTCATCAGCTTATATCACCAGCAGCTTGTATTGGAAATGTACTGGCAACATTAATCAATATACCTAGGCCAGAAATTTCAGACGTTACAATGTTGAAAGAATTTAATTTATTAATGAGTGACCATTCAAATAAGCTAACTATTACTCGTACACATACTCTCTCGCTTCGCTCTTTTCCAAAATTATGTACCTAAAGCGTTTTTGGCACAAATTGAATTATTTTTTACTTACGTATGAATGCTCGACTAATGCGTGGAGATTTTTTAAATTTTTAATTTAATGTTATTAGTAAAACACTGCGTATCTTTAGTAGAGTTGTGTTTTTGGCGTACCTGGCCATCAGGTGCGGTGTACTGGTACTGCCCCTGCGCAGTCTGAATCTCTTGGTCTGGAACACCAAGGTTCTTCACATAGCCTTGCTCTTCAGCCGCTATTCCATTGCCAGTCTCGTAGCTAAAAAAAAATTGCAGTAATTAGTTAGTTGCACTATTTAATACTAGCCAGTTTTAACGAGTGTTACTTTAAAGTGTAAACTAGGAACAGCTACTTAATAAGAATTAATGTACGTGTAAGAACAATTAAAATTATCATCAAACATTTTATATTCCATTCATAAATATGTACGTCTAAAACGTTTATTTAAAACTATTCAAGGATTATCGTCACATTTGCATAATATCAAAATATTTGTAGTGACAAGGTGTTTATGAATTTTTTGGTGTCATAATAAACATTAATACCAAGCAAAACAAGTATTGAAGGCTTAAAGGCTGTCCAATTTGATTGTGTTTCCCAGCAGATATATATGTCCATCGATGTACTCTTGATTTTCTGCGGTTGTTTGTATACAATAAAACATCTTATAGCAAAGAAATATACAATCAAAGTGATAAAATCAAGGAGGAAATTTCAGTTGAATTGTAAAATTCGTCGTATTACATAATAGCTAGGCTAATACTAAAAAAACGGATCGATTTTGCATTACGGCAAGTTCTGCAATTCCACTGCAACGTGTGACACAAAAACATGAGCCATGACATTATCGTAATCCATATAGATGTTTTTAAAATTAGCAGTCAAAGATGAAACTAATTGAAATGCAATAATATAGTAGTTCACATGTCCAATGTTAATGTAGTGACGATATTCCTATCCAATGTTATCTTTTTGTGCATGTGGACGATCCGTATTTTAGATAATATCTACTTGTTAATTACCTCCACTTGTAAGATCCATCCGGGTTGATGACCTGTTCCTGACGTATGATAGGGATGGGCTCTGTCGTGTATTGCTGTTGCTGTTGTGGCTGTTGCGACTGGTAGGGCTGGAAACTGCTGACGTCAGCCCTCACCGCCGCCACCGCTGCTAGTGCGAGAACCACCTATGGGAAATCGAATAATTTTTTTTTAGTGTGGAATAAGAAGAAGGTTAACCTTTTGATAAGTAATGGGTATTGTAAAACGTTATAGCCTGTAAAAGAGTGAGCCAGACGGAAGTACCTTTTGACTTTGTACTTAATTCATCTGTGACAAATTACTCTAGACGTAAGAAAAAGAGGTAAAATCCAAATAAGTACTTAAGATCAAATATTTCACGCTGTCTGCATTAAAGAGCGATAAAATTACTACGAGACATAATGGAATTTTCTATAATAAAAAATTTCATACCACCGCTTTTGCAAGCACGCAAGAGCAGATGCGAAACTCACGAATTCGGAATTAAACCGATTGCCCATAAGTTACTAGAAATACCCGTGACTCGTTAAATAAATTTTAACGATAATAGTAACTGTTATATGCAAGAAAAAGGCACAATAGCTTTCGTTCGCATAAAACAAGTCCCAAAAACATTGTATAATCAAGTAACGCACATAACACAAGAAAAATATTAATAATAGACAGAGTGTAGTCTAGTGTAATTTTTTTCCTAAGTCTTCTTTCTATTTACGTCAAAATTAGACCTCTGCCTCGCCAAAAAAAAATTATACAGTAAAAAAGTCACGATTCTTACGAAATGATTCATGTTGCCGTTGATTTTTCGTTTGCAATGCTGCAAGTTGAATGACAAAGGTTGGAATGATGCACTCTGAAT
Organism: Pandemis cinnamomeana; assembly: GCA_932294345.1. Lineage (NCBI taxonomy): Eukaryota > Metazoa > Arthropoda > Insecta > Lepidoptera > Tortricidae > Pandemis > Pandemis cinnamomeana. Next base: position 8,160,985 of record OW028706.1, read on the forward strand.
GCACCCCCCAGTATTTATACGGAAAGTTTTGCTGCAATTACGCATCGTGGCGGATAAGATGAACAATTTAGCATATTTTATGGTTCACCGAAGGACCACGCTTGTCCCTTTACTTATGGAAAAATATTTTTATTGGTAAATATAAATTAGGTAGAGCTACTTATGGTTTTGTGAATTTATGAGCATGTGTGGGCATTTCAGTTGATGCTAGAACAGCCACAGAACTTTTAATAATAGGTTTTCATTTTGTTCTAAAATCGATGTCGTCACTTTTTTGGTCCTACGGATGCACACGTTTTCATGTTTTCATAGACTTTACTAAATGACGATGTTCACCATAAAACATGATCCGTTCTGAACCACTATGTCCGCAATTAACCATTTTCAAACCATTGACTACATCTTTAACTAAGGTGGGAAAATAAATGGATATGTTTTTAGAAGAATCGAAGGCCCGTTATTATCCATTGTATGTAGCCGTCTACTGCACTGAATGTAGATCGTTGTACAACTACCCATGTTACCGACGAAAGTGGATTAGTTCAGATATGTAAGTAGCAGAATTTCTGGAAAAAACACATAGGTAACCTACTTGTAAGTCGCAATTCCATTCTCACAGGATCGGTATTTTCGCATGTAGAGTTCTGGAATCTCAATCGCTAGAACTGAACACACGAAATTTGGCAAAGGCGTTATTCATGCAACAACTTTTATGAGGATCAATTTAGTTATTTTCGAAATACTCTATTAAATTTTGTACAATCCATGAATTTCTGTTTTCAAATCTAATAGAGCAATTCTACTTGATTTTTTTTCTGTGTTAAAAAACTACCCTACTTTGAGTTTTTGGCTGTTTAATAATGAAAGTGTTAGAAAAGTATGGCATCTTTGTTTTAGTAGCCCAATTAAGGTTCATCTTCCGTTACTGTTTAAAACGTGCCAAGACGGTTTTCCCACAATCTTAACTAGTCAGTCGAGTTAGTGCACTATTATTTGGCGTTATGTTATAATCATAATAGAACATTAAACTATAAGAAAACTCATTATATTAGTGTTAATTGCTAAACAATGTATTTTCGTGGAATACGTTTATGCCATGCCCCTTTTGTTTTGTTGGGAATATTGTAATGGTAGGGAAGGTAATATCATTTATATAAATTAAAAATGAAATAAACGACAGTATGTTATTAATTTATGACGGTATTGTTTTAATAATATTTTATAAATATGTACAAAAAAAGTATACCTCTTTAAAAGGTTTTTGCTTTCTTCGTTTAAAAAAATGTTGACTCAAAAAGCTAATGGAATAGAAAAAAATCCTATGATTAATCGCAAGATTTTATTTAATTTGCATTGTAGGTATGTTTGTTCAAGTAAATCTTGCCAGTCAACTTTTGTCTACTTCTAACGGTCGACCTGACTTGAAATTTTATATTCAAACTACTATGACTGTAAACCTTTTCTGCTGCTTATATAAGTAACAGTAATAACTAAGTGGTTATATATCTGGGCCTCATTGAATTGAATATAACTTACATAGATCGGTTTTTAGAGTTCGATAACATGAAGTAGAAATCTGACACAAGATATTTTTTTGCATGCAAAATTATTTAAATATTCAAAAAATTTACTTGTTTTACTAAAAAAGAAAGTGGCTCTCTTCTAATCTCTACTCTTTTATATCAAACACAGATTAACCTCAGGCTAAATATTTTTGTGAAAAAAATGTAGGCGTTTTACGCAAGAACAAAGAACAGCCGTCGCGGATTCGAAGAAGCAAAACATTTATTATCCAAGCACATCATAAAGTACAGAATATGAAAAGTAACGTTTTGAAGTAAACGCGAGTCATACAACGTTATGTAAGAAATCAGCGCATAGTTAACCTTAACACAGAGGAAGACCGCACGCGCAGCGGCAGACCAGTTGCTAAGATTGCGGGAGTGCTCGAGTGACATGCCTGCTCGCACTTTAGTGCTGTCTTGGGGTTCCGTAAACAATATAACCGTCAAAAATCACGGATTCCGGGTGTAAATAGAACATTTACGTTACGGCCTTGTTGCAGCAATTGATATATTTTGCTGAAAACATAATAGGTCCTTGGCAATTATTGTGCCAATAGAGGTTTTCCTGTCTTTATTACGGAAATAGATCGCTTCTTGCCCTATTTGTGGAAAAGACGAATTAATGAAGCCTTCTTAGCGATTTCAGTCACGGTAACCGATTCGACTACTATCTCCTACTCATGACGTCAATTAGGTATGCTCTTTGAAATGGTTAACAAAATCAACTCGGGCGATAAACCTTCTCTCGCATTTTGTGCATACGTGGTTACAATCGTAACTAGTCGTATAAGGATTATTATTATATTGCGTATATGCAGAACCCGCGACTCCAGTGCCCTTTGCACTTTACCGTTTTTGTTTATTTATTGAAATTACCTACTCGACCAAGGCTTCATATAAAATAACATTATTTTCTTATTGACTTTAATTGCTGTCAAAACCTGTTTTACATTAAATGTGCAGGACGGTACAAATTGAGTACATACATGAAATTTTATGATGTCCTGATGGATGCAGCTATAGCAATGCGGACTCGACATAAAGGTCAGATAAGAGGCTTATGAAAAATATTTAAATCTGGCAAGTTCAGTGGCCGTTTTCGAAACGTCGCGTAAAGACGTAGTTGGTTTCTTAAGAAAAAAATATTTTGTCAATAATTATAATTACTAAAAGTATTAACAAATAAACTAAAGCTACCTTAAAAGTAACAAAAATACTATTTATCTGAGTCTAAAGTATTTTTTGATATAATTATCATCGTTAGAATCAACTTATGGCAGTCCACTGCTGGATGTAGTCCTCTTCTAAAGCGCTCCATTGGTCCTGGTCCTTGGCTCTCCGCATACAAGTCACTACCAGCCGTCTAAATTTGAGAAAAAATATTTGCTGTCCCTTGTTAAATCAGACAAAAAAATAGTTGGTTAAAAATATATCAAAGTGGATTGACAGGCACTTGAAAAATATGTGTGTATTAATTTATGACACATTATCTTCTTCTGTAATTTTGGCGATCTCACACCACATCAGTGGCTCTACCATTCGGGAATGGCTTGTTCCTACAAGTTATCACCGAGCCTTAAAATTGCGTAAGTGACGGATGTCCCATTTGCTATAGGAAGTCACTTAAACTACCAACTCTGCAGACGAGCGTTTGAAACGCGATGCGTTTTTGTTTGCTATTTGGGGGGGTGGGGCTTAGGCGCATCATAAAGGTTGAGGAATTTTACTGTAGTCAGCTGCGAAGTATTACAGAAATAAAACCGAACATCCTACGGAACCTAAAAAAGAGGATTTCTGATCGCAATTTCTGGCAAATCTAAAATAATTACTTACTTATATGTACATACGTACATAAATCACGAATTTATCCCTTAAGATGTAAATAATAACCTACCTAATAATTACCTACTTATACAATGCGAAAATATCAAAAGCATCATCCCATTGAAGAAACCGCAACGTATTAAGTTTTCCCTTATCCGTATATCTGATTCCGAGTAACATGTCGTCACCGCTTAAGTGTTTCGGCTATTTATCTCAGCGCCATATTGATTAATACGGACCCCGCGGCTATGGGACGCTTGCGCAACTTCGTACTGTCAGAGGGCCTAACACCCTACCGTCGATCACGGACGTAAAGCACGCGTCCCTCTCACACTCACTTTGCTAAAAAGGGATATAAGGTTCATGTCGACGACATAAGCAAGCGTGCTAACCTTACGACGTATTCTTAGCAACGCTATCGGTAACAAAGGAGCATCATTGAGTGGAGGCTGCGCTGGCGCACTGAGTTGTGTTCGTTTCGTTATTAATGTTAAATTAATTTACGTCGAAGTAACATTAGTCACGTTGTCATTCGCTGATTTGAAATGGCACGTTGCGTAGTACGTACAGGCTAATGAGTTATATGCATAATTAAATTGTATTTTTCTTCTTTATATTGTTACGGAAGCTGAAGGATTGCTCATTTTGCAAGTAGGGTGCGAGATTTTGGTCAAATAGCCCCAATGACAGGAGATGACATTAATCATGTGAAATGTTCTGTTACGTACATCGTTTACATTTTTAAGTAAAGCGGTTTGGTTTTTGTGTGAGTTTATAGAAATTTATCAAATTTTTATGTTTTTTTAGTTGTTTGTTGTACGTATATACTGTATAATTTTATAATATGTTATTAAAATAGGATTTCCAAACTATTAAAGAGATGGAGTGACCTACATCTTCAAGCTTTCCTTGAACGAAATCAACGGAGCGATATAGCCCAATGAAGATCGGTAGAAAACCGATTCTACTGAGGATAATAATGCAGTAATTATTAAAACAGGTAAATAAATAATAATACCTCAATTAGACACCAAAAAAATATATTTAATCAACGCCACTATAACTAACCATTCGCTTATTTCTTAGGCTTTTTTCTCTGGCTCCTCTTTCTTGGCCGGATAGTTGGCAATCTGATTGTTGTTGTTCAACCAATCAGGGCGGTAGGGGTTGTTGAAGTTGTTGTAAGGGTTGTAGGCAGCTGGGTTGTAGGGATATCTGTTGTCGTGGGGTCGGTTGAACCTGTTGTAGTTTCCGTAGTAACCGTTGTTGAAGCGGCCGTTGAAACGGTTGTTGTAAGGGTTGTAGGGGTCGTTGAAGGCACGGTCGTATATCGGCTTGCCGTCTTTGTCCAAGATGGCCGGAGGCGCTGCTCCCTTGCCGTTTGCTGGGATGTGGACGCCTGACGGTCTAAATCCTGTGGACATTTTTTTATGTACGTGAAGAAATCGTGTGTAAAATGAAAGATTCTTCTATACCTACCTTCTAACAAGTAACTTAGTAGTAAAGATTTACTCAGAAAACATGAATTGCGTGTGTTACAACGCTTATGAGTCATGACCTACTAAAACAGGGTTGCGCGAGCTACATAAAGTCAAATAACTCCAAGTTAACCATAACATAACCCAGGGTTACGTAGCGGGTAATAGGGCCTCGTGGAAGGTCTGTCCGGATGGCTTCTACCGTCTTACTCACTAATCCGGCCGCCAAGCAGCAGTGCTACCGTGGAGTGAGACATTTGGTGAAATAACTAGCATATCAGGTTCTATCTTAGCCCTATAGGATGGCAACGGATATGCAATCCTCTCGTGTTGCGGGCATTCATAGGTACTAGTGCTCACTTTCCATCAGGTGACCCGCTTGCTCGTTTCCTTCTTTGTTGTGTAAAAAAAACAAGTAAAAACATGTATTGTGTATATTATCTTATATTTGTGTGTCTTGCAAAAAGGAATAAATTTCTTCTTTTTTTCTTTCTTTCTTTCTTTCTTATTGATTTATCTCCCTACCCTAAATTCCAGAAAAGGCGACAATAGTCCAACATAATATAAATACAAGACTTGCCCGTTGGAACTATAGCCTATGGATCCTACTAATATTATAAATGTGAAAGTTTGTGAGTATGTTTGGATGTTTGTTACTCCTTCACGCCAGAACGGCTGGACAGATCTAGATGAAATTTGGAACATATATAGATTATCGTCTGGAATAACACATAGGCTACTTTTTATCCCGGATAATTGCGTAATTCCTGCGGGCAGCAGCTAGTTTGAAATAAATTAGGTAGGTACTTATGTACATTTTATGCACCTTGCTGGCGGAACAGCGAAGCTCCCGTGATTCATCTTTATAATACTGTTAAAAATTCCCATAACGCGATGATTTATTTTAATAAAATGCAAATTAAAACAAATTTACCATTTTCGTCGGCGATGTAGCTCACTTGGATCGGAGTGCCGTCCGGCGCCACGTACGCGTAGCTCCCTTGGACAACCTGTCAATCGACAAGTTGATCATACAGCTCTGTTCAAACAGATGCGACTGCGCGTCTGAATCTAGGGCCCGATTTCTGAACACGCTTCGCTCGAAAATACCGTTCGAAAGTGATAAAAATCCGTGTACTGATAGTGGGCTCAAATTAAAGATTTGATTAAACCTGTAATTTTCTTTTACTATACACGTATTTCCAATTTACAACAATTGTTCATGTTGATCACTTGCGAATATATATTTCGTATTTATAATAGAGACAAGAAATATTTCTTGCAGCGGAAGCGAAGCGCATGCGCGGGGTAGTGTAAAATTATGAACGAACTACATCACTATAAATCGATTCGCGTGGCAGTTTTGTAGCATAGGCGAATTATACGACAATCAATAATATCACTATTATCAATATTCCCGTTTCCACCTATACCTACGCCCACAATCACGCTAAACGTGACCTTTAGGTCTTGTTACCTTAGGCTCTGTTTACCCCGTAAGGGATAAAGACGTAATTTATGTGTGTCTGTATGTATGTATAATAGTACATTATCAACTTTACGAAAATATTAATGCGTAACGCAGCGAATTTGGTTGTTTTGAAATCTACGATCCTATATTGACATACCAGTACCTACCACGTTAATATTGACTTTATAATCCATGCCATAGAAATAAGCATCTCTACAAACTCTGTTGCAGTCGCATCTGTTACACAGGTTGCCCTTTCTGCGAGTAGGTAATTGGAAATTAGCGCTTTCGTGTTAAACAATTACATTGGTAACTTAATGATACGTTGTCGAAAAGAAGTTCTCCTTTTATTGCCATAGAAGGCAATCATAAGACCTATATTTTGTCAACTGTATACGGTAACACAGAGGAATACTCAAATTGATAATCTCAATATCCTTGCGCATAAATGCTTTTTCTATACTAAATAGCTGACCGAATTCCTATAAATGATAATAGAGTATAACTTATGTGAGCGCGCGATTTTCTATGTAACTGTACATTTTTGAAGCAAAGTGCTTGAATATGGAAACAATTTTGTACGGTAATATTTTGTTCATCTACTATATAAAAATAAGTCGGGTTTTCCTTCCTGACGCTATAACTCCAGAACGCACGAACCGATTTCCACGGTTTTGCATTCGTTGGAAAGGTCTCGGGCTCCGTGAGGTTTACAGCAAAGAAAATTCAGGAAAACAGCATAGTTCCCGCGGGATGGCGATAAGCGAATTCTGCGCGGACGGAGTCGCGGGCAACAGCTAGTCTTTCATAGTTTAAAATCTGGAAGAAATGCAGTGCTCCCACGAAGTCGAGCGCAAGCCAAACTGCTGTACCATCTTTTCTGGATGCCTTTCGGCGTATTTTCACGTCTATGTCTTGGTCACTGGGTTTTATTAGTGGAATTCAACTTACTTGAGTCCCTTGCGGCTCTCCTGCATTGTCGATGTAAGCGTCCTTCAAGTAACCACTTTCTTGAACTTGTTTCCCGTCAGCCGTTGAAAAACTGCACATAAGTAATTGCATAACATGTACCAATTAATTAAAATAGTTTAATCCAGACAATAGCCTCATATTTAAACCATTGTCTCGATTGAAAACGACAGCGTATTATGACTGAATTACAAAACCTGTTATATTTATGAATAATGAAACAAAATTGAGTCATTATTATTAATTTTGGTAAAAAATTTGGTAAGATGACCAGGAGTCGACTCTTGTGTAATTTAAGCAAAATTATGGAGATGACTTTCGATTCAATAAAAGTACGTTGCGCAAAAGCAGTAAGTCCTCGATACTCTAGAATCAAAATTGCCTGCAGCACTAGTATTTTTAAATATTTTGAGACATCATTTCGCATCGGTGGACCACGCTATACGACAAACAGCTCTCATGCTTTGAGAATTATTTGCCGGCAGGCTCTCGATTGGCTGACGTTATATCTTGGATGTAAATGCGTTTTTCTACCCCGTATAGATAGATGAATTTAACATTAGAATTAGTTTAGTCTAGCAGAATATCAGCGTTGAGAAGCAATTCGTGACATTGTGATAAGCCAGCTTTCTGTTTGTGACCATTTTGTTAAATTGATTGGCACTGACAAAAATATTTCTTCTTATAGGATTGTATTAGTTTTTAAATAGTGTAAATTAAAATGTATAGTTTATTACATTAATTTACGGGCAAACGAACCTGTAGGAATAAGTGCCGTCGGCGCCGTGGTCGTTGGAGTAGGTCAGAATAGGAACGGCAGGGCCAGCGTTTGGGTTATAATAAGGATTGGTGTACCCAGGAAGGGCTGGTCGAGAAGTAGGGCTGAAGGGGTATATGGTGGGGGCTACCGGGGGTAACCCGGGAGTGAAGGGAGGGAGGGAGCCATAAGGCACTGGAGAGGTCACTCCGAAAGGCGGCGGCGGAGGCACCGTCTGCCCTCGTGCGAGCACGCAGTAGAGAAATAGACAGATAAATCGCAGCATCTGAAACAAAAGTTGCATTGTTGCAGGTAACAGTTATGATTGTGATGCATTATTTATGAAACAGCGGTACATGCGACGGAAGTCAATTATTTTATTATGGGTATTGGATTGATCACACTAGAGCACAAAGACATTTAATGTTAAAGTAATGAGCCAGAGATGTCATTTCATTGTATTTTTAACGAGTCAAATTTGACCCTCTAAATTTTGATGTAGATTATGTGAAATGGATAATAATTCAAGTACAGTTAATGAAAGTACAAAGTACCTACTTGAATAGAACTAATTACATACGTTAAACGAGTATATGGTACATTACATGAAATTAGATAATTATCGAGTCCTGCAATCCAAACATCTGTGACGAACGATTTTTATTCAACCGTCAATTTATATTTTAAAATTTTACTGTGAAAAATTTTTGTTTATTAGGAGCAGATGAATTGATTATGATGTCATATACTCTACTGGGTGTAAAGTTTAGACATGACTGAAATAACACCACCATACTACCACTCACAATGATCATGTCTTCTGTATCTGTTTAGCAAATAAAACTACGAAAACGTCAAAATTCCTTAAAAATCCCAAATCCAATATATCATGTGTTCCACAAACTTTCTGAGCATGACTCTTACGCAGCCGAATATGCATTCCAGATAAAAATAGTCCTTTGTGCACTCACTTCAGTAACATTCTAAGTCTACATTTTACTTTAATTTCGTAAAATTCCCCAACCAAATATTCTAAATCCAATATATCATCATGCGTTCCACAAACTTTCTGAGGATGACTCTTACGCAGCTAAATATGCATTCCTGACAAGAGTAGTCCTTTGCTTTGTGCACTCACTTCAGTTAACATTCTAAGTCTACATTTTACTTTAATTTCGTAACTATTTCATACATATAACTTTTTAAATGTCCAAAAAAGTTATTTCGTCCGCAAGTTACGATAACCCGCTGACAGGCGTCTAATTAGTATATTTTGGCGCTCGCTGTCAGTCACAATTAACAATTATTTTACCTCAGTGAGCTCGTTCTTCAAATCCGACTGCACACGTTGTACTCAGTTTGCTACTGTTAGCGTGGGATCCGAATATTCCATTTATAGGTGCAGGGTTGCTTTGTAGTGATATTTTTTGTTATGCCATCGTTCAAACGTGAGGCTCACACACGTCTCTTTAACCTACCAGCTGTTTACACGTAACAATGTTCAGCAACCTGCTACAGCACGAGCAACTCTAGTCATTTACCAATTTTAACCGAAAATTACGATAAATGCTACCAGCTGCGGTACCTACGCAGAAATTATCCACTCATATGTTGCACAAATACCCGTCGGTGGTCTATTACAGTTAAGAAGTACAGCGGATCCCCTGTTTTGCATTGAATGTTTATCACGAACTGGCATTTTCGAGTTTCAACTGTATACATGGTTAGGCCGAAAATTATAGGCCCGTCAAAATGTCGACAAGTACATCGACGGTAATAGATACGGTGACGTCATAATTTTATCATTTTTACAGTGCTGAACGTCAAAAGTTTCAAAAATAGGTTAGAAAAGCATGTAAACGATTGTACATACTCGTAGATGGTTCGGATCCAAAGTGTAGGTAGGTTAGGAATCTGGTAGGTACCACATAAAGCAAGGTGACAACTGTACTTCTGCGGGTGCTTATTATAGATTAAACGATATCATTCTTATATTGTCTGTGCAGACTTTTAATTGTACACCCATGTTATTAGGTTGGTTTGTTTATATGGCATCCTGCGCTGACACTCGACTTGTTAAAAACATTGTTTAAACGATGAACAATCTAAAAATCTCTTGAACTCCAAAGTACCTATGTACAAACATTTTGCCTCTATGCTCCGGAAAAACCAATGGACATTCTGGAAGAAGGGAATCGAATTTCAAACCTCATAATTTATAAACATTGGAATTTGTGCGTGTTATTGCCATTGTATGCACGCGGCGAGGCCTAATTTGGCCGACCTTTGTTTTAAATAAAATCGTCTCTATTTTTTATTTGGTTTCAAGTCTCAACATAAAGAGAACGGGAAAGAACACTTGTAAAATGATGTTTTTAACGGAATATTTTGTTGTACTTATAAAAATACAGCATAAAAGAAAATTGAATGTCGGACAAACTAATCGGCATCTCTGGCGACCCGAGAGCAGGCTTACGATTTGCTGTGCTGAAAAAAATCGTCATAGTATTGTATAAATTCTAAAGAGTCATTTGTCAACCATGGGAGGCTCTCCTTTTATTATAGTCTATAAAAGTACCTAATGAATAAGATCACGTTTACATGATTGTACTTATATTTTTTTACTGTATACACCGTGTCATTAAATTAATCCAAAATACTTCGGCTACTGGCCGGGTTGACTCAACACCTCTGCTTATGATTTTCTGGATTTTTCTATTGTGATTAATAAATGATTCCATACAATTGGTCGATGATCAAAGTACACAGCATCAAATGGGTGACTTAATTACAATGAAAGTCGTTTAAAAGAGTGCTAAATTAATCTAACATAACCACCAAGTGAAATATTCCATAGCAATTTTAAGACACCATGTATAATAACTTTAATTTTTCTTCAAAACATACTGAACATTTCATTAAAATAAAGATGCATAAAATAATTGCGTACGAGCAAAAGTTTGCAAACATAACTTAGGTAAGTTTCTGCTTAATGTTCCGTACTAAGTACCTATTATACCTTAATTTACCTCATGCCTTAATTTTGGGTTTGCTAATATTTGTATCGTAGATTGCTCTTCTTTTTTAAAATTAGTTATGGTTATATCTATCACTTGAGTCTGCTTGAAGTATATAATACCTATACATATATTTAATTATCTTGTTATCCTAAATTATGATACGTTTGCTTGTTATACTTTCTTCATATATCTACGGGTGTAGGTTGCTTGCATTATGGACGCGATTTTTTAAAGCGCATCGCTCGAAAGTGACATTTGAAAGTGGTAAACATGTGTATTTTCGCAAAACTATAGCCTCAATTAAGTTTTTGACAACTGGACAAGACTATTTAGACCTGCAATTTTCTTTTAAACTACTCGTAGTTATGGCGAATTTTGCCCAATTTTTCACCACTTTCGAGTGTTATTTTCACATATGTGTTTTCGAAAATCGGGCCCCTGGAAGCTTTTCATCCCCGATAGTTGCATAAGTTCCGCTGGACAGCGATAAACGTAATCTTCACAGATGAAATCGTCCACGGACAATGGCTAGTAAACAAATATTAGCATAATAATATAATTTTTCAAGACATCAACCAACCGTGGCACACATCCGATTAACTAGTCTCATTAAAAGAAGGTCAAAATTGTTTTCATCAGATCCGTCAGTTCTGCCGCTGAGATATCATCTTGTACGATAAAATCCACAGTAACGTACATTTGTAGCAAATAATACAATACATAGGAAGTTTGTACGTTTTTTGCATTTTAATTTTAAGTGCCAAAACAATAATAATATCTTTATGAGATAACGTCATCTTGAAATTGATATTTCAGTAAAGCTGGTAGTCTTCTAATAAAAGTTGACGATTGTGAGTAATATATTTCCTTTTTATTGTTGTTGTTTTAAGCACAGGACACACACAAGGCACGGGAGTTGTTCTTAGCTTACACTATATTTATTTTTCTGTCACTTTTTATGGAGAGTGAGGAATATACATACATACAGTACTGAGCTTGAATTTACATTTATAACACACCTAAAAGTCTCGGACGCTTTTGTGTTTACGTGACACTTAGTATGCAATGCCTTCTAAGTATGATCCATTTTAACAAAAAATCTAGCCCTAACAACTATTTGCTAAGGTTATTTATACTAGCATCCACTCATAACCACAAAGTTTGACTGGAAGAGATCCCTTAAAGGGATCCGCCTTTGTACACGTATCTCAATGTTTGTACATTGTTTTTTTTTGTTTTATATTCTGCATTAAAGGGTAAAGCGCCCACAATCATGCTAAACGTGGCATATAGGTGTGTTACCTTAGTAGGCTCTAGCTACTTCGTAATCCCTTACGGACTTCACTTAAAGACGTGATTTATGTATGTATGTATAAAGGGTTTATATACATACATACATTGGGCTTCAGGTGTAAGACCTCGTCTAAGGGTGAACTTCCCTGATCTAATAACCCGATAAGAACTATTTCATATCAAAGATAATGTCGGCGCTGGAACGACTAATTGACTGACTATTTTTGGGCATAATTTTTCTGCGTTCAGTAACTCCGGTCTGGGACCAATCTGAGCACTTTTGTGGCTTGTTAGAAATGTGAAAAAAGAAAATTTTTCAAGAACAGTTTCACTAAAGTGCTTTTTAGTAATTTGGTTAAACTCCTTTCTTTACCTTTTAACTTGATCCCGAAAAATACATTTTGTGCACATTAGACCTTTTCCTTAGCTTAAGATTGGTTCATAATTGTATGTTAGCTGTTTATCCCAACTGGTGAAGGTTTGTTAGCTAATTTTTTGGACGGAGAAATATCTCCTTCGTTGTTTTAAGTAAGTATAAAATCATAGTGTGACTGCAATGAAATGTTTGTTAGGCATTCAGTTTGTCAACTTATTATAAGGTGAGCAACGCGTGCGACTTTTTAGTCGACGCGCAGAGCTGGTCGAGTTAAAAGCGAATGCTCTATGTGTCAAAAATAGAATTCCAAAACACATTCCCGGCTGATAGAGACCTCAGGAGACCCCAGAGCTGGCGCTTACCTTTCCCAGCGAATTTATCTGGCTGTACAGAGAGGTAATGCCGCCAGTGTGTTGGGGTCTACGCCGCAGGAGGGCCTTTTAGATGGTGTTTTCTTTTTATAGTTAGGTATATTTATTTAGTTTTAAGTTTTGTGTATTTAATTAACTTTTAGATTTTATCATAGTTTAATTTTTTTTGTAATTTAAGTATTGTAGTAGCTTAATGTATTTTATATTGAATAAATGATTTCCATCTTTAAAAAAAAAACACTGAATATAAAATCCTGCTGTCCAAAAAACATTTTAGATGTCCTCGTGGAGTCTGATTAGCAAGACGACAGTTTGATTATTACTTTCATAAACTACTGTTGCTAAATGTATTTATCGTATACTAAATAGCTGTTGGTGGCAAATTGTCCACATAGAATTAAAAAATGTAGTGAAGCTTTTTATTTCCCATCGAATAATGTAAAAGAATCGGACTGTTTTGGTTTTATGACCGTACCAAACAAACACGTTCCTTATAAGGTACTACAGCTTGCCCACAAAGAGTAGAAATTAAATGAGGGCGCCACCATCGTTCATATGGTAACACAAATACTTGGACCCGAATGGTCTTGATAGTAGTGAGTTGTCATATAAATTTAAGTTATTTATGAGACCTATTTTGCTACAGTACATTGAAATAGGAAAAGGAAAATTGGGAGTGGGAGAAACGTGATGTTTCATTCAAATAATTAAAAACAAATTTTGAAATTAAAGATTTATTAATCAGAATTTAATTCCTCTTGAAAATCAGAGCCACTGCTCTCACTACTTTCACTGCTATCATCAGCTAAATTTATTACAAGTTTATCTATTTCTTCGTAGAGAATGCTTCCTCTTTCGTAATATTCTTTTTCAATTTTTTCCACATGCTTACAGCTGTTTTTCCACATATCAACAGTTATCTGGCTGAATGCTTCTTCAGTGATTTTTTTTATGTCCGTTGACGCTACATTTTGTTTAGCTATACCCCAAATAAGCTCAATGGGGTTTAAATCACAAATGCCAAATTTGCCATGATTATTTTGACCTTCATCCACTATACGCCTAACGGTACTTACAGATTTTCCTGAAATAAATAAGTAAACAAAAAGTTATAGAAAAATAAATGATTGAAACAGTTCAGACATTACTTTACGGAGGTCCATGAACTACTATAAATTACTTTGCTGTTCCGGGGCCTAATCGCGTTAAGTCGCGGAGAAGTAGGTAGTCATTATTGTTGTACATGAATAAATAATAAAACAAACAAAGTTTAACTGACATAACGCAAAAGCATCAAAACTTCACGGTTGCTCTATATTTTCTTGTCAAAAGTGATGCAAGTATTTCGAAATTCCTAACCTAAAATTATAACCTACAAATAAAAGATAAACATCCATTAAACAATTATTTCCGTCAGATTATGGTTTCTGATAAACATGTAGCTTTAGTTTCAAACACGCACTATAGATGTAATGCAAAAATAAATAAGAATACTTACCAGTCATTTCAGCAACTCGATTGTAAATATCATCTAGTTCTGTTAGAAGTTTGCCGGCATGATATTCGGCCAAACATCGTCGAAATACTTTGTATATGATTTCTCTGGCGCCACTTCTTATTGTCTTATTCATTTTAGATGGGAAATAGCGTTTTGATATCACAATAATAACAGAAAACAATAATTAAGTCACGACTCGATCTAATATCCAAGGGACTACGCACATACTACGTCAGTTTAGACAGTTGTCATAGAGTTACAAGTAAAAAGAGATTTTAGTTCATTTTTATTTAATTTCTATTCTATCTGGGCAACCTGTACCTTAATTTTTAACTTAATTTTATTTTTATTCTGTATTCATTAAGACACGTTCGACTAAGTTCGCATAGACTTCATTTATCGGCTATTAATTATGCAATTTCCCGGTACAAAAAAAAATGTTATCTAAAAAAGGTAAAAATACATATCTTGACATGTATTAAGTTTACAGTATTCATTAAATAAAGCTTTAAATATAACGTTAAAAATAAGCTCTTATTCCCTGTGGATAAATGGACGAAAACTTTCCCAGAGCACCTCTATGATCTTCAATAAATGTCTTCTAAATATTTTTTAGCCTTTATGTTCGACCAATGAATGTGGATGAAGCGAAAGAGGCAAGTATGTCAGGATTCCTACCCTACCCCTGTGCCTACCCCTATGGGAAAGAGGCTTGACGGTTTGTATGTTTGTATATTCGATCCCGTAGATACGTAATTTATTAGCTTTTTAATGATTATGGTTGCCTAATAAATATGATCGCGGTTGTAATTAAAAACTACCGCCGCTGCCAATGGAAATTTACATAAAATGACGTTAAAAGCGCCCATTTGAATTCATATTCTTGCCGATCCTACCTCCTGTCAAAATAGACATGTACAGGTTGCCCAAAAATAGTAGATATTAAATAAAAATGAACTAAAATCTCTTTTTACTTGTAACCCTATGACAACTGTCAAAACTGACGTAGTATGAGCGAAGTCCTTTGGTTATTAGATAGAGTCGTGACTTAATTATTGTTTTCTGTTATTATTGTTATATCAAAACGCTATTTCCCATCTAAAATGAATAAGACAATAAGAAGTGGCGCCAGAGAAATCATATACAAAGTATTTCGACGATGTTTGGCCGAATATCATGCCGGCAAACTTCTTACAGAACTAGATGATATTTACAATCGAGTTGCTGAAATGACTGGTAAGTATTCTTATTTATTTTTACATTACATCTATAGTGCGTGTTTGAAACTAAAGATACATGTTTATCAGTAACCATAATCTGACGGAAATAATTGTTTAATTGATGTTTATCTTTTATTTGTAGGTTATAATTTTAGGTTAGGAATTTCGAAACACTTGCATCACTTTTGACAAGAAAATATAGAGCAACCGCGAAGTTTTGATGCTTTTGCGTTATGTCAGTTAAACTTTGTTTGTTTTATTATTTATTCATGTACAACAATAATGACTACCTACTTCTCCGCGACTTAACGCGATTAGGCCCCGGAACAGCAAAGTAATTTATAGTAGTTCATGGACCTCCGTAAAGTAATGTCTGAACTGTTTCAATCATTTCTTTTTCTATAACTTTTTGTTTACTTATTTATTTCAGGAAAATCTGTAAGTACCGTTAGGCGTATAGTGGATGAAGGTCAAAATAATCATGGCAAATTTGGCATTTGTGATTTAAGCCCCATTGACCTTATTTGGGGTATAGCTAAACAAAATGTAGCGTCAACGGACATAAAAAAAAAAACACTGAAGAAGCATTCAGCCAGATAACTGTTGACATGTGGAAAAACAGCTGTAAGCATGTGGAAAAAATTGAAAAAGAATATTACGAAAGAGGAAGCATTCTCTACGAAGAAATAGATAAACTTGTAATAAATTTAGCTGATGATAGCAGTGAAAGTAGTGAGAGCAGTGGCACTGATTTTCAAGAGGAATTAAATTCTGATTAATAAATCTTTAATTTCAAAATTTGTTTTTAATTATTTGAATGAAACATCACGTTTCTCCCACTCCCAATTTTCCTATTCCTATTTCAATGTACTGTAGCAAAATAGGTCTCATAAATAACTTAAATTTATATGACAACTTACTACTATCAAGACCATTCGGGTCCAAGTATTTTGTGTTACCATATGAACGATGGTGGCGCCCTCATTTAATTTCTACTCTTTGTGGGCAAGCTGTACGTATAGGTATATAATATCCTATTTGACGGCAGTGTCTTGAATTATAAAACGATTTTTACGAACTTTTTGTCGCTTGCCAGCGCCATTTAATTAGGTTACTTTACATTTCTTTGTGCAACAGCCGGTAGGTCTCATACAATGGTCATCTTTTTAATGGGGTACCGTAATGAATCGCCAGTTCGGTTACGCATAAGGTTTAATGAGGTACTTGTTTATATCATGAGAACTTTACTATGATTTCGGCTGTCTAATAAACATTGTAGTCGTAATGACCTGGCGTGAGAGACAAGTGTAACAGATACACGTATCTACGTTTGATTTAATTGCATGACACTAATTGTTACACTTTGCGGTGACTTTGGCATGATTTATTGTGTCTTATTAGGTAACGGCGCAAGCCGGGAGGCTAAATATTTACATCCATGGATTTGAAAAAGGTTTGAAATTCGACAATATTGTGTTGAATATCACTATAGTTCTATGAAATTTAACATGGGCCTGAATCTGAATCAAGTTCAAACTAAAAGTGTTTGTAGCATATTTTTGAATAGGTACCTACATGACTGTAAACGTTTCATATTAGACAGAAGTGCTTTATCTTAAATGAAGCCATTATTAATGTATTTGGCACTATATAATTACTGTCATGTATGAGTAAACCAAGTCTATGTATGTAATGTCTATTTCAGAAACTTGGAAGCCATAATTTAGGAGAGCCAGCCCACTAGAGACACACTTTTAATTAAGTTCGCTTAAAGATTCCCACGCCAAGAGTCATAAAATATATCTGCGCCCAAGATAATATCGTAATAATTGTTAAGTCGTGTTATTACAAATTGTAACAACAGTATATGCCACTAATTTACCCGCTTGTCTTTAATTGAGACGAATAATTGGCATTTTTTTATCGAAATACTAAATTATAGCTGCAATAACGCGATCCAGCTAGATTTTGCTCATAACATCATTAAATCATCATAAATGACTGGGTTTAGTGTCGTTTTATTAAAATGTGTTTTGTTCTCTTCAATCAAGTTTATTCACAGTACATGTCAACAAAAAATATAAAACGTAAAAAAGTATGGCAGTGAACATCAAAATAACAAGTAACCGGGGAGATATGAGGCGGATGCCGCGCCTCACGGCCCGTCAAGTTGTGGCTTAACTAACTATCTGACTTCGTTGCCTGACTGACTACCTAAATAATGGGTAGTCAGTGGCTTGAGGTTGGGAGTCGTTGGTTTGAGCTTATTTGGGGATGTCTTCGCTTTCAGCGTGGAATCCGGTCTCGTCGGCGAAGTAGCTGACGGAGTGAGTTTTGCCGCTGGGGTCAACGTAGGCGTACTGGCCGCGAACCACCAAAACTTCTTGGGGCTTGTTTTCTTCATCGTTCACAACCTTCGTCTCTCCATTTTCATTGCGAGATGTGCCGTCATCGGTCTCGTAGCTGAAAATTAGTAAATATTTTATCGTTCATTACTACATCTATACAAGAGCAAATGCGTATTTTTTACGCGCAACAATTACCGCAACATACTCTATAGTTACCACAATAATTTAAGAGATTGCGCTATCAGTACTAAAAGCCGTCGGCAATCATTGAATAGAAATACCCGTGCCCTTTCCCCTTTTTTTAACCAAGCACCTTATGCAACAGGTTAATGAAAACATTAGGATGACCAATCATCATCTCCAGCCTATATACGTCCCACTGCTGGGCAAAGGCTCCTCTCAAAATGAGAGGGCTTGGGCCATAGTTCCCACGCTGGCCCAGTGCGGATTGGGTACTTCACACACACCTTTGAATTGCTTCACAGATGTATGCAGGTTTCCTCACGATGTTTTCCTTCACCGAAAAGCTCATGGTAAACTTCAAATGTAATTTCGCACGTAAATTCCGAAAAACTCAGAGGTGCGAGCCCGGAATTCGAACCCACGACCCTCTCTCCCTCTCTCTCTCGGCTTGAGATCAAACCACTAGGCTACTACGGCTTTTAAGATTGACAACAGCTTTAGGTAAAGTACAAGTAGCTGCGCATGCATAATGTGTGCTTCAATAGTATTATTGGAGCAAACATTTCAGACATTTCATCAAACAACACATAAAAGCACTTAACTCCACACATGGATAAATTTTTGAAGACTACTGGTTCCTACGTTCTGATGCTTTTGCGATTGCAAAGTATGTATGGGGACTTTGGGACATGAATCACATTACGGCACTGTGTATAGACATCTAACCCGTTAGTATCACGGCCAGGCAATGTAATTAAACTTACAGGATTTTTATGCAAGTCTAGGGCTATAGTAAGCAACTCCCAATCACAGTATTTTTCAGCGAGTACGTTTCAAGCTACCGCTGCCGGGCGCAACCCTTCGTTATTCATGTTTTGTTAAGTAAGTTCAAGGAATTACTGCTATAAGAAATTCGTTACAATGTGGTGCTTACAGGTAGCTGTATCCGCCTTCAGGTTTCACTTCGTACTCAGAGCGCAAGATGTTAACTTGCTTTTGTTCGGCCGGCGCAGCCACGACCACGGCGACCAGAGCAAGGGCGGCGATCACAATCTGCGTATGCAAACAACAATATTATTAAAAACCCACATAATATCTCTCAACAAAAGCTAAATTATTACCCACCAGTTTCATTTTGATAAATGTTTAGATAAGTTTATACCGATCGGAAACTGATGAGCGACTGATGCCTTAACGCTCGTGACAAAATCTTTTATACATTTCTCCCGGCAATCTAACGTATGTACTTAATGTCAAAACGGCGCAAACATATGATGTCGATACCGGCTACCCGGATTCGGTCATCGGCGGGCACACGCGCACACGCGCACGCGCTCCTCGTGCGTACGCGCAGTACTCACTTAGACGCACCTATGTGTGCGTCATTATGTTTAACAGCAATTTGAAGGTTCTATTCACAACTATTTACTTTATAATTTGTCACTTAATATGAAATGTGACAAAGGGTATTGGGTCAAGGGTGATGTTTCCTGAATAAGAAGCTACCTCTCGGTTTGACTAACGCATTGTTAGTTAATTCATTCATAATTTAAAATTTCATGTTAGTTGAATATCATTAAAATTAAATCTCATCGATTTTAATTCGTAAACATGTTATTATTAAACTACGAAATTGCCTATAGGTGAAGTATATTGATTTCATATAGGTACTAAAAGTATATTTCTAAATAGGTCGGTATCATGAACCAGAGATTTGTTCTGGTTCATGGTTACCTGATTAGGTTACCTATATATATAATACACTCTTTTTCACCCTTCCTTGCCATTGCCAGCACTTGTATTTCAAAATATTTTCAGACAAAAGACTCATACCAGTATCCGCTCAGTTTTTTTGTTTATTTAAGTACTGTTTCATCTTCATGAAATGAATAACCAATCTCTACATGTAAAGACAATCGTATTAGAAGACATGTTTTTGGCCTTTTAGAGTTGAAAGATTTCACGTATTTGGTACGGGATACTGAAAAAACGGTAGAAATGCAATCATAGTACTCTATAATATGCGTAATCTACGTATTAGTTAGGATTACATCCACTTTCTTGTTTTTGATTCACTAACTAATACAGAGGCATTATTAAACTAGCCTTTCCATAGAAACAAAAAGTTTTCCACACCTTAAATGTTAACCAGTTTATACATCGAAATTTTGTCAGATAAAACCAAATACGTCTGAACCGAAATTAGTTTAGTTCATCAACATCTCCAGCCTATATACGTCGTACTGCTGGGCTCAGGCCTCCTCTCAGAACGAGAGGGCTTGGGCTATAGTTCCCACGCGGGCCCAGTGCGGATTGGATTCGCAGATGTGTGCTGGTTCCTTCACGATGTTTTACTTCACCGAAAAGTTCATGGTAAATTTCAAATGTAATCCGTACTTAATGTTATAAATGCGAAAGTAACTGTCTGTCTGTCTGTCTGTCTGTTAACTTTTCACGTTTAAACCGCTGGACCGATTTAGTTGAAATTTGGTATTTGGAGTCTCGGGGAAGGACATAGGATAGTTTTTATCCCGGAAAACTGTATAGTTTCCGCGGGATAGCGATAAGAGGATTCTGCGCATATGGAGTCGCGGGCAACAGCTAGCATCGCACATAATCTCTGAAAAACTCAGAGGTCCAAGCCCGGGCCCGAACCCACGACCCTTCAAAAAACAGATAGAATAGATTAACGTTTAGGTAGGAGACCATTAGCGCTTTTTGTATTTAGAGCCGTGACTGCAGAATCCTCTTAACTAAATAGCTAATGGAAAAGTTTGACAAATAATTAGTGCTACATCTCTAGTCCCTGGACTAAGGCAATCTATCAAAACTGCCTTAATTAATCATACAAATGTTTATCAACTGACAAACCAATTAAAAAAACCGGCCAAGGGCGTGTCGGAGCACGCGCAGTATAGGATTCCGTAGAATTAATAAGAAAGAAAAGAAAAAGAGACAAAAAGTTTATTTATGACAATCACAAACAACAAATAAATAAACACATATTAAAACAACAGATGATGCACAAAGTCACAAAATGATACCAACTCATCATTTGCTGAACTCACAGCCAGCGCTAGTCTTCCGTTGGGACCATAGGGTGATACATATATTGAAAAAAAAAAGTTATTTGTTACATAAGAAATACAACACTAAAAATGAACACTAAAAATAATAAAATATAATTGGATGTGGTTGCCTGGGGATAAAACCCTTTGTTTTCGAAAAGGAA
This sequence comes from Pandemis cinnamomeana, assembly GCA_932294345.1. Classification (NCBI taxonomy): domain Eukaryota; kingdom Metazoa; phylum Arthropoda; class Insecta; order Lepidoptera; family Tortricidae; genus Pandemis; species Pandemis cinnamomeana. The sequence goes on from OW028706.1 coordinate 8,182,590, forward strand.
ATGAAACAAAATAAGCCTAGACAATCACATATTACTAGTTAACTAGTGAAGCCTACTTCGTCATAATAGGTAGCTTTCCTTTTAACTTAGTTGTTTATACTACAGCCGTGATCTTTTTCAGACGTTCGAATATAACAGGCAGGCAGGCTGGCAGTAGGGGATTTGATTTTTACTAAAATTAGCACTCTAAAAGCGAATTCCTAAAATGAACCCTCAAAAAGGTCATCAAAAGACACCCATGGCACTTATACTAAAAAAAGCGCCCCAGCTGACTACCACTTTACACAGATTATGTCCTCCCGGTTTCACAGCGCTATTAATTCCGGTATACGTATAATCATTCTAAATTACTGTTTTTAGTACTTATAATCTCAGAGCTAAAACTCATACAGGTGAAGCGACGGACATGACGAGATTATAAGCCTTCCTTGTTGACCACGGAACCCTAAAAAGCTTAGTTGCAGCATGTTCTGTATAGCTCCTCATAAAATACCACACAGCGTACCTTTGAACTTTGATAATATCACGTTTAAATATCAAGATGGAATGTCATAATTGCTTAACAGAAGTAAGCAAATAATATAAAGCTAAATAAACATTTGGCCATATTTAAATCCGCTTGGGTGATTTTAGAGATAAAGGCACCTTCTTTATTTTTGAACCAATTAACAGGTTGAAATGTTATCCATTTTTATTTATTAGTTCTTGTGGACACCTTGTGAATGTAGGGTTCTGTGACTAAAATGTTAAACGGCTAATTGTTTAAAAGTTTTATGGTTTTTAATAATTAGGTACGTCGATAGAGCAGGATTACCTCGAAAACAGCTGGCTGGAGACTTCTAGCTAGAATTGAATATTCGAAATAACAATCTTATGCACCCCACTAGAAAGAAAAAAAGCTTAAAATGGGCTACACGTTTGATTGTAAATATTTACATTAACAGAACTCATTACAAAAAACTTAGTTTGTCTTAAACGGCTTGACCAGATCGCCCTTGACAGAGCAAGAAGCCTCACAGCAATATTGCTCGAATTCAACATCTCTTTCTACCCTCATCCTAAACTGACTGACAGAAAGAAATTATGATGTGATTGTGATTCCTATTGCGCAACAACATGTCCTGCAACTCAAATAATAAAAAGAATTTGTAAATGTAACTTTAAAATCGTGAACAAAATTCTCCAAGAGAGTATCCTCTGGAACTAAAGCCATAGTATGCTCGTGCATTTTTTACTGAGTACCTACTTAGGTTTTAAATTATTAATAGAACACCTACTTATCTATGTCCAAGACTTGCTTAGATAAAGCAGGGTCAAAGCTCAAAGCTCGTACTTAAATCATCTGAGGGTTTTCCGGTTTATCGTCTCCGAATACTTACGAAACCCTGAAAACTAGTTAAACGTCGCCATGTGAGACAAAATAAAAGTATTGACCTTTAAAAGGTCAGGACATATCTAGGTAGGTATTCTTCATTTTAAGAAATTATTAATTCAAGGTCGCTTTTTACAACACAGGTATTTAGGCACACGGTGCATTACATCATCTGCCTATGCGGACGATGCGACTGTTTTTTTAGTTCGTCTAATTAAACATCGTGTCATTGAAATATGCCCACTCACTTCATTCTTAAACTAATATTTTTTCCCGCGGCTTTGCTTTTAAGTTCTCTGTTATAAGGTGTCGTAATACATACAACAATGGATAATGAAGATGTTTGTGCCAATTGTACGATTTCACTTTAACCTAGCCTTAAAACAGCAGGAGTACAAAAAACTGCTATTAAATTTAAATAAATTACACATTTACTTATGTAGGAGAGTCAGGCACACTAAATACAAGATTTTCTAGCGTCACGCGACTCTATATTTTATACGAGTCTGCCTATGTTTCTGTTTCTAACATTTTAGAAACTTCTGATGGTATTTTCATGGCGCTATTGCATTTTTTGACACCAATTTACCTAACCGACGAGCATGTATGAAGACATTGATGAATGTGGATGAAGCGAAAGAAGTATGTCAGGATCGTAGCAAGTGGAACAAAGTAGTATCTGCCTACCCCTGTGGGAAAGAGGAGTGATGGTATGTATGTATGTATGTATGTAATTTACCTAAGCAAAGTGAGGGTCGAAACCGGAACCTTACCTTTGTCAGGTTCTCTAACTACTACTGGGTTACTTGGCTAATTAACCTGAAAATACCATAGACTCGTAGGCTTAGTAGTTTCATCCAAGTCAAACGTCGGGATCGAAACAATTAGGTACTACATTGTCATCAAAAATATTTTAAAAAATCCCCTCCCCCAAAAGTAAAGTCCACACGAACGACGTCGAGGTCGCCAGCTAGTTTTTAAAATTTAATGTACCTACCGATTTTTCCTTAATATGGGTTTTTTAAAGTAGCAAAAACCTTAAGGAAGGCGTCAAATAAAATTTCGCTGCTTGTAGGCTAGCTTGTATGGGGTATCCACAGGCTCTAAGTTTTTGTTAACTTAGTCCGAACTTAACACATAGTATACAAAATTCTATTCAACTATTAGTGTATTGCAATTTCTCGGATCATCAAATCTTAATGCAAAGATGTTTTTTGTCCCACGAAAGCCTAAAGGTCAGTTGTTTATTACATACACACAAACCAAACCACAGTACCTTCTCGCTGAATAGATTTTATTATTGTATTGGTTACACGTCTTGAGTGGGTTCCGTCAATGCGTTTCCGCGTCACTTAAGACAAAGTGAAGACGTTTTAAATAAACTCGTACCTCATAATATCAAGATCTCGCGGGCGCTCCCCGACACGGTGGACAGACCTCATCAAAACTGTGACGCACTCCAGCATAAACGATTGCTCCCACACTGCCAAGCATCGAGATACTTGGCGACGCGTCGCGAGAGCAGCGGTGGCGCAGGAATCGACCGAAACATGACCACGACCACTCTGTCAAGAGTGCACGACTAAGAAGAAGAGAGACCTCATATCCAGCCTATACCTACATAACATCCCACTGTGGGGGCACAAGCCTCCTCTCTTACGAGACAACTTGGGCTATAGATCCCACGCGGCTCCAGTGCGGATTGGGAACTCTACAAAAAATTGTTTCGCAGTTGTGTGCAAGTTTCCTCACGTTGCTTTCCTTCACCGAAAAGCTCATGTCATGGTACATTTCAAACGTTATTTTACATTATCACTATCACTACATAGTATAAAACAAAGTCGCTTTTTCTGTCCCCAAATCCGAATGTATACTTATATCTTCAAAACTACACAACGGATTTTGATGCGGTTTTTTTTAATAGATAGAGTGATTCAAGAGGAAGGTTTATAATGTATAATACATGCATGATATACCGTGCGAAGCCGGGGCGGGTCGCTAGTAATTTCCAAAATACTTGAGCCCGAGGGTTTCGAACCCACGACTTTCTGCTTGAGATGTCTTAGGTCACACCACTAGGCTACCACGACCTGTCAATGATACCCATAAGTATAAATAATGTAGTCAGATAGTACCTATCTAGGTATGGTAGAAAGAAAAGGTTGAGTATCAATATTGTTGTACTATCTGAATGTTACTACTACTACAGTCGGTCCCTTAAGTCTAAGGATCGTGGTTGTCACTTTCTGGTTTGCATCTCGAACAGATGATCTGCGTGTTAGGGTGCCCCTTTCTACCCTCTATATCTGAGGCCTATAAAATTAATCGTGGGCTAGTCAGGGCACCCACCGCTGCCAAAATATAGTTGAGCCCGCCGAAACTGGGGTTCCACTCGCCAATCTGTACTATGAGAGTTTATTGCCATTACGTCCCGCGATTGGTGCTGCTAATTTGCCCTTAGTAATTGCAACCAGTATTACCAATTTAGCTATTTTTTCTGGCCATTTTTGAGGTCACTTAACAACTATTGCATTTATATTTTATTCCATAAAGCATTAATTTTAATAGGATATCAATATTTATTGGCAGAAAAACGTAAAATGAATTAACAGCTATCTCAAAAATATTGATGCCTTTGATTGCAGATTTAACAAACAAAAAATAGAACAACTGGAACTAGAGCCACATGTAGCGACTTTTGACATTCAGCTTAGCGGCTTAATTCTTTTGGAGTTGGCAACACTGATAGAAACGTTTACGCTATAAGGGAAAAACTTAAGTAGGTACGGCCTGTTGCATGTGTACGGAACTGATACGGGACTTAAGTCATTTTTCTAATTTGGTAAAGTCGTCTATTCGCACACATTACTCACACATACAATAGGTCAATTACTTAAGTTTTTCACCTATAACGCGTTCGAGACATCTTGTATCAACGCTCACACCAGTGCCTTAGGATGCGTAAGCGTGATGATGCGACTGCGATTAATCAACGTGCGATTCCAGAAGTGAGCCACCGCAGGTATTTTTTAGTTTAGGGTTCTGTAGGAGTTAGGTTTTATAGCTCGTCGGACTGGCCGATAAGAGTTTGTTCATGAGTTCTATAATTCGAACGAATGTTTGAGTTTTATAATTGAAACGTAACGTTTCGAGTTAAAAATTGTACATACTAGAAAAATTACTTTTTTAATTATTTTTAGGTACTTTTGCTTTATTAAGAAAGCCTTTATTTTTTTTACAATTACAAAAGTCGAAACCATATTCCGCCTATTTCTACGGAACCTGGAATCCCAAGGCGACATCCAACTATGCCAGTATATTTAACAGACGTTTCGGATAGCGTTTTTATTAAGATATATAATTACCTATACTTATAGACAAAGGCCATAAATTGATTAGACAGGTATAAATAAGCAGAAGCGTGTGATTATGCGAACTTTACCGGGTTCCTCCGTTTAAAATCTACCTATACTACAATATTATTCTTAAGGAAGATAAGGCAGGTGTAGATTTATAGAATACCAAGCGAGGACAGGAAAAGAGGCCACTGTCAAAATCGCTATAAGACGCACATTATGTGTCATATTATTTTAGCCAAAGACCGTATTGTCTGACACGCTCGGAATCGCCATCCAATTTACCATTTCTTTCTGACAAACGATACAGTATGTTGGTAGAAAAAGATGGTGAATGCGCATGACACTATGTCACTGAAAATTCCTATCCTATTTTTTTATATTGCCGTTCTGTAGTACATTCGGCACCACCCCTACTAGATAAACTACAGCCGTTATGACCAACATAGCGAAGGTAATAATATCAACAGTTGATATTATTAAGGTGCCGTCTAGATCTAGACAGGGAAACTACCTGCTCGAGGCAGGGGCATGTGCCTCCGACGTTGGGGCTAGTGGGATTTCCAAATTTCGTTGTTTTCCCCATCTCGTCGCTGTGCCAGTTTTGCCAAGTCACTTGGCGTTCAAATATTTAAAATACATAATATTGAAGTAAACCGGAGTGTGTATGATGCAAGAACGCAGCAAAGCTTTGTGAATTCAGTTCGACCAATAATAATAAACAGTTCATTATTTTTATTTAGGCAGCCAAGTGACCACTAATAAACATGGCGACAGCGAACCTGTTTGTAACTCAGATATGACCGTCCATCACTCGAGCTCAGAAACATCGTAAAAACTAAAAGTCAAAGGCCAAGGGATAGTAAACTAAAACAAGAAACTTATTAAAAATAACTTATTTTATTAGGTATCGAAATAAATTAAAATCGAAACATCAGGCGGCGAGCGAAGATTACCAAGTTAGACGCATCACGTGGTCGGTTTTTCTCTTGGACGATTTTATAAAGCCGAGGAACTGGAGTTCAGCCACGGCTCGAGTGAATCGCACCCTGAAACAAGATGGTTAAGATAGTATACATAATGTGACTTCAATTATTTGATTACTTCTATAATAGAGTAGGTACTTATAAGACCTACACTACACCTATATTGATATGATATAATAAAAGCGTAGACTTAAACTTTATTTACGAGTTTGTTTGTATGCAGGGGGAATTCTATGGAGTTCCACTAACCTCTTCGGCGACACACTAGAAATGAAGTGACAAGCTCTGTACCCCACGGGAAAAACAATGGACTGACTAACTTGAGTTTTAATTCCATTGCAGAAGGATTGATTTCGAGCTGAACATTGGTCATGTGTGGATGACTTTGGCGTGTGAGCCTTGTCATTAGCTGTCACGACTGAATGACTGGAGCGGTCAAGAGGCTAAACACATTTTTTTTATAATTTTATTCCGGGATAGTTTTCACAGGATGTGAGACGCAGGGGAAGCAACAGGCAACAGTCTATTACTTATTTAGTATAGATTAGTATAGACAGAGATTGCGAAACATAAATTTAGTTCGTAAAAAACCGCAAAACAAACAAACAAACCTACAATCTAAACATACAATCGAACGGAGGACAAAATAAGTAAATGTGACCAGGGGCGGATTTAGTGGGGAGACACGGGGGCACGTGACCCAGACTGTATTTTTGTGTACTGTGGACAGTACAACCTTCAAGTTTAAGTTTAAGTTCAACAGTTATTGTTGTTTTTTTTTGCCCATTCACCCTTTGTGCCCCCCCAGAAAAAATCCTGGATCTGCCCTTGAATGTGACCTAAAAACCTATGTGAACATATTTAATATTTACTACACAAGAGAGCAGATCTTCGAAGCTGTGGGTAAAGTTTGGGGCCAGTTTATATCGCAATTGGTTCTTACTGAATAGAGGCATCCTGGTCCCTTTCTTCGTCATCTCCTGGCTGGAGCACTGCCGCAAACGCTTGCAGCCAATCGTACAAATTAATGTGCTTGCCGCATTCCCGATGCAACTTGTAAGCCAGACAAACGTCCGGTAAGGAGTCTGCTGCGCTCTCCGCTGACGATAGGTGGCAGCACGAGCACTGTGAAATACGACATACATACATACATATATCCCGTCTTTATCCCTTACGAGGTAGACAGAGCCTAAGGTAACAAAACCTCTCTGAAATACGAAGTTTTACTAATTGATTGAATCAGGCATTACTTTGTGGAGATCCATGTTAATGAACAAAATATACATAACCCAAAAGTCAATCGGATAAACCGTTGAAGAGTTCCCTTCTGCGGAGACGATCCCGCCTGGGTCACCAGAACTCCACTGCCAGATTAGGTTATTCTATTGTGATCCGACTTACTCAAGTATGCGATATTTCATCTTAATCGATTGATGATATCTTCTTAAAAATTGAGTCGCGAGATTCCACTCGGACAAACATACATACATACTAAGACATTGCAAGTTAAATAAGCGCTTGTAAAACGAGAAGAGTAGCCATGTAAATAAATATCAATGTTTTTTGTTCGCGGTTTTATTATAAACAGGTTGTCCACAGCAAACTTAAAAATCTTTGACATTTCCTAGAATCTTCCTGACTAATAAGTCAAGATTTCCAACAACCACATACATTTTATGGCAATTCAGTAGGTAAACGCAAAAATTATGTCTATCCATCTAATACTGATAAAAGTGGCTTCTAAATGCATAAAATAAAATTTTAATAATATTATTTCTTTAATCCTACAATAACTAGAAAGTGCGTGGATCAAACAACTGTTTTTTCCAATAATAGTTTCAATTGAAAATAGTTTTGAAAGAGTATACATAATAACAACATCTAACGTAACTCCTACAATAAATAAATAGCAATGTTATGTATCAGACAAAATTGCAAAAGTACCTGCAAATACTGAACAGGGTTGCTCAGAGCAGTGTGCACAGCCCCTCGCGGCGACCCCACTATATGCTTCTTTACACTTGCTACATCACTGAAGAACAGTACTTCGTGGAATGTCTGCGTGAACGGCGGCTGTAGACCCTTCGTAAATATTTCCTCTAGGTAGCTCACGAACCGCGCGCGTATCATCTCGAATTCAGACTGAATTTTGTCGACTCTCGTGGCTCTTAGGAGTTGCTGAAAAAAAAGTTAATTGTAAGGAAGTAATAAAGTAGGTGTTACAGTTATAAAAGGACATAACGTTTGTCCCTTTTCAGACTCTTTTCATAGCTATTCAAATACACGTGTACAATAGACTTCTTTACGGAGACTCCAATGTCAAAATGTGTTTCGTTCCTACCGTTGGTTCCTACAAACTCATGTCAAAACAAAACTACAATTATAGCGCGAAACAATCCTGCGTTCAAACGGTTTAATTTCTGCATACTACATTTAATAAAATATCTTCTTCTACAGCTTATATTCGTCCCACTACTGGGCACAGCCCTCCTGTCAGAACGAGAGGGCTTAGGCTATAGTCCCCACGCGGGACCAGTATGGATAGAAAACTTCACACACACCATTGTATTTCTTCGCAGAAGTGTGCAGGTTTCCTCACGACGTTTTCCTTCACCGAAAAGCTCATGGTAAATTCCAAAAGTAATTTCCACATAAACTCTGAAAAACGCAGAGCTGCGAGCCAGGGATTCGAACCCACGACCCTTGCTTGAGAGGCCGCAGGCCAAACCACTTGGCTACCACCCACGGCTAATAAACATAATTCTCATGAATTCACTGAGAGCGATATGAATGTAACGAAATATGAAACGTCTCAACTTTACCTCTTTTAATTTATACCTATTCCCAGGCACCACTTCCATATCGTTTTCAGCCTCGTTGGAAGTTTGTGTGAGAATGGTTGCCTCGGTGCTAGCGTTCTCAAGCTGTCTCAAAAACGTAAGTAAATGTACTCTGACAGTTTTAGCAAAGTTCTCTCCAAGATCATTATTAAGTACCAACTTCACGCTGTTATTCTTTGTTGGCGTCATACGGAGAGGTTTCACTGGTGAAAAACTTTGCAATTCGGCGTTTATAACTTTCAGAGCACCCTTTATACTGTCTATCAGTTTCATTTGCGATTGAAAGTTGATTAGCTGCATGCATTCTTTGAAAGTGGGTGTTTGGGCAATCAACTCGCCCGCACATTTGGTGTAGATTTCACGCACCTGGAAAATTCTTGCGTATAAAAGTACAGAATGTGTAAAGCTCAGACGAAATCAAAGTGGCCCTATAAATAAGGAGTTCGTTTTTTCCTTTAGATGTAAGGAATAAGTTCATTTGGTTGAGCCCAATTTGTTATTTAAGTAATCATTTATTTTATATATAAAAATGAATCCCTATTTCCCTTGTTCACGGGATCACGCATTTCGCTAATTCTTTTTTTGTTGTGTTCGTTATTGTCAAAAGGTTCTTACAAAACAAATTTTTGAAAACAGAAGAAAAAAACTGGAACGGGGGGCGAAGCCGCGGGCAACAGCTAATTATTAGTATTAAATCAATAAGCACTTACAGTTTTCCCGATCACATTTTTAGGCAAGTCTTTCAAAAACGCTGCCAACAGTCTCACCGACAAATAGAAGCTCTGCAGGTAATCATGAAGCTTATTTAGTTCACTGCACAGAATTTCTCTGAAGAAATTGTCGTCTACGAATAAACCGATTTTAGTTTGACAATCTTGAACCTCCAGGAAAGGTCGGAAGGACGGCAATTGCCTAATTGCTTCTATATCTTCAGCAGACAATTTCAAAGCTGCATTTTCAATGTTACTCCGATCGCAGCACAGTGACTTTACATTGTCACAATAGTAGTGCTCCATCATACAATACTGGCAAGAAAATAAATGCAAATAGAGCATTACTCACGTTAAAATAATAATAAAATAAAAAAATTGTGATAGTTTAATCTTATAGGTAACAGTGTTTTTTTTACGCTAAAAACCGCCTGGGGATTCAATTATTACCTTAATACTCTGTATAAGTCCAGTAACTGAAAAGTCATAGAATAAAAATACATCAGTCAGTAGCTCAAAAGCCTTTCCAGATAGATGAAGGGGGCTTGTGTGGTTTAAAAATATATCTTCAAGGACCTGAAAAGAAGAAATAATTAGTCCCTCAAAACACTTGTAGCAATTACAAGAATCTTAACACCATGTATAAAAATGCGAAATTTTACATTACACTGACCTGATTCATATAAACAGGGGAAGAATGTGAATGAAATACTTTTATAAGCAGCTTCGAAGAGACATGGTATGGAAAAGATTTGTGAAGCGCTGATACGGAAGTAGCCACTCCAAAGACGAATACTATTGGCAGCGATGACAAATAGGAACTGCAAAGGAAATTACCAACATTGATGAAAACAAGCTTTTTTAAAAAAAGAATATTACTGTTTATTTTGAATACAACATACATAATAGTTTAACTAATCAACAACAGATGTCCAATATTTAAGCAAATAAACTCTATAGTCATTGACACACAGAATACAATACTTGAATACATACTACAAAATTAAATGATGACACATTGACAATAATTATAATAAAAATCCCAGTAGCAGAAACAATGATACTGTTAAGCAATAAAGGCAGTTCGCTTTTTTAGCTTGCTAGTCAACATGAACAAATGCATATTACATGTAACATAATTTACCTTAAAATCATCACAAAATCCTGTAATACATTACAGTTAAAGCTCTCAAAGTCAGGAATAATAATAACCAGTGATCTCATTGAGAGAGTGTGTTTTTTTTTGGGTGAACTATTTTGATACTTGTTTTTGTACCAATTCTGTAGAGTTGCCATTGTGCAGTGACTTTTCTTTATTTTCCTTTTAGTTGGCATTGATTCATCATCTGAATCCATAACACTGGCATCCTGAAAATAAAAATGACTAAGAATTAGGAATTTCTGACGTTTATGTATTGTGCTCAAATACTACCATCAAAGAATTAATTTAAAACAATTGTTTTATAGCTTATCATAATTTTAAATATTCACTTATAGTTTTTAAACTAAGTTAGACATTAATCCTGCCATTAATGGCAAATACCAATTATTGTTTATGTTTAATTTTCACAATAAAGAGTTTACATACATACCAATTTTTAAATAACTAAAAACATTGGTATATAATTTACTATTATTAGTACAAGATAGGAGAGAGGTGGCAAGTCAATCCATCAGAAATAATTGTTATAAATTAATTTAATTCCTTACCAAAATTTCGTGACCATTTATTAATTGCCATACTGTATTTTCTACCAAATGCTTGATAGTAGATGCGTCTTGAGCGTTCACCATGGCAGTGTGTGGTGTCACTTCATCTCTGAAATAACAAATATGTAAAATGGAGACCAAATAAATTGAAACAAAGTAACAATTTCTTGTGATAATGTTGACTGTCTATACTTGCATTGTCGTCTTATCTACATTAATCAAATATCAAGTTTACCAATCACTGAAATTGGATGAAATTTAACTTGCAGAATTTGAAACTGACAACTTCATTAAATTTAATAATGAACATTTCAAGTTGGACAAAAGCTTGTAAATACATAATTAGGGGACAGTGATAATTAAGACAGCAAAATTTCATAATAATAAAACAATGTATTCAAAATTACCTTATTTTATGAATAAGTGCCTCAAACTGAGATACATGGTCCGGCTGATTGACTCCTGTCAGCAAAGTAGCGCTTGGAATGATTCCTTCCAATGTGAGAGATTCATTGCATCCATAGAATGATTTTATGTAATTCACCATGTCATTTAACAATACATCATAGGTTTTTTGATGCAGTTGCTGGAAAATCCAAATCAAAAATGGTTTAAAAAAAAATAAGTAGCTCGTCTACACTACCTATAAACGCCTAGGAATTAAATACATGAAACAATTCATTTACTCCTTTGTAATTCATCCCTGGCTAAACAAACATGATGATCGCATTCTGTGTCTTTGTTTTTATTTCCGTTAACTTCAACAAAATGCATATTCATAACTGATAATTAGAAACATGTCATATTTAATGCTATAATTTCTAAATGTAATCAGTAAATGGTACAAGCAAGTAATCTGCATATGAGGAGATAATGTTTGAGAGAATTAGAAAAAAATGCTTTAATTGGCCTGAAAAATGTTTGCTTCATTTTAGTTAACAGAAATAAATAAAATTGTGTAGTAGTAGTGTTAATCACCATCGCCTTAAAAAAGAAAGCTCTATTATACACAAATACACAAAATTGCTTACCAAGAGTCCTGATAGAGTGGCATTTGAAGAAAAAAAAAAAATAATGATTAAATTAGGTATTACAATTGACTTTAAAACAATGTGCTATACTTTCTATTTTTCCCCACACTAGCATACTAATTATATTTACAATACACGAACTATTATACAAGTACCAGTATTATAAGTAAGTAAATAAGTACAGTGTACTTCACTAAGTAATCAGTCATTAGCTTACTTACCATAATCCTAGTTTCAATTGCTTCCCAGTTTTTTTTGTAAGCCTTGTACCAAGGTTCCTTTCTGAATTGTTTTTCAAACAATGAACTGGTTTTAAGCTTTCCATTCTTTGGCTTTTTAAAAGTGTTTGGAAATAAAAACACACCCTATAAACAAGATAAATTCAAGTTGTAATGCATCAGCATTAACATATTTATACATCAAAATAAAAACTACCATGTTACCTTGGAAACTGACACTGTAGATTCCATAATAAATATGACTATTGAATTGTATTATTTAACACCAATATTAGTTTTGATTAGCTAGCATCAAGATCAGCAGTAATCAACACTAGTAAATAACAAAAAGGCACTGAACCACCAAGCGCTAACTGAACAAGTCAGTCCAGCTTCATAGTGCCGTAGTTTTAACAAAATTATAAATTATAACCTCGAACGATAGTACAAACTCACTCTCTATAAACTTAAACGAAATTAAATTAAGTTTAATAAAAGTTCCGGTATCACAAAGTGCGACTGGCAGCTGCAAGTACTTTATTTCACTTTGTTTTTTTCTCTGTAAATTCGCGGTTAACGCCGGGTAGCGGTGGTATTGAACACATAAATCTACAACTGTCACGATGACAATGACATGACAGTGACACTGACATTTGCTTGCTGGTGTTGCCAACAACTCCTATAAGAAATCAGGCAAGTGCGAGTAGACTTGCGGATGGAGGATTCCGTACCCTAAAAAAATAAAGTAACTAAAGTTTTTTAATAAAAACTGTGAAAGCACTAAATATTACTATAATGTATTGGACACAAAGACATATGAATTGGACACAAGAAAAAACTTAAAATTATAGCTGAAAAAATGCAATTCCCCATCCACCGAACCGATATTCGAGTTTCAACTACACAGATGTAAGTTTTTAATTTCAAATCAATATTTTTACATACATATATAGGTACATACATACCATAGTTTTATCCCTAACGGGGTAGACAGGGTCTAAGGTAACAAGGCATGAAGGCCACGTTTAGCATTCATTTGTGTTTTATTTTTATTTTTAACGCGATATAATTAGAAATTATTAATTTCCTTGCGTGACTATACATATGGCACGACGATCTCAAAAATGGTGTTTTAGAGCAATTTCGACAAAAATCTTAAGTCAGGACTGTTTTAGGTTTTACAAATTTATAGCTATGTCAAGTGCTTAAGTTCTTCGGGGAAATTCAATTATGGCAGTTACTTTATTTTAACTGTAGTGTGGCGCCACCTCTTGTCGAGTAGCTGAACACCTTGAAAGTCCAGGGGCCCGATTTTTGAAAGCACATGTGTGAAAATACCACTCGAAGTGTTGAAAAATTGTGCTGAATTTGAAATACGAATAGCTTAGAAGACAGTCACAGCTCTCATTAATCTTGTGAACTAGTCAAAATTTTGATTAGAGCTGTAGTTTTGGAGATATAAACAGATTTATACCACTTTCGAGTGGTATTTTCATACATGTGCTTTCAAAAATCGGGTTCCTGGGGCCCGATTTTTGAAAGCACATCACTCGAAAGTACCACTCGAAAGTGGTATAAATCTGTTTATATCTTCAAAACTACAGCTCTAATCAAATTTTTGACTAGGTCACAAGATTAATGAGAGTCTTAAGTATCTTCTATTCTATGCTACTCGTATTCAAAATTCAGCACAATTTTTCACCACTTTCGAGTGGCATTTCCACACGTGCTTTCAAAAATCGGGCCCCAGGTGCCAAAACATTTGATAAGAATCTTTAAAATAAGCGAAAGTACCAACAAAGTAACAACAAATTCAAGTTTTTAAGAATAAATACGCGGGTTACCTCCGCGTGTGGTCAAGAGCTGCGGTTCGTTTTTGGATCTGTCCGAGGGGAAGAGCAGTGCTTGATCCGGTGCACCCTGGGCACCGGTTAATGATTTCCTGGCGGTTTCCGAGGGATATCGTTATCCGTTGGCTAAGAGCCCGAGAGGGGGGAGGGGTCTTTTGACCATGTTCTACCGTACAACGTTGCCGACATTTTTGTCACAAGATTTTTGAACACTGTATTTATTACCTTGACATTGGCGAAATCATCGTATGGTTCCATGGGGCCATATTAGAAAAGAAGAAGAAGAAGAAGAAGAATAAATACGAGTAGAAGAAGTTAATCTTTCTTTGCAGTATTAAAGCAATGAAAGATGAAAGGTGGAAAAAATATATAGGTATGGAAATTCAAATACGTGACGAAGTTAAGCATAATATATCAATCGGTTGTGCTCAATGATATTCAGCTTTCGGCGCTCTAATCTAATATGTCCCATGTGTGTTCTTTTAATATGGTCCGAACATACGAAGGTTCATGATGAATTAAGTTGTACCTACCACTTACCTACTGCAATTCGTTGGCACGTGCCAAACGATAAACAACAACTCCACCCATTTGCTGTTTGCAATAATTACTTGGCTCTAACAAGTAATACACCTACGTCTACGTGTATCAGGTAGGAACATCCTAGATGTACACTTGACTATGACTTTGGAACTTTAATGTTAGTACTTTATACTTCTGTGGAGTGATTCTTTAAACGAAACTCTTCCGGTGAGGCGGCGATGGTACCAAGCTGTTCCACTATGCCGCAGCCGAAGTAATCAAACCAACCCTAGAATTTAATTTTACTTGGTTTCGGGATTAAAGAAACTAGCAGAATCGTAACAGAACAATAGTTTTATTTGAACAGCATTCGTCTGGCTTATGGATTCAAATCATTATGTAGGTATCAAATCAGTTACATAATGTAAATACTTAACGTCTATGTTTTGTAATTTTTTAACTTGAAACCAGCTAATTCAGTTTGTTTGGATGTGACGCAATACAATTAAAATCTTTGGATAGAATCAAGAATGGAGCCAGTTTACGGTGCCACATACTTTTGCGTTTAAATTTAACGTTGCATTCAGTGCATTTCCGGCACACACTTCAAAAACATTTCGGTTAGTTACTTATTCAACTTAACGCGATATCAGTAGGTAGTAGGGTACCTACTTGCAGCAGAAAAACTGATTTAACTTGCATCTACATAGTTATTGACACAATTTGTCATAGTGACAAATAGAAACAAACGAATGTTTGAGGAAAAGGGTAAAAGTCGTTAGACCTGGTTTAAGTTCGACATTTCCAAACATTTTGTTTTTACCAAACTGAGCTTAAAATTAAAATAATGTTTTTTTGCAAGGCGGCCATACTGTAAGTACACCTTTAATGTTAAAATTAGCTTTCGGTAAGCTTCATACTAAATTAGAAAATGATCCATTGTAGGTACGAAATGTTTCTAATTCAAAAGCTTTCTACAATCGTAATTAATAGTAACGTACCAATAATATACAAAATATACATCTTACTTCACATTATTAGTAGAGGGATGGACTTATTCACATTTAGAGAAATTAATAATATTTTTAAACACTTAATAATGTACTTAACACTTATTTCCAGCTGCGATGAAAATTGTGACTGATAAGCTACTGTTAATAAATTAATTAGGTATGATAATCGATTTTCATATTTTTCATACCTTAAATTACAAAAATGTGAAAGATGTTTGAGAGTATACTTATTAGGATCTTATAAAATTTTAGGGATATATTAAGAAACTTTCAGTTTACATTTTCAACACAGCCTGTAAAATTATCTACTTATCCAATACAGACAACAAAAGCACTTCAGTAAGCACGTTCTGGGCCAGAGCTATTTAACATTGTACACTGGCTAATCTGGTGCAAACCAGTTATCTTAGTAGTGGACAACTTCAGATAAATCGCTTTGGGTAGCGTACTTAATCGTTTGACAAAAGTGCGAAAGTATATCAATTTAAATAGACATGAAAGTCTTCACTAATGGAATGGTCACTGTGTCGGGGGTCGTGGGGAAATCGAAGGTTCTTCGCACGGGGAATGGCGGTCTTCCGCGCTGTACTTGTATTCTCTGTCTGCGTTGTGGTCGGACCCTGGAGGCGTAGCGCGGCCGTCAGGAGCCGGAGCAGCCTCGAGGGAGGGCCCTGAAGGGCCGAAGGACATACCCTCAGAGCCGTAGGCTACCTCCCCGGTGCCGACGTACTCGGATGGCTGGTAGTAGCTGTTCAAACTGGAATTAAAGGAAATTTAAAATTAGGCAGATAATTAACGCTAAGATAATACTAATATTATTTGATAGGAATGATTTGAAATGACTAATTTCTGTGTAACAGTCAAGATTGGTCAATAGGTAGATCGTCTGGTACAGTCACGATAGTGAGTCAGGCTATTAGCAACTCCTGAACATAACAGATGTCAAAACCTTTTAGGTCTTACTCGTGCTGTTAGCCGTTACATACAACGTATTTTTTACATGCAGACGTCTCGCAATTTGCAACTTACGAAATCAACGAATCCGTAGACGTTCAAAATGGTTTTGCGTTAAGGTTCAAACTTTTCAAAGGCTTCCTAACATCGAGAGGTTTAGATTCAGCATTAAAAGTTCACTAACCTATTAGGCCAATAAGAAATATCCTCTATAGCATGATGAGCGTACGGCGCGTACGCATGCTGATAATAAGGAGAATGGTGCTGCGCAGTCGGTTCGTACTGGAGGGGGTAGAGAGGCGCCGGCGCGGTCGCGGGGGCGGGGGTGGTGGTGGGCGCCGCCGGGGTGTACTCCAGGGGGGCGGGGTACGCGTGCGGGGGGGTGCGGTACGGCGCGGGGGAGGCGTTCGGCTGCGGAGAACTGCTGCCCTGAGCTGATGTCCAGTACCCACTGCTACCGGCCCAAGTGTAACTGCCGGTAGTGTTCGCTGATGATGTGCGCTCCGTGTTGCTATATGTAGCTGTAAAAAACAAGGCAAACATAAAACAACTGTATCGAATGAAGCTAAGTAGCTACGCACGTCTTTCGAAATTGAGGAAAAGTTGACATTTAGAGCGGCGATTTAGTTTCAATTATTTTTTCATTGGTTTACAGCTTCCAAAAATACAGCACTTAGTTAAAATAAGTTAACCAAAGTATTTATATCTAAATCTCCTTGAAAAATATTGGAAAACCAAATCCAGAAGTTCCAAAATGAAACGGAAACTGTCCATAGCCAAAACCAAAACCCTGCCTTTTGGAACTAATTTACTAAATTGCATCTTTCCTCAACGAAAATGAGCCAGATTACAGTCCTTAAGCTCTAGAACCACATTCGGATTTATCTTGCCGTATCACTCCTGTTATTAACCATTTAACCTGTTAACCATTATACTCTGTTGGCGAATTTATATTGACATGATGTGCACTTCTTTTTAATATTTTATTGTGATTTGACATTTTGTTTTGACATTGAATTGTACTCTTGATTTAATTTTTATTTTTTATTTTTACTGAACATTGTTATTTTATGTATTTTGACATTCAATTAATTTTTCAATTTTTATTTTTTATTTTATGTGTAATTTTTGACGATTTCAATATAAATTCTCGTAACTTGACATTGTACAATTTATGATGTAATTTTATATTGAATGAATAAATAATCTAATCTAATCTAATCTAATCTATGGGTTCGATGCTTGAATCAGACAATGGTCCCCAAAACCGAATGTCGTTCTAGGAGCTCTCGGACTGTACTGGTTATTAAACAAATAAGAAACTTACACGGCGGTGATAAAGTGCGAGGTCTCGAAGGCGGTCGCGGCGGGTATGGGGCTGGTCTCCTTGAGGCTGTGTTACTGCTGCCATACAGCGATTGGGATGTCACGAACCACCCACTAACTGTAGTGACAAAGATTGCATTACATGAAAGAATTTTATAGACTCTACCAAACATTTAGAAAGATATTAGGACACATCTATTTACCTTTAAACCGTGGGGCCAAAACAAAAATGCTCTTACAAATATTAAGAACGAAAGTTTGTTCAGGAAAGGTCAACGATTTATGGTACTTGATCAGACCTTATGAGTGGGTAGAAACGACCCATGACCAGGATCCATAATTATTTAGCTGAATAATAAGAATGAATATTCAAACGGAAAAATACTTAAGGTAAAACCATCAACTTACATTGTGGATACTGATGAGGCGACGAACTTTGTTGCGGATAATGAGTACCGACAAAGTCCCTTTGGTAGTATCCCTCCGGCCTCTCCTTGGCATCGAGGAATGCTTTCGCAAAGGGATTGTATTTGATCTTGAGGGAAGTCACTTCTTCGTTCTGGTATGCTGTGACCGCTATGAACTGCGTCTCGGGGAATGGATATGTCATTATGCGACGAAGATCTGTGCCGACTTTTACGAGGTGCACTCTTGGTTCGTATTTGTGAAGGGAGTTCAGCATTATCTAAAAACAAAAAAATATATTTTTGTTCATGATTATTCCAATGAATTTATCCCAATACGTCTAAAAATTTCTTACTCCACGCAAGTACTCCTTCAGAACGACCGATAAATTGAAATAACGTTAGCAGGTTGGTAAAAAATAACAATGAAGGTTGATGCAGTTTCTATTGTCTCTAAAATCAAAGAACAGTCTCGAATAAAGAGGAAGAGAGAAGATGAATTGGCATTTGCACTCTCAGTACTTATAGATAGAGGGAACGGTGACTTCACCATCGCCAATGTAGATAGTGCAACAAAAATATATAATATGCAATATAAAATCTACAGTTGGCTTGTTGAAGCGAAAAAGGTTTCTGAACTTTCATGTTTCCTCACTGGGTCAAGGCGTACTTAATACTAAACGGTTCACAACTAGCGATAAGTACTTATCGTACTAGCGTTACTTCATAACTCGCACCAAAACTCTACAACTTCATAATAACAATAAAGAGATAATAACCCAACAATTAATACAGCATTAATTTTTGCAGACGTCGTCTAATCTAACACGAAAAAGATGTGTAAACATAGCGGTGAGACAATAATTATTACAAATGATAGTGCGTACGCCACCCGCTAAACAGTTGGTAAAGCTACAGATTTCACACTGAGACGTCAACATATGGATCTGGATGTATCTCTTGTTTGCTTTCATATTCATTCGCACCATATCTCGCGTGAGAACTGGACTTGGTAGCGGCAACTGTAGCAGTAACACCTCCGTACCACCTGCTTTCTATTAACGTAGATTAGTATTCTGTCAATAGAGGCTTTTGGGAATATCGATTGTAACGGGAATCGCCTATTAATATGGAGCAGTTTGAAGTCCATGTGGCGTGTAACAGTACAGTGGAGTTCGTCCATCAAGCAAACTTATTTTGTGAGATTTCTACTAGGTACTTAGGTGCCAGAGAACGGATTCATGAGATCACATTGGTCGATCATCACAGCAAAATATAAAAGCACCCTTCAACCTTGGATAGAAAAACACAAAAATAGATTAAAATACACATACTTGTCCGTTGCCGTTGGTTTTGTTCGTGAGCTTGACTTTAGCGAAAGAGATCGGCTCCTTCATCCAATGCGCTCCGAAGTTTGGACTCTCGGGATGAATGTAGATGGCGTTGGACGGTGGGACCTCAGCTTTACCGCCAGGCACCTGAGTTTTACAAAAAAGCTTACAAATTGCTCATTTTCTGGTTTGAGCACTCGAAAATGTTTTTTTGTAATAGTTTTCCATTTAAAGTACTTAGATCAATTTTAGGAGCCACTTAGGTTCGCTCGAGGTCGACGTTCTGAGATATCACCGTTTTAAATAGTTTAGCTACATTATTCATGTTTTCTACGGGGTGTATCCCTCTAAATGCCCCACTAGCCTATTTTTTACTCTTTCTGGGGGGTTAACCAGTGGGCACAAGCCGGTATGCTTATTTATTCAATAAAAGCTTACCCATTCTCCATTGACGTATTTCCAACGGTGCGAGTCGACTTGCACAAACTCTAGCAACACCGTATACATTGCCGTCGGGTCCAGTCCGCTGGCACTCACTTTTACCACAGGGAACATACGTCTGAAACAAATGATAAGTATGACTATTTTAATCTAATCGATATAGTCCCATAATAAGCAGAAGTTATGTTATGGGAAGGTACTACGCAAAGGAAAAACATAGATACCTACTATTAAAAACCCCTATCGTTTTATGTATACTAAGGGAAAAGTATATTCACGTATCACCGTAGAACCCTGTCGCAATTAACAGGGCTTCACTTGAACTCGAGTGATATGTCACCTTATTGCGATAGGGTTTTACGGTGGTAAGTGAATACATTTCGCGTGTATATCCTGTCGGGGATCGTGCTCGGGGCATCAACTTTTTGAGCTCAGAAACAGTGTATCATTCCTTAACAATTTAGTACTTAGGTACCAGAAAAAAAGACATGTACAAATTAAGTGATGCAGTTTTCGGTCACTCTCCGACTTTGTATACTCTATCTAAAACGCATTATTTAATAGCAAACGTCGATGTTAGTAATGCGTCGGCATTACTTAAGCGGAGTCAAACGGAGTGCAGAAATTGGGAGAGTTACCGTTAATAACTCAAACAATTATACTAGTCCTTTCCCAAAGATTTAGATACTTGGCTGCTGGTTCCCTGAACCGGTTGCGGTCGAGTGACAATCTTTCTCTCGCTTTTCCCGTCTCCAGATCCAAATTCTATTCCAATTCCTTTTCCGTGCACGCTGTTCGACTCTGGAATCGGTTGCCAAATGATATCAGACAATCGCAGACTGTTGCTACCCTGCGCAGTCGCTTGAAGGCGTATTGGCTCGATGGATCCTCTTAAATGAATGTGATGTGTTTTGTAACTTGTGTGTGTATGTATATAGGTATTTATATATTATGTGGTATATTTTATTTATTGCGTATTAGTTTATCGTATTTATCTATTATGTGTAGTTAGACATTTAGGATTATTTTAGGTTTCGATCGGTTCTTTTACTTTTTCTGTGTGTCTACTCTTGCTTAATACTCATGTCCTGTCAATCGTTCAAAGGTTAACTGGAAGAGATCCCTTTTAGGGATAAGTTCGCCTTTTTGCATATGTGTTGTTCTGTATTCATCTTTTTCTTGTGTTTTATGTACAATAAAAAGTTATACATACATACTAGTTTCGTTTGGCTAAGTCGTCGTACAGCAGTCTAACTAGAAAAATCAAAGCTCTTCGGCCCACACGTAAAAGGATGTTACACTAACGGAGCCCGTCAAGGATAGGGGAGCCCGTCATATCGGGCACGGACGTTCGTTTAGCCGCCCTCCGTTAATGAGTAAGACCTACGGTGTTAATGACTGAGAACTAGCCGCCGCCGCGGTTAGCACTGCGAATGTCCATGTACTAGTGCTTCGCGATCGGTGGTCTACGCCTTTAAACATAATCATGGAGAAAAACTTAACTCATTTCATATATAAACTTGATTTGTCAAAATTTTGTAGACGTAGTAATTAATCTGTGCGTTGACTATATGATTAAAGCCGTTATTTTACTTGTACTCTAAGTACTCCAATTTCAAATTCAGCAC
Source organism: Pandemis cinnamomeana (assembly GCA_932294345.1). Lineage (NCBI taxonomy): Eukaryota > Metazoa > Arthropoda > Insecta > Lepidoptera > Tortricidae > Pandemis > Pandemis cinnamomeana. The sequence goes on from OW028706.1 coordinate 8,204,282, forward strand.
AATTTTTCACCCATTTTGCACGGTAATTTCAAGTGATCTGCTTACAAAATTCGAGCCCTTCCTTTATTTCTTTTTCTTCTTTCTAAATTAAAAAAATAAAGTTGGGGATATTACCGCCAGTAATGACATAGGAAACGTATTGTTGTACGGCGTTTCAAATGTTTGTATCTAACAATCGTACGGTGGTACGGCACTCTTCGTTTTTATTCTAGCTTCTTGTGCTGGATTTAAATTTTTCCACTATTTCTAGTCGCTATTACTTGTAATCAAGGTACGCAACGAACTTCAAGGCATTATAATTCTGCTTAAAGTATTACACACTAAACTTATTTGCCCGTATTCAAATATAAAATGTAATGCACCATTACAATTTGTATGCAAGCTGATTAATGGTCTTTTAAGACAAGTTTTATGACTTCTCTTAGAAACTTTGATGACGCCCATGGCCGTAGTTGCCGTAGTAACTAGACATTATATTTTAACTTTATTCATTATATGCATTGTTCTCGAACCAAGGATAGGTATTTCGCAATGAAACAAAACTATGTTGCATTTACTCTGTTACTTTTAATAGCTAGGTAGGTATGAAATAACTGAATAAACGCAAGCCAAACTCAGTCAGATACTAACAGTAATTAATAAATATAATAACTATATAGTAATAAGTACCTCTACTTCAGCAAGTGGTTGGGTTACTTTTTACTTTGACTGAACGCAAGACTGTAAATATTTTCCGAATCATTTTAATTGGGATTGTCTAAAAAAAAATACCTATCCTTTTTATATTTTTTTTGTGCAGAATAGTCAATTATAAGAAACCAATTTCAATGTATTCTCATATAACTCGGTATTTTTTTCACTATTAATTATTGAAAGTATTTTGGTTGATGACGTCAGAGTTTCCATTGTGACGTCAGAGTTTCCATTGCCGGTGTTACACATCTGCTTATTGGATAAATTGATCATAAAACGTATGTGAAGCGCCGCCATTAACGTCTTTTCTATCTGTGGTGAAGTTGGCAAACTGTCATTAGTATCAATGTCAACATGATTCAACAATAACACAGGAAGATTTACGCGATCTTCTCCTATGAATTTTATATTTTCACAATCGTTACACATACCATAACATTCTGCGCGAAGCAGAAAGGTCCATAAACACATACCAGGTATTATCGAGACAAAACAGGACCCGGAGATAAGACAGCAAACTCAGTAGGCAAAAGTAAACCGAAAAACGTAATATTTTCGCTCTCCATTAAAATATTTAGCGGAAAATCTTTCATGTGAGCGAAGCACATCGCTGTGCGGTTACACTGTTGCCTAATTATCTACCGAAAGTGCTTCTAAATCTAAACTATAATACAACAATATGAAAGTGAACAGTGGAAAAAACAAGAATGACAGTAACAAGATTGCCCATTTGCTTGTCATCTGTCATAAGTTGAATGAAATGTCAGATTGCGGGTCCAAATTGAACTCCGTAGTATAATACACGCGTAAATAGCATAGAATTTGTAACCTTTGCAAATAAAGTACATTTTGGACCGTCTACGTCATGTCTGGGAATATCAAATGAAGGTCATTGCTTATTTTTCATGTAATAAATTCATTATAGCAAAATAAAATAAAGTAAATACAGAAAACGATTTAAAAAGCATTTATCTCGAAATGGTTTTCGATTTACTATACATTGTAAAAAAATAGACAATCCCAATTGTGATTTCAAGTATTTCCGTTCATTACTCGAAGTTCATATTCCAAGGCGTCAAAAAGGAGACGTACAATACAATACAATACAATAACTCTTTATTGAACACCACATATAACAACCAAAACAGAAAAAGGTATACAGAATATTACAAGGTAACAATAGGCCCGTGGGGACGTAATTTGAAATCAAAAACCTTCTATGGGTGGTGTAGGGGTAGCCACGCATCACGGAATGACGAGGATCCGGGTTCGATTCCCGGCCGTAGCTTGACTTTTCGAATTTTTCTGTGTCCTCTACTTCTCAGTAGGTAACGTTTTTAGTTGTTAAAAAATGACCATTAACAAAAACTGTAACAGTGTCCAATCAAACTGACTTAAGCTGGAATATGTATTATAATGTAATATACAAACATATTATTATATACACAAAACACGTCTTTATCCCTTACGGGGCAGACAAAGCCTAAGGTAATAAGAATTACAGGCCACGTTTAGCAAGATTGTGGGCATATAGATGGAAAAAAAATGGAATCAAAATAGTGATGGGTTACTAGCCGCATCGATAACATGATTTCTATGACTTTCGCCCATTCCCTCGGTGGGCTTTTTTACCATCTGCACGGGTAGAGAAGCAACTGGTAAACCATAGAATTGAAGCATGTAGTATATTATGTTATATGTATGTATGGTATCCTAGAATAATGAACACCTTCTATACCGGATAAGACTTACCGTCCATTCTTAGTGACGATCATTTCATTGGTAAGGGTCTGGAAGCGGACCCAGAGCTCTCGGTCGTCGAGCGCCACCGAGACCTCGCGCTCGCGGCCGCCGCGTGCGCCGCCTCCCACCGTCGGCTCCACCGCACTCAGGATGTGGGATGCAGCCATGTTGCTGAAACAGTCACATCATCCTCAGAAACTATTATTGTATACTGAGCGGCAAAAAATGTTGCCCTCATAAATTATGTATGCAGTACCCGGATGGCCCAGCTTTGCTGGTATTTTTTTGGTACGTTTTCCAAAAATGAACCTAGATAGATCGATTTATCGCCCCCGAAATGCCAAATTGCTGCATGCCAAATTTCATGATGAATATAAGAATTGCTTGTTTAATTTAAGGTATTATTATATAGATAGGTAATTTTGGATAAAATTTTATGCCGCCCGGTTTTTAAAAGCACAACATTGTAGTGTAACATTCGAAAGTGTTAAAAATGTAAGTAAGTATTGTTATAAAACTAACATCCCAAATTATGTTTTTGACTAAGTAGCTTTATTTTTATAAAAGACTAGCCTTCCGTCCGCAGCTTCACCCGCGGTAAATTCATTTTCCCGTAGGAAAAGGTACTTTCCCGCGGTAAAAAGTAGCCTTTGTCACTCAGTGATAATGTAGCTTTCAAACGGCAAAAGAATTTTTGAAATCAGTCCAGTAGTTTCGCCTATTCAATTCAAACAAACAAACAATCAAATTTTTCCTCTTTATTATATTAGTATAGACAAAGGATACAGTTAGCAAACAAATTTAAAAGAATACTCCTTTTTAATAGCTAACTTATATCTAAAAATCCCCGTGGCATAGTGCCCGAAACGCTGGGAGCATTCCCTCGTTGAATCGCTACACTTATTCGTTAGGAGAGATAGCGGCCCTAAGTTAAGTAAGATTAAGTTAGTTTACTGTATTAATTAGAGATGTGAGGGGGACGGGCAGATTCGCATGGACTCTGGCCTATAGGACCCTTAACGACAAGCGATTCTAGCCAAGCGATTCTAGTTATCGTACCCATCGCAGTATTTGCGTGAAAATGAACTCGAGTGCTACAATGAAGAGTAGAAATCAAATGAACCGCTCTCTTTCTAACTGTCAGAATTTTTGGGTGAAAACTTTGGCTCCTCATTTGTGTATTTCTACTCTTTTTGTAGGTAGGTACTCGTATGTCGTACGTATATCGCGGACTCCTATAATTTAACCACAATTACCACAAACTTAGTATCCACGACTATTACGAAATAAGTACTACAAATTCTGGTAGCAAATAAGCCGGATATTTTATTTTACTTAACTTTGGCTCACGATTTCGACCGGTGTTTATTGTTCCCATTAACACGCGCTACGTCGGTTCAACGTCCCAGCCAATCCTCGTCTTACGAAAATAAATAAATTTGTCGTTTTTAACTGGATACATTCAATTTATTGAGCTAAGCGGGGCACAATTGCCAACTCAGTTGGAAACAAAATCTGCTAAACGTTTTGATGGCGACGTCGATATCTACACGTTCACAATCTTTCAAAATACTACGGGGACTGATAGATGTTTAATTCTTACAATAAAACATTAAACTATGCTTATCATTATAATTAGCCGACTATGCCATGGTAATAATTCGGAAATAGGTACTGCCTTGATTTTACTCGCCTTGTGAATGCGTAACAGCGAGAATTTATTGGGATCCGTCTCTGAGGCATGTTGTGTGGCATGGGCGAAGCTACCACCGTATCAGCCGTACGAAGAATGATACGGGACCCCCAAGCTACAGAGGCACCTCAAAGTGTGTAAACAAAAATTCCTGAAATCTTTTAGACCCATTTGGTCCCCCAATACGTTTTTACAGGGCCCGTCTGCTGACATGTGACATGCTAACATAGAATACTAAGTTATCCAAACAAAATGTATGACTAATTTTCGTGTCACAATGGAAAAAGTTGGTGGAAATTTTAACGCAACTTCAATGGTGTGTAACTTTTTGGTCCTCACCCGTATACTTTCAACATGAAACTACCGAGAGACTCAATCATAGTTACACCAACAGATAACTCGCGTATAGAAGTGAACAGTGTTTCTTAAGTACGCTGCCACTGGGGCGCTCGCCAGGAGGAAAGACTACGAATTAGTGCGAAACATGTCGAGCATTGCTCGACTTTTATACGTGAGTTATCCGTTTGTGTAACTACACCTTGTATATTTCGTACTTATACGTTTTCGGATACTACACTTCTTTGCGTGCACTACCCCCTATTTTGCGAAGTGCGACAGCTTTGATATTTGCTTTATTGATTTCAATATCAACATTGTAAATTGACACCGTCGAAGAATACTTTCAGGGACACTTTGACAATGTTTGCTGTCCCACCGAGTAAATGAAATGTCAAAGTTTATGTTTATTTAATAGCAGACGGATAATTTAGTGTACTTAAGTTGTTATGTTGCTTTTGCTCTAGGGCTATGAACACATTAGTGCATGATGGTTTTTCAATGGATAAATTCGAAATTCCGTGACGTAAAATTGGTAGCATTAGCAATTGGCAAGTTAAAACGAAATTCATTTCACAATGCAGATAGCTAGGCAGATATTTTGTGCAAAGAATATGGCTAACTATTCAACGTGATAATGATGCTAGCCTTATGTGTAAGTAGCGATGGTGACCTGGGGAGGATTTTGAGGTTTTAGTCAAATTTTGGAGAATATGTATGTATGTAAACTCTTTATTGCACATAAAAATTTAAAAAATACAGAAAATACAGAGAAAAAAGTACAAATGCGAACTTATCCCTAAGAAGGGATCTCTTCCAGCTAACCTGCTACAGAAAGGAATAGTTGACAACAAAAATAATATAATATAAGAATATAATAGGATATAGAATAGAATATATTTATTTGCAAAGAATAAGTAGATACAACAATGTCATTGGGTGGCACAGAGACAATAGGTTGCTTATTCTGCTATTTGTACAATTTTACCATACTAGCATGCAAATGTATGATTTCTTTGTGTTCATTATACAAAGTTATCTTGCAAGAGGAAATCATTTACACTCTACTAGTTTTTTTCTATCAGTATCTGCGTTAACCTGTTTTTAAATATATTGGACCTATTGTAGATATATTTTTTACTTAACTTTAAACCCTATTTTGTATCTCTATGATGAGTTTTCAATAAGTCTTATCTACGAACACATAATTATGTAGGTAGTTAGTATCTTAATTAACTGACATATTTAATAGTTATATTCTTACGGTTTCGTAAATTTGAAAGATAGATAATATACGTAGCGAAACAAGTATTACTTAAGTACTCATTAAATGCAATTTTTACTCTAATTGTTAAGTACTTTTGTTAATTTTTCTCAATATTTTTTACTGAGTTTACATACTTGATATTCTATTGAAAGTCTTAGGAATCATGTATAGGCGATGCGGCTAGCAACCCATCACTATTTTGATTCCTTTTTCCACCTATACGCCTACAATCATGCTAAACGTGGCCTTTAGGTTTTGTTACCTCAGGCTCTGTCTACCCCGTAAGGGATATAGGCGTGATTTGTAAATTAGGTATCTTTGCTTCACATTTTATGTAAACTAATGTATTTTTTACATTTAACGAATAATAAACCAAACTAAATAGTACCTAAAGTTATATATAGTCAAAAATTTTAAGTAAGTAGGTAAGTAAATGCTTTATTGTACAAATATAAAGAGACAGACACAAATCACGAAAAAACATTAAATATTATGCACAAAGACGAACTTAATGAATACTAGGTACTTAATTTTTGTACTTATTTTTTACTTAATTTTTAATATGGATCCCAATTAAAGTTTAATTGAATATCCGTTATTGTGCCGTTATTTTATCTAGTATGATAATCCAAAGGTTTACATTGCAAGATGCAAGTAGATGGTGCGTACTTTTAAGTTTTAAACAACGCGTTGATGTCATTTCTATGGCACCATAGTCGCGTGGCTGTAAAAAATAAATGTCACAAGTGAAAACAATACCGATTGAAAAGACAACGGAATATAGTTGTATTTAGATAAAACGTGGGTGAGATTACACGAATGGGTGACAATTCAATTCACACACGATTCGGTTTTGACCTATTACTAAGAGAACGATAAAGAACGCAGTAACATACCCATATCCATTTAGTTTACGTAAGTATTTGATTGGATTTTATTTTCACGTTGATTTTTTTCGGTTTTCTATGTGGCCTGCTACTTCAGTGAACAGGTCATTGGACATGCGGTCGGAAATCGGTTATTTCAAATGCGAAAATGGGGGAATTTCGAAACTCGTGGATATCCACTAAACGGGAACCAATTACATAATCTAGCAACGGTTACCTAGAAGCTCCAATTCTTTGGCTTCTAGATAAGTGTTGCCAGATTATGGAATTGATCCCCGTTTAGTGGATATCCACGATATTCGTAATTCCCCCAATTTCGAATTTACCCCAATATCCTGCTCAAAACCATATCTCTAGGGATCAAATGAGTACGAAAATAAGTAGGTACAGAATAAATCCCTACACACTTCTGATGTGTGTATTTTTGTATGAATTTGGAAAACACGGAGATGGCCGAGGCGCATACATTCAGCCGGCGGGACACTGCAGGGGCTGAGAGTGATAGGTAGTACATTCGTAAACAAAATGTTGCCAGCTGTAAAACTCCCGCAACAAAACTGATTTATGCGCCAACTTAGTGAACGACCCGCACCAACGATGACAGGGCACGTCGTCTTATTGAATTTAAATATTTATCTGCCATGAAATGCGGCCCTAGTGCAATTCAGCTTACGCTCTCATGAAGCACACAACAACACGGGCACATCTAAACGTTTTTAACTACAAGAAAGCATCCGACATGTGTATAGAGCCGCAATAATTACACCGCTGGCCCACTCGCTGCAACGTCATTATTCATCGTTTTACGACTCCAGGTATAAATATTAAACTTAAGTCGTATAGATGGATTGCGAACATTTTCTTTTTAATGGCGAGGTTAAATATGATGTGCGAGTTAGTCCCGGATGGATCTAACTCGGGGCTCGATACAAAATGTACAAAGCGTGCTGGCAACATAAATGCTGTTATCGCCTTTTAATTACGTATAATAACGTTCTTTACCGGACACCGCGTGGCTTCACGCGAGGGTATACGACACGTGGAATGTCAATGCTCGCACCGGGTTTTACTGATCCTATAAAATATCAAAGATAACATCGAGTGGCACTGATGGCTGCATCGAAAGGAACCTGTGATTGGGCGTTTATGACCTCCTATACAGGCTTTATGTGCCTACGGAGAGCGCTGCGGCTGCGGGCTTCATATCGCAATTGTCCCGCCGACAATGAGAAGCCAGAGGTGCTAATTATCAAATGCAAGACCGAACCGAAAATTGAAACCATTGAAACAATACTGGCTTGTTGTCTTTTCCAATTTCAAAGTTTGCAGAATGGCTGCGTAATGAAGGCCAAAAGCCTATGCAAATGGAACGCCGAAAACTCGAGTCGGTATTTTATTTAATGGTCTTGCGTCATCAGCTCTTCAAACTTGAATTTTCATTATCACTTGACATGTATACAACCATCAGCCTTGATATGTTATTCAAACAATAGGCCAAATCAAATAGCCGAAAGACATGATCAACAAGGTTTCGCTTTGATTGTGAATAAATATTTTTCTGCTACTGCTGTAGGGTTTTCCATTTCCTGCTTGTGGATTCAAGTCGACATAATGATGTGTGCGCAGCCGAGCCCCGGCGGGCGGTGCGCAGCGTCATGTGACACTTTGCTCATCTGGGTATCAATTCAAATTTACATGACGCTTAATCGCTCCAGCCGTAAAGGGTCGTTCTCAAAAAATTTGCACCGCCACCTGTCAACAGATTTGTCTTCGAACTTTTTTTTTACCACGCATCATTCTTAAAATTAAATTATTAATACATATCAAAAGACACTTTTTACATATAGGCCAAAGGATTTGAAATAAAATAAAAGTATGTCAATAGCCAAAAAACGATTTATAACTAGGTTTTGTCGGTCACTTGCACTGTCCCGCCGCGACGTACTCATGTTTCGTTGTAATTAAAACATATACACTACCGAGTTAGCTTAGTTTGAGTACTCTATTTTACATACATATATAATCAAGATTTAATACTACTATGTCTAATAATAATACTATACTAATATTACGATTTATTTGCAATTGAAGTTTGTTCACGGCAGTTTTTGTCGTTCACTTGTCATGAGACAGATGATACAACAGTGTGACCACTGTTTCACCTAGCCCGTCTCACCCCGCATGAACAGAGACCTTCAGTTGCCACCTAACACTGTTCCGAGTGACACGTCGTCAGTTTGCTGGAGTTGAAAATTACGATCAATAAACTTACGCGAGCGGGAGTTTGTAATGGGTAAGTAGTCTATATTCTGTCTTCCATATTTTGGTCGATGTGTGTACGATTGCATTCATTTTAATTTATAACACGTAAAGTATGGTCTTTTGTTATGTGTATAAATATTTAGTTCATCAACCAAATGTTTTCTTTGTTTTGATGATATAACTGTCATTTTGTCCATCACCTGTGTGTCGTTCACTTGTCTTAAAAAAACAGGTGAACGACGCATACGCCAGGTGAACGACATTTTTTTCTATAATCCTAACATTTATGTGACACTGATGAGTTTTTAGTGTACTAAAGTACTTAAAATTATAACCGGCCAAGTGCGAGTCGGACTCATGGACGAAGGGTTTCGTACCAATAAATAAAACACGTTTCTTGTATAATCCCTTTAATAGTTAACTGTATTTTCTTGTTGTTAGAGCGGCCATATTAATACATACTATGTTAAAATTTTAAGTGATATTTAAACCTTCGAGTAATTAATAATTACGTAGAATTTTAATTAGATTTTTATTATATTTTCATTTCAGTTGACGATGGGTAAACCTAAATCTAAAAACAAAGAGGAACTTTTAGCCAAAAAGAGGGAACGGGAAAAGCTCAGATACCAGAAGATTAACCAGGAGATGACCCGGAATTATATGCAGAATATCAGAGGAAGAATAAAATAAAGTACGAAAAAAGAAAAGCACAAAAAAATACTTTATTACCAAAATAATACTGACGAATTATACTACTGTTAAATTGTTAATATAATTAAGACTGATGATTGTGATAAATACTACCAGATAATATTCATGCCTCAAGTAACATTTAGATAACTAGATAATTTAAGCAACGTCCAATCTTACTGAATGTGATACTTTTCTAGGTATGCCTTGCTATTATATGATATACATACTGATTAAGTAATTGTGAATGTGATAAATACGAGCAAGTATTAAGAAGATAATAGAAATCTGATTTTGTTGTAACTAAGGAAAAAATAAAAGTTCCTATTTTTCTTAACAGACATTTAATTTTTTTTAAAGATTTTTTAGTTTTGATAAGAAGAATTTAATGTTTGTTTTAGAGTGATTTTGTTGTAACTGAGAAAAAAATATAAGTTCCTATTTTTCCTAATAGACATTTAATTTTTTTTTAGTTTTGATATAATATAAGAATTAATGTTTATTTTTTTAAAGCTAATTACTGTGATGAGGAAAAAACGAATGAAGAAAATAAGTAATAAAGCACATGTTGACAGATTAATGTAGTTTTTATCTAAAATATCACTTACCTGCTACCGTAGTCGTTAACCTGCTAACAATTTCAATTAAGTTGGAACATATTTATCGTAAACCTGCACCTATTGTCGATAACTTGGTAAAAAATGTCGTTCACCTGACATCGATGTCTTTCACCTGCCTACCATATTGTCGTTCACTTGACATCGATGTCGTTCACCTGCCGACCTAAAATTTCAAACACCTGTATCTTTTAAGATTTTTAAATTAACCACTTCCCTCCGCGTGATATCGATTATTTGAATATATATCTATCGATCCTATAGAAAAAAAAATCAAAAATCGCAATTTAAAAAAAATTGCAATATAAAAGCAGCTGTGCAAATTTTTTGAGAACGACCCTAAATATCTTGACGCTGCGACCCAAATACCACATGTTAATAGTAGATAGGTACCTAATATAAAAAACTTCTTGTCAACATACCATCGGCGTTAATTCCGTACTATTATAAAATATTCAATGTAAATATTCAAATTCGGTAGCTGATAACCACAATCAAACTTTTTTTGGGGGCTACATTTCAATTAAATTTTATTCCTCAATTCTGAGGTTGTCATAAAACTTTAAAGTTTGACGAGTAAAGCCCATTGAGGAACTCCGGATTGATATTAATTCAAATAACTCGGGTTAAAAAGTCAGGGTTTTATGTGAGCAGTAAAAGTTTATTGTGGGGCTTTGTGGCGAGCCGGACGCGCCGCGGCTGCGCCCGCGCCGACGACGGAACCTGGCTCTTTGTAGCAGAGGGATTTCGCTCGCAGGAAGCCATTTTTGTATCATTTGGCTGCACTGGCAGGCGGGCGTATGCTGTGGGCTCTATTCTTCTACTACCTATATACACCAAACCAAATACCTACTAAAGACTCAGATTACCAGCTAAAGCTACGTCCTGGTAGTAAAGTTTCTGCTCTTTGAATATAACACGTTTTATGCAGGTACACTTTAGGTTAAGTTAGCCTATTTGTAATTTATAAAGTCGACAAAGGACTAGAAGGGTTTTACCTACCATTTTGGCAATGCATTTTTTCTGTCACTTTTCTCGGGAAGTCCCCTTCACAATCATACCAAAACAAAGCCACCACACAAATGCAAAACGCCATCTGACGTTGTAGACTCAATAAATCGCAATCAAAATGTTAAGGATCAGAATCCGTAGATTTATTAACAGGTGACGTTATACCTATTGGTTACGGCAAAATCTTATTATAGTTCCATCGTCACTTGGTATTTTGGGGTTTCGTTGATGTCACGAAGTGATATGATGTGATTGAGATGACGTATAATATTGATGGTGGTGGTATGTACTGGTTTCTGAACCCTAATAAAAAATATAAATTATTTATGTGAATTTAATATTTTTTTGGGGTACCATACCTCAAAAGGAAAAAACCTTAAAGGATAACTTAGTTGTCCGTTTGTCAATGTATCTGTCTATCCGACGTAACTCTTTTCCTCAGGAACCCTTGGAGGTATGAAGTTGAAATTATGTAGGTATAAGAAACACTTAGAGTTATGCTACAAATCTGCATCTGACTTTTAAAAGTTATCATCCGTCTCTTGGTTCCGAACTAATTATTTCAGTTATTGCACTCCATTCGGTTATCCTAAAAAAACTGTTTTCTTTTGTTCGCACGAACACTAAGCTTGAATTTTTTAATTGAAGTGGTGATATAAGATTTCATAGTTAACTTTACGTCAATCAAGATTAAAAATGACCAGTCTTAATCCTTGTAAATTACAATAGCATAGGTACAATTTAACGACGCCCTGTAGTTTTAACAAGCATTCAACTTCTTAATTAATACAATGTAGAGCACAAGCGCGAGTTTCATCGTTAGTTTTATGCTTTTACACCGATCGGAGCGTGTAATTTGTGTAATTAATTGGAATTGCGTAGGATATTTAATTAATCTCTAGGCATTTCGCGGCAATAACTGTGACTCACCGTTAACGAAGAGGACTGCTCCAATTGAAATGGTATTGGAGTTGAAATTAGTTTTTAGGTGTTGCAATTGATTTTATGACTAGGTAAAGTTTTATTTTATTATACTATACTAACGACCCGCCCCGGCTTCGCACGGTATATTATGCATATATTATTCATTAAAAAAATCCTCTTGAATCACTATATCTATTAACAAAAACCGCATCAAAATCCGTTGTGTAGTTTTGAACATATAAGCATACATATTAGGGACATAGGGGCATAGGGACAGAGAAAGCGACTTTATTTTATACTATGTAGTGATAGTGATTAGTGCTCATGTTTTCGTTCACAAAAAGAACAATGTACTTACAGGCCACAAAAAGTCTAAACATTATGGTAATTTTTTTGAGGGCCCCATAACTTTATGCGTTTTGAAAATATTTTAATGCTCAAATTTACATAAACTTAACAAAACGCCAAACCTTTACACTCTTCAAACCATTAAATCCTATAAATAATAATTTTACAAACTATGTATTTTAAAGTTACCTCATCGATTTAAGTTATTTGCTTTTGGCTTAAAATTTTGCAATATCGTTATAAAATAAACGTGAATCAAGCAAACCATTCCTATCTTATTAATAGTACATTTCGATGCTAGTGCGGAAAGTATGTCATTACTTATGAGTCCCTAGATATGCGAGAATTCAAAGCTTCACTTTCCAAAAAAAAACCGCTGAACAATTTTTTTGCTATTTGAATATTGTGTGAGTATTTTGGATAGTAATAATTTCTTAGAGTTTCAATCTTTTGGCAGTTGGTGGCTGACTGGCACTATTCCATTACCGCGCGCCGTGGCGATGAAAAAAAATAAAGGGCTGTCAGTTGTTCTTCAAAATGTTTGGTGCACGGCTGTTTAGATTATTTATTCGGAACTTATTTATGTACAGTCAAGTGTAATAATATGTATCAAGACAAAGTTTCAAAAATAAGTACCATGCGCTCTTACGCCAGCGTAATAAGGTCGTGGGACATATTTTTGAGAAGTTCCTTAGTTACTTATTTTTGCACTTGACCGTACCTATTGTGAAATGAATTGACGTATAATATATACGACGTATAATACTATTTGGTGTAAAATTAATAAGTGTAAATAACAAAAGGGTTGGTCGAAACCGGCTTCCTTAAGGTTTGTGGCCCTGGAATTGATTGCAGATTTGCAGACTATTCGTCCATCGAAGGTTTTATCATACAAATATTATGTCCATTATTCGTATAAGCATACGTTGTAAAAGAAGTCATATTTGACCAAACAGTTGTGCATCTTTATAAATTACTAGCTTTTGCCCGCGACTTCGTCCGCGCAGATAACGTCAGAGTGACGAAATAAAAATATATTTTTTTAATAAGAAGTATTGTATGTTACTTCTGATACCTCCAAGAACATGTGTACAAAATTTCACGATGATCGGTTGAGTAGTTTTCGCGTGAAAGCGTAACAAACAAACTTACATTAGCATTTATAATATTAGTAGGATAGACGAAAAATGTCACACTCATCATCATTAGTGAAGAAGAATTAACGAATTACTTATTGTACGAACGATTTTAATTACATAATTGTAAAAAACTTTGTTATAATAAAATTATAATAAATTTTATAATTTTGTATAGAACGTCGTTTTTTTCCTCGCCTTCAAAGTGAAAAGTAGAGTGTTTAACGCGAGACTAAACAACCATAATGACACTCTAAGTATAGCCACCCTCGCTCGATGAGCTCGGGTGCTGGCTAAATATCTCGTGTCATTATTCCCTTGTTGAACAATCTACTATTTTTGGAAATGACTGAAATGATTCGCTAGTACATTTACCCTACTTAATTCAAATTATTTAGTTTAATTTTCTTCGCCGTAATGTATGTTTTTGATGAGTTCGATGGTCAGGACAAGATTTGTACGAAACAAAATTATGGACAAAATAAAAAATCAGAACAGAGGAGAAGCCACGGGCAACAGCTAGTTGTGTAAAAATATATTGAAAATCTAGCAGAGGTGTGCTGTGCTAGGAACTGGGGTAGATTGCGAGGAAAATATCTACTAATAGGAATCGGTATTAGTTTTCTATCCTCGACCGCTCTACATTCTCGATTCGATTCCGTAAATTTTGCGTATATAAAAGTCAATATACATAATCTCAAACATTTTTCAGTTTACAGTCGCTTATTGTAGGGTATGTAAGTAAATGACTTCCCTTTATAACGGCTGATTTTGTCTTAAATTGATGATTGCTTTAAATACATGTACATTTTTAATATTCAAGGCACCACTTCCTCATATATATTTTGTAAATAAACTTATACGTTATTGCGATAATAAAGACGACGCAACTTCATAAATTTTAATATAATCCTCATTAAAAGAACATCGTAAGCGTTTATATACATACATTGGAATAAATAACTCTATTCATATCAGTAGGTATAGGTACTTCGTAATCTTTTTTTAAGCTTTAACTTTAATTAAGCCTGAACTAAAAACCCTTCCCTACGCATAGTGCATTTTTATGAAAGGGGGGGAAAGTACTCCAGCAGAAGTTATATACTATCAGCCAAATATGTGGTCTACCACCGTAAGGTTAAAAATCCTTTGCACATCACAATTTATATAAATGTTTGTGTATTTCCTGCTACGGAAAGTACTGTAAAAAAGACAATCAATGAAACTGAATTACGTAGAAGCATACTTGTAAAGCCTCCGGCCGGCAAAGAGTCAAAATTAAATTTTTAATGAGACAACAGCTTGATTTTTTTTCGCATAGGAATTTGAAGTATTTTCAGACTATGTTTTCTTTCGAACGTAACTTTACTATACAGAAAAATATGGAAAGTTTATACTTTATAGATATTATTAACCACATGAACTAATGATGCTCTGTAATTCCGTAAAATATCGTCACTTTTTATCGAAGGGGATAAATATAGGTACTCTTTACCCAACCTATGTAGGTATGTAATAGTTTTAGAAAAAATATTAAAGGTTCATAAAACAAAACCGCTATATTTATGCAACATTAAATCTTTCCTCGTTTGCGTTGCACGTACAACAAAATGTATTTATTTGTTTTATACATTAGCAATGTAGAGCAATATTTTTGACAACACTCATTAACCAAAGATTATTCATAACTCTATTGTTTGTTATGAAACTAGGTCCATCATGCCGTGTTTTGTTATAAGTTACCTCAAGTAGTACCTTCCAATCTAATTAGAATTCGGCGGCTCGCCATGTTGATGACTCAAGGACTCGTCTATTTACTGAAACCACCCACTGAAACAGTGCTCTAAGAGTGAGTCATCTAAAAATCAATTAGGTACTCCACTTTTTAGTAGCGTTAAGATTCGTTACGTCTTTAAGTCTGTCTGCCACGTGACGCGACTGATTAACAAATCCACTTGATTCTAATATTTTTATCATAAAAGACTTATGTAAGGGTTTGGGCCATTGAGTGCGATCTTATGTACGTGTATTATACGGCTTGTTATAAAAATACAGATACGGCTGCAATATATTTCCAGTCATCCTGGTTGATTTATTATAATGAAAACGACTGCCTGATAATTTAGTTTTTACTTTAATACATTACTCGTGGAAATTACACATATTTTCGAGGGGAATAGTACCTAGACCGCGCAAAAATCTCTCGAATTTGCTAGTGCACTAACAATGTTTAAAAGAGTGAATATTCCCTAAATAGATAGGTAGGTACTTCAATTTGCTGTAACTCGAAAATCCAGCATTTTTTTTAGGTTCATTAACTGATCCCACCGCCGACGATGAAGATGAAGATGAAGAACTAGTAGGGATGAAGTCCTCGCCGGCGGTGTAATCAGCCAGCTTTCAACTATAAATATATCTGTCTCTATTACCGACACGGGATCTACATCTTTTGTTCGTTTCTTCAGCGAGAAAATAGACGACAGCTAATCATTTCCGTGCCTTCGGTGGTACCAGTGCCTCATGTTGGGCTGGTTCGGTGCCATGTTTCACCTCCGGTGTCAGTACCGTATATGGAACACCCTGTTTTTACACGTGTACTGTTGCCAAATCCGACTGTCGGCCTAAGGGAATACCGTGGTAATGGTAATGGTAACGCCAGCAGGTAGGTATAGCACCCACACAGAGATAACAGCCACGTGGCCAACACAAGCCTACTTCATCGCTTCTCTTGCCAATGTTTTGTACCTAATTGCAGACCATGGGTTACTTATTAGTAGCGGGGCAGCCATATTCAAGGATCTGTAGTTTTAAATGAACCTATCCGCATGGTCGCTATCGCTACCAGAAGAGTGCAAGGGGTGTACTTGCAAATCTCTGCTGAGAAAAAAATGTATGTAGGTATTATACAACTTAACATTGTGTAGGTATATGAATGATTCTATAATTTATATTAGTTAGGTAACTACTGTTAACATGTAGATTCGGATGCAACTCTCTGAAAATATTTATACCTAATGCTAGCAGAGACCATGCCTATCTGCCAAATTATGTTAATGAGAATCAAGAAATAAAATTGTTTTATTTTTTCTTACTACGTATAATAGGTACTTACACCAACCTAAAATAGGTATGTATCCAAAACTACAACTTACTCACTTATATTAGGTACATGTTGTTTTTCCTTACTATGAAATTATTTCCATTAACGTATCCATATTTTATTGAAGATGTAGCTTAATATTTAGGCAAATAAAAGCAATATCATTAAAAACCAAAATAACTACCCATACTAATATCTAGATAGGGTACACACATGTACCTATATTATTAGTACCTACCTAAGTACTAGGTACCTAGGTACAATTATTTGCTGTGATATCAGGTTGTAGTCAAAACATAATGAAGTGTAAAAGAAAATCGACCCACCTGCTTTCTCCGGTTAATTTCTCAATCCCGTAAACTTAGGTATATCAACACAAAAAGTTAATTAAGAATATTCAGTCACTGTACACATAAACTTATCCAAATGTGCTTTTCATATTACACAAGAACAAACAATTAAATTGTATCCTTTTTCTTTTTTTTAAACGACAATAAACGTATTTGTCTGGAATTTTGTTACAAATCACAAATCAGTGGTGGCGTGCCAACTGCATGACCAACTACCGCGAACTCGACCGCACTACACTTCATTAGCATATATACAAAATAACATACCCACTACCTCTGATAACCGTCATTCAAATATCCACCATAATACTGTAGAGCCAAAACATCCTGTCTTTCAAACGTTTGAGATGACCACTTAAAGTCCGTCAAGGTATAAGACACTCTTGCTGCTACGACGTAAATTTCAAAATGGTTTTGACGTTTTGCAGGAACCGAGTAGTCTTAAGCCCCGCCCTCAAAGTATTGTCAAACAAAACGATTGGTCGTGACGCGCGCTGCCCGCGAGACACTCGTGCGCAGCTTTGAGGCGTTTACTCGGTTGAAATTTTCATAAATTCTGGCAATGTCATCAAGAATTACAATTTCGAAATTTCACTCACGATTTCGGTGTCATTTTCTAACACTTACACCCACCTACTTACGTAGGTAATTTACTTTATTATTTCAAAGTGGTTTAATTTTGCAACTTTTTTTATGCTGCAAATGTTATAAAACAAAATTATTTAAAGTGCTTATTTATCGCTTTAAACTAAAGTAATTGGTTTACGTAATTATCAAAGGTACCTATAACTTTTTGAAGAGCCGGCAACCAAAACTTTGCAATTAATTAATTATCAAAGGGCTTGCTCTACTCTTTGCTCTACCTCGCTTATACTTCAGTATTTGTTATATTTTGCTAAATATTATAAATATAAATAGTATTTGTTTTATACTTAGGTACCTACTAATTATTTTGCCACAAGATTTAGGAAAATTAAAGGCGTAAATAGGTATTTACGCCTTTAATTAGGGTAGGTACCCAAACCTGTCCTCCAATCATATTCCAGAAATAATAATGCTACTAAATACTGTCGATATCTCATAGAACAACGTTATACTAAATATAAAATAATTGATGATTAAAATTCTACAACGTCATGACAAGTGCAGTCCTTTAAAGGTATACGAACCATACTAGAGTAGGATTGATGGGAAACTTGTACGAAGATGCAAAATATTTGGGGAGGGATTCAGTCAAGAGTTGCAGCGTCAAGTAAGGCTTTAAAAGGAGTCTGCCTCGGCGCCGGCCGGTGGTCTAATATACTTAATTAAGACTCAAAATCAATAATAGTTTTTATGATGTCTCACTTAAAATGCACCTCTCATTGAGAGTAGGTACTTACTAGTAAAATACAAGCATCGGAATTAAACAGTACGACCTCCAGATTTTGAGTCCGTTATCTCATTTTTACATTAGGTACACCCTGAGTTAAATCTTTTTGGTTTGTAGGGAACTCTTAGAGTTAGGTAGCTGTAAAGTAACAAATAATACTATTGGATACATAGTCGTCAATCAATATGATGAGCGGATGTCCAGGGAATGCCGCGCTCTATTTTTTGTTCAAATAAAATTGTAAAATTAATTGTCATATATAATGATAGGTTTTTATCATTTACTTTTTTACATTTACGTTCATATTTACTGACTTATCATTCAAAGTTTATTTTCGAAAATGTTTCAAACTTAATTAACTATGTACAGACGTAGTAAATAAGCATTTCCGACATTAATACGATGGGAAAATATTTCAATCAAGGGATTGCAACACCACCCTAAGGTTCAATACCATGTCATCTAAAGCCTGGAAGACAATTTTCACTACGAGTCAATGTGAAAATCAGCTCTGTTATTTCGTGATGTAGGACTGTCATAAAGAATGGTAAAGCATTTAGATAGTTGGTCGACTATACGAGCTTTACAAAGCACAATGTCTGACCACAAACTTTGGAACCTAGTTTCGAAATATGTATTGAACGCAGCGATCAATGGTAACGGTCACGGCGATGTTTAAAAATGAAACATTTCTGTGGAGAGCATTGAGCTCGGTCGTTGTTTGAAGTTTCCTTTTTCAATTAGCACCCGACTGGCCGGGCGGACCGTAACTGGGTGAGGCGGCTCGATGCATCGGAATGCTGGCTAGGTGTATCCACAGCAGTTCCTGACTTCATATTCTACGGATCACCAAACCAATGTTTTGTGAAAGCTGGCTAAGGCGAGATTTCACTGCGAAGTTGCAATTTGAGATGAGTTTTTACTTTGACTGCGAATCGTAGACCTGCAAGATACAGTGATTAAGACTGAATTAGAGCAAAATAGTGTACATGAGTCGTTTTCAAAATAATGTACATAGTTAAGGGGTTAATCACAACAAAAATTAATTGATTCCTTTGTGTGTTACGACCGTTTCACCCTTATTCCATTGCAATAAGTGTGAAAATGTCGTAACACAAATGAATCAATTAACTTTTGTTTTAATTAAGGCCCTTAACTATGTACATGTGTTTTGAAAACGACTCGCATATCAAAATTTTGGAACTGTCAACCTGTAGGTACTATAAAAAAAAAAAAAAAAAAACCCGATTACATTTTTACTGCAAGTAAACGTAAGTAAAATGAATAAAAAGGTTCGTAAATGATATAAGTAACTACTGGCACTAACTGTATTGGCTATCATTTACCATCTGCTATTTGAGAGTATAAAAATCAAGCAAGCTTCGTTATTATTACATAGGCAGATATAATTTGAATCGCAGAACTTAAGTAGCGGTTTAGAGTTAAAGTAACTTACCCACGGTAAATACATCAAGGCTGTCCTACCTAGTAGTAGCATCGTGTGCAGAACGATGCAATTCGTCATCTATCTACTTTTATGTGTTTTATACCATAAATATAAATACGTAGACAGTAGAGATGAGAGAACTCCTTACCAACTATTCGGTAGTCTTTTAGTCGGCGACTAATCAATAACTATTCGGCAAAAAATTAAATGGTAGCTCGATCTGAGGGTGGTCCAATATGAATTGTTGATATTTACCAACATAGACCTGAAATCACAGAATGATTAGTACCTACCTACAGTCAGCGTCAAATAGTTCATGACACCCAAAGTAGCCAAATAGTTCGCAACACGTCTTTGTTACAGCTGAAATAAGGTCGTGTTGCTAACTTTTTGACCACTTTGGGTGTCACGAACTATTTGACGCTGACTGTACCTAACATAGCAATCTTCTATGCTGGTCTGGGAGCAAAAGAAAAATATAGAATGTACCAGTTGCTTCTCGTCCCGCGCAAATAGTAAAATCTCCTCGAGGAAAAGGGCAAAATTCTTAGGAATCATGTTATAGGCGATCCGGCTAGCAACCCATCACTATTTTGATTCCTTTTTCCACCTGTACACCTACAATCATGCTAAACGTGGCCTTTAGGTTTTTTCACCTCAGGCTCTGTCTACCCCGTAAAGGATATAGATGCGATTTGTGTATGTAACAAAACAAGTTAACAACGCTTTCGTTGGCATTTAATAATTTTCATAAATTTTAAAAATGTTGAGCTTACAGTCATATTTGTCCTTTAATGTGTATTTTAAGGCACACATATATTTATGTATTTTACACATAGTGTGTTCACCTCACTTGTTTTTTCACCAAAACTGTCCAAACTTACCCCAGCCCTTTCCGAGAAACTACTGGACGAAAATTCCCTTAATTCGTTTGTTGGTTCTGTCGGACAAAGTCAACAACTAGATATCAGCACAAAGAGACCAGCTTCTACTTTCTGTGGGTTATATCTCAACCTTAACCTTGGTTTAGATTTTTTTAATAGTGATTTGATTCCTATTTATTCACGAAAGTTGAGGATAACCCCACACCAGGTACCTAAGCAATTTCCACAGGCACTTACGCAGTTTTTGACTGCTTCACCAATTTATTAAAAGTAATGATTCTTAATTGATGGTGCATAGGCATATAACTACTTACCTACTCGCTAAATTTCGATTTTGCTAGAACTCTAATTTAAGGTAGGTATATCTCCTTTTCAGACGTGTAGCCATGGAATTTGTTTAATTTTCAGTGTATATAAATACAATTTGCTACTAGGGTTACGACTACAGATTAACAATTGACATCGTCTTTAATGTAGATACTAGTTAAAGGTCTAGTTAAAAGTTGCGTACCACTTTAAACATTAATTGATATCACTTAGGTTTCTAGAATTCCTAAATTACATTGGGCACTACTCGCCTTCTTAAACACTACTTATTCGAGCAGTGACACTCTGAATTCACCAGGATAAGAAAACTTGCGACAGCGACACTTCCTCTCAACGCCCACGAGCGAGCCTGCGCCAGCACACAGTCACCGTGCACACGCGCGCAGACTCCGGCGCAGCTCTGTTTGTTCGGAGTCCCGTGCTAACTCCGTCGTTTAAACACTACGTGCTAGCGTAGCATGAATTACTTTTCATATAGATAAAATTCACGCCACTCTAACCTCCTGAAATTAACACCTATTTAGTCTCGCGCCATATCTGTCTGACGGATTGAATGGCCGTCATTTACGACCCAAGAGATTACCCAGCCATAGTTAATTAGTAAAGCCGATATAAAAGTAAAACCAGTTATTTGTGACGCTACACGCTATTTTTGGTGGCCGCACGCTAAATATTTTCACGCCCATTGATGAAAACTCGAAATTGAAACGTAATTTGTGTAAACTGGATTATTGTTGAATCATTTTGTTTGTATGTTTATGAACAGACAGCTATGTCTGCGTCCAAACCATTTTGTCAAGTGCATGCGAAATAGCAAGTTACTGTTATCTTGTTAGTTGGATTTGGTTTCTGATTTGAACACGGGTGTCGATAACAAAATCTAAATTAAAACATTTGGACTGTCAACAATAAAACGTAGGCAATCGGGTATTGGCGTCTCAATCTCCTTCAAAATAAAGATAAGGGGACCGAGAGCGCCTTTTGTTTGGCAATTAGGCACGTACCTACCTGGACCTTTGAGTTGAGTTGACAGTTTAACCCTTTACGACTTGCTTTCTTGAGTTATTCCGTTTTTGAAAATTTGACTACCATAAGTTGAAGTATGAATTTGAATATATTAGTAAACTTTAATAAGTCGCACATAATCATAATCTAAAGGTAGGTACACTTCAAACACTGCACTCTCGCAGAAGACAGTTTTCGCTCATAGAAAAATGACATGGGGTAATCTATCTTTGCCGTCTAAGCTGTCTAATCTGCAATCCTTTAGTGTTGCGGGTGTCAGTGGGTAGTGGTGCTCACTTACCATTAGGTGACCCACTTGCTCGTTTTCCTTCCTTGTCGAATAATACTTCCTTGTAGAATACTTAGACTAAGACACAGGCGAGTAAAGTCGTCGAGCAGTAAGTAGGTACGCGAACTTACTCGCCCGTCTGTCCCCCACTTTAGCGAATCACATTGGGAACGGTCCAAAAACAAATGTAGTTACTTAAGTAAGGAAATTTGGCAAACCGGTAAACGTGAAAGATAGCGATAAACATCTAAAAGTAAGAAATTAATACACTAACACTTGTAGGTACTTACATGGAAGTAAATACACCTGACCACGGCATTCTGTCTATATGCCCGAAGAAACTAAAGTTGTCAGACAAATATTTTAATGTCATTAACACAGCGTTAAACTTGGCAGTTTCGAAATTGACTTGATTGAAAATCAACACGTACCTATGGGTATCTACCTGTCTACGTCTAAGTATGACTGTTATGGGTCCCGCAATGCTGCAAGGAAAATTAAACGTTCATTTTTTTAAGTTAAGACATTTCTTCTAACATTTCAACTGCCTGTATAACTGCCAGGGCTCTCGTCCTTCGTCTTTTGTATACTTACCGTGATAAAATTTACAAAATATGAACAACCTCTAAGTAATCTCAAACTTTTTTTTAATCAGGTACTATCTGAAGATTTGAAGTAAAGCTCCCGGGTCACTAATCCAAATGTCCTGTCGGTTCTCCGCTTTCACGAGTTTTCTGAAAGCGCGCCAGACAGCCCTTATTGTAAAAACTTTCGTTGCAAAAGTCTCGAACACTTTCGCGTTGAAATCTCGAATACTATGAGATTAGTTTGTTGCCGTTACGTGCCGCTAGTGGTGACGCCAATTTATCCATAGAATACAAGTTTTTTTTGTATTAAAAACTTAAATACACTGCACTGAATATGTATAGTCGTCACCTAGATCATTATTGGACTCTAAATGCTCTATAAGACACGAACACAACGGTATTGCCAATCGCATGTGTTCAAATATTTTTGAGCACCTTTGACAGCTCCTAGTGTCTGATGGCTGCTACATTCGTCTCTGAAATAAAATATGAAAACATACAGACCCCGAAGCAAAAAAGTTCTCCGTCGTTTCCGAGCATTGCACGAACGGACGTTGCTCTCACTGCCCGTTTTCTGTTAGCTTTATCTACTGCTTACCTGTACTTTACGATTTCGTACGTAAACTGACAAACAGTCACAGCAAGTCTCCGCCATACTCGTCCACTTTAGTGTTTGTACATGGTGACACGAAACGTGTTCGATAATTATTGGAAGGATCAATAGCGCTCCAACTATTCGACTCTAGGCAAACATGTTTTACGAGCGGCTCTCGCTGCGTGTAGGTACGTTTCTATTTGAATCTTAAATTCAAACACGGTTTACTTAGACTGCGTCTGAGATTGCTTTAGTTGGTATATGGCTGGTACGTGTTTGGTTTTTTCACATTCAAGTTATCGGTAAATTCCCGCAGAAAACTTTTAAACGTGATGAGAAATCTCGAGTCGAATCAATCACAGAGGAATAGAATATCGGTGTTACAGCTCGAATAGTGCCCTGGGCTAAGTTCGTGGTCATTCAGCGTGAGGAAAATAGTAGAATGATCAGAAATCATAAATTGAGATCCTCATTTTCTGATGTTTGTTTGGGAACCAATATTATGTTGGAACTCTTAGCTTGGTTTATTTTCCATTCACGCTTGCCGTAGACACACAACGAAATTAGCGGGTCTACTCCTTGAAATCCACTAGTACCTACCTAACTACTTACTTGTGCCTACTTTTTTGCAAGTGGGCCCCAGTAAACAAAAGGAAGACAAAAACGACAATATCGAAAATATTTTGAAATAATTACGAGTAGGTATAATATTTTAAATAGTGGCTTTGAACTTTTGTTAAAAGTAAAAAAAAGTCTAATTTACTAGGGGCGACAACACCCCGCGTTTGTTTACCTTGCCTTTTAAAAGTTCGGCTTCGTATTTGGCGATCATAAAAATATTTTTAATATGGCCAAAACGCATCGTGGGGGGGCATTATGCAAATCATTTTACCTGTAACCTAGTCTAAGACAAACACACCTTATCCTGACTGCGCGGGGGTTTGCTTAGGTTTACGATGCGTGTGTAAAGTGCGATTATGTCCAGTCCATTGAAGTTGCCGAGAGGACCGCGGGAAGAGGACATCTTGCAGCTTACCAATGGAGCGCGTGCGGCTACCATGTTTAGAAAATGCTACGAATACCTATCGATCGATTTACATTAATTTATAGGTGGGAGTATGATTTACTTGAATAAGTGCAATAACATCAATAAGTACTTACCCAATACTCACCAATGAAAGAGCCACAAAATTCCGTAGTCAGAAAAAAAAAATCATTTAAATTCTTGTGCTTTAAATGTAAATCGTAACAATCATACCCAATTAATTATTCATATGATAAACATTGAAATTAGATGGCTTTTGAAAAAAAAACTAATCGTATCGAATACCGATCTTATAATAAAGAAAACTAACGCCATCGTATCAGTCCAAATAGCAGATACACAAATAGTGTATTGTGATCGTGAATAAAACAAAAGCTTAGTTTAGTGAATTTATTTTGCTTCATTAATTAACATTGAAAAAATAATAAACTATATTTAAGTGAAAATATGCAAATAATTGAATTGCGTCCGAGGTTGACCCACTACTCCAATGATCATCGAAAGGCCTTCATCGGCCGTAACTCTTAAAACCAAACACAACATAACAAACTACTATCACCATGTGGAGATAATGTGCTAAACTCGGCGTGTGATATATGGAATACGTTACAATATTTCAATCTCCTACAATAATGAACTCACAAGTGAATTTTAATACACAGCCAATATAATAGAGCCCACTGCCGCATAATTTCAAATACATATCCAAAAGTGATTCATAATCAAGTTTAGCTATATTAATCGCATTCGAGAATTATTATTGAAGATAAAATTACCGATTCGCCTCTTTAATCTATGGGCCGCGTCTTACAACCGGCAAAATACAAGACTCGGCAATATTACCCGCCGAAGCTACGCTTGGGATCGCTCGAAGCTCAGCACGCGGTAACCTTAGGCTACATGTGATAACTAATGATTTACAGCAAATTCGAAGTCTTAACAATTAATCGACTATTTATAGGCAGATAATGTTTCAAGCTTCGACTTGGATAATATGGCCTTAGGTTAGGATAAACAGAACACATTTGACAGTGAGAGTAAACAGTGAGCGGCGTGCAAGGTATCCTTAAGGCACTGCCTCAGCAGCGGCGAAACTTTCCACCATATCTTCCGACACTCATAGTACCGGTCCTATAACACTTCCTTCGAATCAACATACGTTTATCGATTTCCAAGACGGCTCAATGAATAAACACGTGAAACATTATCAGAAACGATCAAACGAGGCAGCCGGTCTTATTACAGCACAATCATCACCGACAATCCCACACCACTAGCACGCCTCCACACACCCAGCGAATACCCTGTTCATAATTTTATTACATCTCAATTTAAACTAATCTAAATCGACTATTCAAAGATTAAATAGGTACCATAATATAACTTAAAAATAAACAAAAAAAAATCAAACATGTTAATTTCAATCTCGAATATACAAGCCATTTATGAGAATACGTTCAACAATAGTAAATAAGTGTTCCAGTTTGACTGGAAACGGACGCGAAAAGATGTGTGGAAGCATTACCTTTCCGCCAAGCTGCCCGGGGGGCGGCCGCGCCCATAGTCTGTTCTCTCAGGAGGCCGGTCGCTCGCCACTCGACCGACTACGAGCTACGCCTCAGAGAAGAGACTACAGCGGACCGCGCCACTCGTCAGGGCTTAGTCTTTCGAAGAGGTGTCCATAGGGCTGGCCGGCTGCGGCATGCCGGGCGAGGCGGGCGCGGGCGCGGGCGCGGCGGGCGGCGGCGGCGGCTCCAGCGGCGCGCGCGGCGGCAGCGCCCCCATGCCCGGCACCGCCGGCTTCACGAAGCGCTCGCTCGGCCGTCGCGGCTGTTTCATACAAATACATATAAAGTTTTAGTCAGTTTTAGAGATGCGGCTAACAACCCATCACTATCTTGATTCTGTTTCCACCCCTTCGCCCATAATCATGCTAAGCGTGGCCTTTGGGTCTCGTTACCGCAAGGGATAATGACGTGATTTATGTATGTATGTATATATATTTTCCAAATACCCCCAACGAAAAAATGTTGCTCAGAAAAAAAGAATAATAGCTACTGTAATGGCCCCTGATGACTTCCAAGCGTAAACTTTATCTAGGAACATGCGCTGATACAATACATAACAATACAATGGAAAAGACCCCACCGCAATCGGTTTAGTAGTTTTCGAGAAAAATGGTAACAGACACCCACACAAAAGCGACCTCTAAACTCGGGTTTACATATACCGTCTCCATTCCGTTCCGTCCATGCGCCGTGGGTAAAATAAACCAAAATAACCGGTAAGATAGCCTGTGAAATTTCTGGCATATGAGGTAATTTAACCCTCTAGGCTGGCAACGCATCTGCAATCCTCAGGTGTTGCGGGTGTCCAAGGGTAGTGATTCTCACTTACCATCAGATGACCCACTTGCTAGATGGCTCCATGTCGTATAAAAGTCCGAGTCGAGGCAGACATTTTTATGAGTAAAAATGTTTGTGCTCGAGTCTTGGATGTGAGTCCTCACATGCTTTATAAAGAACAAATTATTAATAAATAAACAATTAAACTCACGATACTAATTAAGTAGAGGACAATCCAACTAGTTTTGATCTTATCGGAAGACCATTCCAAGGGCGAGTCTTACTTGACTCGACTTAAAGCCCTGCGTACGCGTGGAAGTGCGTGTTTAGAAACCTCCGAAAATATCGAAACTATTTAGTCGGATCGCCCTCGACTTAGTCATGTACCGTTTATTTTGTATTTTTTATAAATGACATCTCACTATTAAACAATATTACTAACCAATCAATAGTAAGAATAACTCCCGAATGTACACACGGCAATATAATCAGGTAAGCACCTACGCACGCTCGCGCCGTATCTATCCTGCTTACCGAATAGCTTTGCTGTGTGTACTTATACAAACCTGTGAATTAAGATGCAAGCCTGTGCGTGGTAGCGCCAACCCAGCCGCTCCTGACATGAGCGGCGAAGCGTACGGAGACAACGGTCGCGAGCCGCCGGGCGACGACACGCTGCGTGAACGAGCCTGCGGACCGAGATGACGACGGTAGGTAAACAAGGGAAATGGTACGTATTATATAATAGGTGCTTAATAAAGTTTGTGCTGGTCTGGGAGTAAAGACAAAACATAGAATGTACCAGTTGCTTCTCCTCCCGCGCAGATGGTAAAAGCCCATCGAGGAAATGGGCATAGGAATCATATAGGCGATGCGGCTAGCTACCCATCACTGTTTTGATTCCCCTTTCCACCTATACGCCCACAATCATGCTAAGCGTGGCCTTTGGATCTTGTCACCTTAGGCTCTGTATACCCCGTAAGGGAGAAAAACGTGATTTATGTATGTATGTATAAAGTTTGAAATGCATAGTGGGTTATACATGACGGTTCAAAGTATATAAAGTACAATTTTCAGAAAATTGCGACTTTTCAAAATAAACCTAACCTAGCCTAAACAACTCTGTAGATTATACACCATCAAAAAAGATTACCGAAAATTGCATGACCTATTGGTATT
Source organism: Pandemis cinnamomeana (assembly GCA_932294345.1). NCBI lineage: Eukaryota > Metazoa > Arthropoda > Insecta > Lepidoptera > Tortricidae > Pandemis > Pandemis cinnamomeana. The sequence goes on from OW028706.1 coordinate 8,232,417, forward strand.
TTGAAACATTGTGTATTTGGGCCCAGTTACACATTTTAAACTTGTATTCTGACCCGCACCCAAAGGAACTTAGGCAGAAAATAAATGGTGATTTTGTTAATCGTGAACCGAAAGCCGCCTTTCCGATAAAACTTCATAACTTCATAAGTCTAACAAGGAGCATCTGAGAGTGATCGTAACGATTAATGAGCTAGCTTCTGAACTATCGACATAGGGTAACCAAGAACTTTTAAAAATTAAAATAAAATAAATCCACGGGAAGAAAAGGCGAGTTAATCTAGCTGTCTGGAGGTTATTATTAGTTATGACAAGAAACAATACGTACACTTAATGCTTCGTTGAACTGCCTCTCTTCTTCCATTTCCAATGAAGATTCGCTCTCAGACAGGTGCCGACACAATGCTTCGCGTCGCTCCACCTAAACCAAGGAGTAAATAGATATCACTCTAGCAATGAGAAACACAGTTACTCGCAGTGTCTCGTGATTAACTTTGTCGCTCCGTGCGTCGCCTGATAAAAAATACAGATTAACCTTTAGATAGTTTAGATCATTCTGTTTCTCAGTGTTAGGTAGAATTTACTGACTACGATTTTAACATCAAAAGGCCATATTCTAGACTTCATCAAGATGCGACGTGAGAATCAGTATCCTGTTGATTTACTTACCTCCTGCTGCAATTTTCGTTGTAAACGAACGTTTTCCTCCCGAATGTGTTTCTCTTCTAAGGCAAAGCGATGCATCTTCTCCTTGTTTTCGTTTTGAGATACGGCTAATTGATACCTAAGACAATAAACATAGCCGATTATCTAAATGAGTAATAAAAACCCGTTGCGCTTCGTATGGTTGAGAACAAAAAAATATTCGACACTACTATAGATAGGGCCCCTAAAACCAAATATGTACCTACTAAGTATAGGAATAGGCAATGTAGGAATCTACTTTGCATCCGAAAATGATAGAATAATTCCACTATTCCCGTCGTGTAATTAGATTTGCTCATTCGGACTAGAAACGACGGATTCAAATCATGTGTTGATAAGATTTTAAAATGCCTTGTTGCATGCAAACTGACGCATTTGAAATAGCTCTCGTTTTGTAAGCTTAATCACTAAATTACTCTAGAGATACATATTATAAAATTTACATGCTAGTTCTTATTTGTTATTAATAAAAATAAATCGGTTAAAAACGGCTGGAGCGATTTCAATGTTTTCTATTAATCATTAAAGTCTCAGGAAGGTTGTTATACAGCTGAAACTTTTACTCATTCACGGGAGCACACGCGAGAATAAATTAGTTTTTTTTTATATAACAAGAGATAAGATAATTAAGTCTGTTTTGATTCAATGTTTTTGCCATTGAACAACTAGTAAAAGAAAATATATCTTTATCAGTAAATCACAATAAGACACATTCAAGTTATTAGTAACCTTATCTTAAATCGTGCTATAGATTATATCTGTATCAGTATCCAAATATGCAAGGTGACAATTTGATTATATTTTTAACTTTCACACATAATTAATATTAATCCTGGAACTCAATCACATAAAAATATCTTTAAAATTATCTCGAAGTTTCTGCTACACTACAACAAACATGGTCACAAATAGATTGGTATTGAGGTCATGTCATTTAAAAGTATTATTACACAACTGAGTATTTTAGTCTGATCTGTACCTTTCTTCCTCAATAAACTCTTAACAAAAAGCAACTGAGCCAAGTCTCTTTGGAATCACTGATCTATTCTAACGGTTAATTACAAGTATGTCGGTAATTCTTCTATGCTGATCAGGGAGTAACAAAAAAACATAGAATATACCAGTTGCTTCTCTTCCCGCCCAGATACTAAAAGCCCATTGATGGAATGGGCAAAAATCTTAGGAATCATACTATAGGCGATGCGGTTAGCAACCCATCACTATTTTGATTCCCCTTTCCACTTATATGCCCACAATCATGCTAAACGTAGCCTTTAGGCACTGTCTGCCGCATAAGGGACATGACGTATGAATGTATGTATGTTGGTGATAGTTTTACCTTAATTTGACGACCTCGGAACGCAATGTCTGAATATGATTGCTAAGATTCGATGCGGTGTCACCATTGCTGATTTCCCTGAAAATAAATATGTATTGTCATGGCTATTGAATCCAAACTAAGTAGTAGTGACTAAAAATCTCAGAGTCATTGCAGTAACTGTTAATTGAGACATAAAGTGGTTTTACAATTATAATAATGACAGCTTTATGATAAACAAATTAAGTAATGATGTAACCTAAACTTCTGTTGAAGAGAGTAAAATAAAGAAAATGTGCAAATCTGAATATGTAATTCAAATACAAGACAGCACAAATTCACAGTACTTATGTCATCCTCTTCAATATGGACCTGTAGTGGTTCATTTTAAATTTTGAATATTATTTATGGGTGGGAATAGTTACCTAGGACTGGCAGGATCAGATACCGGCTGGTCCAACCGGATTTGCAGCGAGCGCTTCTCCGCTTCTAGCTTATCCATGCGTTTCCAGAGCCTGTTCACCAGAGCTTCTTGCTCCTGTTCCAATGTATTTTCTAGTTCCACCTTAAAACAATCAATCATTTAAAATAGTATGATCTAAAACTGTCATTCCTATAGGTAAATCTTACCAACTGTCCTCCTACATATGACTGTTTAAACACTAAAGCTAACCAGGTAAAAATAAATAAAACAATAGCAAGTTACCTTTTCCCTGCGGAGTCTTTCCAAATTAGTTTGTTTTGCGAGAGTCTCGGCTTCAAGCTTCTCAATCTTTCGCATTAGCTTGTTCACCAAGCACTCCTGCTCCTGCTCTAGAGTCTGTTCAAGGCGGCATTTCTCTTGACGCAGCTGCAACAACATACAGTTCGTATTCATAACAATTAATCACACAATATGATCTTCTGTTTCCACAATTATTATTATACATCGGAATGATACTTTCAACAGATAAGATTTAAATCCATTTCCAACTTAACAAATTCATAATAATAATATAAAAAATGGTCACAACATACAAACCATGTGTTTAAACATCAAAAAAAGCAGCTGTTGGCAAATGATGCTAAGAATTTTAATGACATTATTTTGGTGCATTCTTTGTGTACCTAATGCCTTTATACATTATGTATGTATACACTTCATATCTTACATCATTAACACAATTCATAATATTATATATGAATGCTTAGGAAAAAAAACCTTACCTGATTTAGTTTTCTGGAGAGATCATTTGTGAGGCATTCTTCTTCTCTTTCATAGTGATGAGCTAATGTTTCCTTCTCTTTCTTCAGAGCTTGGATTTTCTTCTGAAGTGTATTGGAAATATATTCCTCCTCTTGCTCTGCTTTAGCTTGCTATGGGAACAATAATCACATAAGGAAATTATACAGTTTTTTTTCATAACAACTAATTACCATGATTATTATACATCCATAGAAGCAATCTTCTACTAGACACATGAGTATACTTAGTCAGATAAAGAAAAGATAAATTGGGACAATATTTGTCAGCATTTACTAGATAGTAACTCCTTGTTTCACCATATTAAAGAATTGTTGTCATTGTCATTACTTACTATTTAATAACATTTGCATAATTATATATGTTGCTGGCCTAATAACAAGAGCAACTGCAGTTATTATGTTAGTAATAATACAAATAAGTCAATGGCAATGGTTGATGAATCTTAAGTACATATGATAAAGAAGCAGTGATGTAAATATAACATACTATTGAAACTGAAGCTTGTCTGAGTGCACGATTTTCCTCCTGCAAGGCCTTGACACGAAGCTTGTATGTATCCAGCTCCACTTTTAATACCCTGGAAATTTCACAACAGTTTTAAAATACGAAATTCCATTTCGAATTATCTTCAAACATTGAAACATGTGAGCTCATAGATGTGATTTGCAAGATCATCCTTGAAGCATCTGCTAATCAGGTTATTTCTTTACTTTGTATACCCGTACCTATTTTGCTGTTGGAGAGATTCTATTCTTTTTTGGAGCTGGTCGCGAGAAACCGTGGTAGGAGGCAACATAGCTCCGCCATCGAGTGAACTGGAGTCACTCTCTGACGCAGAATTGTCTATTTTATTCCCTGAAAGAAAAACATTTACAGCGTGAACTTTAACAAATAGTAAGATTCGTAGATGTCGAAAAATATGATTAATTTTCTACCTGGGGAAATCACAGAATCATCCATTATCACGAATGTAATGAGGACGGTCAAAATATGTATATATTGAACTGAAGAAAGAGATTATAATTTAATATATTTAATGTATATATCCCGATGAAAGGAACTATTATGGTAAATTTTGAACAAAACTCAGAGGAAAACTATTAAATGCACTTAAAAACACATGAAAACTGTCGTTGCAGGCAGCCACCCAAAGTACGGTGTTTTTCTAAGCCATGAGCACTTGGCTTCTAATTTCTACCAACAATTTTTCATGATAAAAATGAGAATTAATGTTTGCAAGCAACATGATTGGCTAAAATGGTTACATAAAACTACGTGATGCAGTTAAAATTTATTTCAACGAATCAGGATGTACTAGCCACAGACAAAACATTTTTTTTTCAATTTATAGACCAGCGATAAAGTCAAGATAAAGTTTAGTTTACTAGACGTTGAAGACCTCATTTTTGTTAATACCGGTTTATTACACGGCACTATCTACTAATTTCTAGTTGAAATAATCATTTTTAAAATGAATATTAAAACTAATTGAATGTGCCACAATCAACTTAATTTCTCTAAATTAATTAAGAACTTATTGTAGTACTGCACTTCCAAAATTTATTTTTAAGCGCACATTTTCTGCTCCATCCTTTTTTTTATTAAAATAATAAATAACTACATCACAAATAAAATTAAACCAAAAACAGAGCGACTGTGTGTAATGTGTAATATAATGGTTTCTAAATAAGTTTTTAACAAAATTCACGTTGAGCTAAATAAATAAATTTACAGTTCTGTCCACTGTTCCATACGCTGAATTGTTTTTTTTTTCATGGAGTGATCTACGATTTCTTTCCTTACTTTCTAAAGTTAAACAAAAACATACTAAAAAATCATGTTTTCTATACCGATACACGGAAGACACAAATCGAAACATTTTCGTCAGCCATTAGGAAATCATAAAGGTTTCAGACAGTAATAAAAATGCCTATGAAATACTGATAGACTGGCAGATAGACAGACATGACGCAGCTCTAAGGGTTCTGTTTTTGCTTTTTGGATACGGAACCCTAAAAATGCTGTGAAATTGACACAGTTCAAAGAAATGGTGTCGGAAATGCTTATAGCTGTTTCGCAACTGGCAACTCTGTGTACCAGCAACACCAAATTAAAAAACATACAATTATAAAAAAAAAAGTGACACACACGCCATAATGTAAATTGCTTCTGGATTTGGCGTTTGAGTTAAAATTTTACAATTTCGTGTTAAAAGTTAATGTTTTGATGGATAAAAACGGCATTTAAAATGTCCAACGTTAATATTGGTGAGAGAAACGTTTCCATCCTTGATTACAATGCAATGATCTTTCAGGGTAAAATTTAGGTTGTAGCTATGGAATCGAAGCCATTTCGCTATATTCTTTTAGAAATAATAATTGAAAATGTTCTTCTTTATGTTATTGTTACATCTTGTAATCGAGGAGCAACGCAAGTGTCTTAAATCTTATGATTATAAATCGGTCGATGTGTCGTCGCCATAGTTGAGTCTTCTTACGGTTTACGAAGTCATTGGTTCTGGGTTGTGTACGTACTGTTCAGTAAGGATGTATGGATATCTGTCATCTTAAAATCTGTTTGTCCATAATTTTCTACAAATCAGCGTTAATTTCATTGTATGATCATTACCATAACGTTATGAGAAATGTTCATGTAATTAAATGTTACCAAAGTTTTGATTGATGTAAACAAATTGTATTGGAAAAGTTACGTCTTATTTTACGGTCGTTATGTGAGATTCTGTATTTTTTTTTTTTCTGTAAGTGTGTAATATTATTTCCTTTGGTTTTACTTGTAATTTTTTATTTATTTCAGGCTAAGCATTTTGCAATGGCTCAATATTATCAGATTGTTGGACCAGGACGCTCACTAACTCTAGAAGATCTACAAAGATACTGTCCTAATATATGTTTGGTTAATCAAGATGATCAGCAGTATTCACAACAACAGGTAAATATGAAATTTATATTTTGGAAAACAGTTAACTGTCTAATTCATCATATTGCTAAATAAGCTACCTGCTATCAATTTCAGATGTGACATTCTTAAATTTCCTTATCTTTGTATTTAATTTAATCTATTCAATTAGACTTCTTCTATTACATATCTGCTTAGCACATTTTTTCAACATGTTAAATCATTGATTTTATTTCAATTATACATACAGTCCTACAAAGTTATCATACACGGTTGTTGAAACTCAAACTAATTCCACAACCACATCCTTGGCAACTTGACAGCAACACTCTATTCACCAAAAGTGAACATAATACAATAGTCACTAAATCAGATAAGCTTGTGGTGATAGCACCACACATTGTGTATAGTCACAGTATTTATTACCATAAAATATCTACTAGCCACGAAGCAATAGGTATGTATAAAATATCTTTCGTTGTTTAGGTGGTGGTTCAACCAGCAGATCAGCCAAGTGATATCATAGTCAGTGAAGGTGTGCAGCAACAACTAGTTGTTGGTGATGGTCTGCAATACCAGCAGCAGTACATCATTCGCCATGAGCCCCCTCCCCCACCTCCCCCCTCAGATTTCCAACAACAACAACAACAGCAGCAGCAACAGGGTCTGCATCGGCACCAAGTAAGTTCTTATATAAAAGAATTTTGTGAGAAATTTTCATAGAATGTAGACAGGAGTGCTATTACTTTTATACTATAATAACGGTGTACATAAACACACTAGCATATTTAGCAGATAATAAAAAATTTAAACTATTTATTATTACACAAGTACTCTTGAATTATTCTGAAATATTGCATCTGGTGGTTGGGGTAGTTTCTCTGAATACCCATATAAATGTTTATTAGGATTTTTTACTATGCTTCATAAATGTTTACATACATTTTGTGGGAGCTTAAAGTGGCAACTTAATTTTTAATAAAAAACTAGGACGAAAAATCTGTATGGGTATTTGGGTATTCAATCCCACCAACCCATGCTGAAATATTCCGGAATGATTCTGAGAGACCTTTTATTAATACTTGGCTTTTTTATTCTGATTTAGCTATGACTATGTTTTGCTAAATGTCCTTATGTGTATATGTTCCAAACAGGGAAGTCAAATCTGCTGGTAACAATAAAGAAAGTGTGTTTATATGAAACAAATAATTGAAGTGAGTTTGCATAATGTAATTCCTGGATTTAATTAAATAATTGGAGTATGTAACAGATAATTTAGCTTGTATGCCATGGTGATTCAAAGCTATCAAAAAGTCTGGATTGCTAAAATGAAATGACAATCTATTGTTGTCATCAACCTTAATTTTTAAACATTTTTGGACATTAAAACAACCTTTTTAAATGGGATACTTTAAAAATATGTATTAAATGCAAGTGGTGTGTTTATTTACAATTTATTTGTAGGTTTACTACACATCTGATTTACCAGTGGATGCTCAGGTTGTGTTGCAACAGGCACAGCAAATCATTGATGCATCTATGATGCAACAGACTTCTACCCAACATCCGCAACATGTATGTTGTTCAGATACTTGTGCATTTTATAGTCCATATTTAAGAAAATCTTAACAAGACCTGTACCTAAAGTAGATACAAAATAAATGCAAATCTAGATAGTCCCAGCTTAGCATGTTCCTATGTTATCTTCTGTTTTTGATAATTATTTGATTAATTGGAAAAATTGGAAAAAAATATGTTATCATGATAGAGTTTTTGATGCATTGGAAACAATTTCAAGAGCTTTGTAAAGAATGCTTCTGTAAATAAGTTTGTACATAGTTAAACTGGTTGTGAAGGGCTTGGAATAACAAACACTTGCTAACCAAAAAATGTAGGCTTAATGACTAGACTAACCTAAATTATGCCTACAATACAAAGGTTTGCTTCAATGTTGGTCACCATGTGCATTGATCAGTGAAACTTCCATTTGTATATTTTTTTTTTGTATCAAATTAATTTAAAGAATCATTTGGTACCTGTTCTTAAGTGTATCCACATCTATAAGGATTATCCTAAATTAAATTATATTAAAATTGTTATGTTGCTTTGAAAAATTCTTAATCATCATACTTTCATGATTGAAAACAATGAAATCATTTAGTAAGTTCACTTGAATGACAAGAGTGAATGTTAATGAATAATAAATTTTTGTTGTAATATTTTTATATTGTACCTATATTTTTTTAATTTTTAATTGGATGATGAATTTTGTTGCTTCTTATTTGTTTTATAAAACTCTGACAGCATAGAACTATTAGGAGAATTTGTATGGTCAATTGTCAGATGTAAATTGTTCTATCATTTGAATTAGTTGCTAGAGCCAATGAGAAATACCCTTAAATTTTCGTGACTTCTTTTGTTTTCCTATTAATAAATTGTAATAATTATACATTTGAAATGTGTTATGATAAATCTAATTAGAAACTTTTGTGCCTTAATAGTGATGTGCATTTTGGTAGTGCATTATTTCATTTATTATCTGACATAAGAAATGGCTTTGCTTGTTTATGGTGCCTTGTGTTCTTAATTAGGATCACATGCTGACTTTTAGTAAATAAGTAAATAACAATGTCATTCAAAAATTAAAAAAAAAATAGATATTATTATAATGATAATAATTAAGTTGCACTTTTGCACTTCTCTGGGTAGCAAATCGTGTACTTACAGTCATTAATACTTTTAATTAACCAGTTATACACCTTGCTGTAAAACAAGGTTCACAAATAAAACTAACCCTGGTTCCTCGTTAGTTTCTTTTTGATGTATGCCCCATATTTAGTACTTCATCATCACTATCACTACATAGTATAAAATAAAGTCGCTTTCTCTGTCCCTTTGTCCCTGTGTATGCTTAAATCTTTAAAACTACGCAACGGATTTTGATGCGGTTTTTTTTTAATAGATAGTGATTCAAGAGGAAGGTTTATAATGTATAATACATGCATAATATACCGTGCGAAGCCGGGGCGGGTCGCTAGTAATAAATAAGTATTACAGTACTACTTATAGGAAATCTTAATGAAAAGTGTCCTGTGTGAAACAATTTTATCTACTGTTAAATTTTTAATTATTAATTTATACAATAACCCATGCTTTAATACCACATATCAAGAGTCTCACTAGATTATTAAGGTTGTTGCTTCATGTCGTCAATCGGCATGTTAGTGACAAACAAAGTTACAGAAACGAGTACAAATGTAACTTGTCAGTTGTTGTGGTGGTTACTATGGCACCTATAATGTGGTTTCCTCTTTCTTACAAACTTTTATTTATCTTACTACGATTGTTTGTATGTAAATTGCTTATTTCGAATATTGTCCCCGTTCCAGTGGTTGGATTAACTACAAATTTGATACCTAAATGTGTTTAATGTGTTTTAGCAAAAAATTGTTACTAAATATAATCTGAAGGGATTCTCAGATATTAATTAGTATGTGCTTTGGTTGTAAATGGTACTACTATCTCACTTTCTTATTAACACTAAACTAACAAGGTGATTCAATACTTATGTGTTGTTTATTATTTTTTTAAATAGGTATTATTTCATTCACACGTAATTTTGCTGAATATATCAGGCTATGTTCTAACCAGGGTGTCGCACATCACTCGGGACCACAGTTTTGTTATACCTTATTGTTATTTGTAGGACGTTATTATGTCTTATCTACCTCAACGACTTTCGCATAGTCTCATGGAATTGACAGAATTGCCGTCAAAAGTCCTTATTTTATTCCTATCTTTTACTAAAGCAAGTTGTAAGGTTGGCAATCTAAGATGCTACTGTGTTCCCAGCTGGTGACTCCGGCGCATGTGCTGTCTCAGCCAACGGTGATCCACCCGGCTCAGCAGCCGCCGCCGCAGCCGCCACCCCCACCACCGCAGCAACATGCGCAGCCTGCAGTAAGAAATCATCAGGACATTTCTTTGATCCTTGGTTCCTCCTGGACGAACTCCCTGTCTATCCAAATCCTGCGCTTACAGCTGAATTGTTCTTTTCCTTCTTCACATACCTATGGTAAATGGTTGTTTCTTCATTCGGGAGACTTGCTGATAATACCAAACCTCTATGTGATTTGACTTCTGTCACTATGACTATGGACGGCTTGGAAATGTGTAGCTCCTGATTTGCCCGATTTTTCCTGTCCATAACTTATAATTCTTGATCTTTGAATAATAAAAATGATTTGTTTCGAGTGCCGATTGTATAGCAAAGCTTACATTGGCATATGTATGATTGATTGTGGTGTAGTCTTTCATAGCGTAACTGATCGATTGACCACTAACTTAATTGGTCGTGTGACTGTTAACACTGACAATAAGCGTTCGTCCTTTACGTATGCGCCAGTTTAATATACAAGAATGTACTTATTATAGGGTAGGATAAAATATGCTACAAATTCTACATTTACAAGTCTGTATGTTGTATTTGTAAGGTTGTCTAACAGTAAAACCGTAAACGTATACATAAAAAAATCAAGAAGCAAAGATTCTTGATTCATTTGATAATACCTATCATTTGAAAAACAGCGCCTTCTCTCGTTCCTGGTGAGCAGTAGATGTTCCATGGGAGTTTGAAATTGTGTCGTACAAATACAGCTAGTAACAGATAGAAAAATTCGAAGGCTTACCCACCTGCTACGGGTGGTGTAGGGGTAGGTATAGCACGCGTCACGGTATGACGAGGATCCGGGTTCGATTCCCGGCCATAGCTTTACTTTTCGGATTTTTCTGTGTTCTAATTTTCAGTGTTGTTTAGAAATTGAAGTATTTATTTGTTCATAGCAGCAACAGCAGCAACCTCAACCGCAACTGCCGCGCGCGTCGTCTCAGCTCATCCAGCACTTGCAGCAGCAGCACCAGCACAACATTCACATGCAACAGTTGCAACAACAGCAGTTGCAACACTTGCAGCAGCAACAACAGCAGCAACAACACCAACAACATATACCTGCACAGCAAATACAGCATCCGCAAGTTGTGATGCATGCGGCGTATATTAATCAAGCTGTAAGTTGATAGATTGTTTTCTAAGCGTCGATTTTTCAATCCTTAGATATGCACGCTGATAGATACCTATAGAGTAATTTGTCGAATAGTCCCTACAAAAAATTGTCTGGTAACGCTAAAAATCATTCCGAACAAATTACATTTTGAAGCACTGGATAGTCTTTTAACCTGATTTATTACGGTGTCAGTGATTTTGCTAAAACAAATCTCTCTGGTATCATAATACGGTAGCCGCAGAGGTAAATAGGTTTGCCTTAGCTGTAACAGCCGCTTGAATGGTGAAAAATGGAAAAAGGTCTGTTTAAGTCCCTCATCGCCGATTTTTTATCGATCATCCTACTCAATCCGGTGTGATGGGGACTCAGTGGGATGCCACTAGGGTTTCAACCACAAACGCCACTAATACCGTGTATTGGCCCTGGATGCAATGGAAAGCACACAATACGATTGACTGTTACACTACAAGCAAGGCCCTGCGAACAGTGACTTGGATAGAGCGCTTTAACGTCAATAAGGAGGCGTTATTTTATCTCGACATTGCGTCGATTGCTAAAGTGAACTTTTTTAGTCATCATTTTGTACAAATATACTATTAGTCGGACGATACATAGATTTGCATATTTTTTGTTGGACAAAAGAAGTATCAACAGTGAAGGCAGTGTGCGACCCCCAAGCGCACCGAACATAGCCTTCTCTATATTGTCTGCTACAAGCCGTGCTATTAGGTTTGGCAACGCTAGGTTCACAAGCGACGTTGCCAAACCGCTATAGCCATGTAGCTATAGCACTGAAGCAAGTTTAAATGTCACTATTCTAACTTACGCTAGTTTTACAAACTACCCACGCCTCGAAATGTTGAACAAATCCTCGGATAACGTTAGTGTCTTGTGTTGTGTTACAGCTGAAGTGTCACCTCGATTTCATTGCTATTAATGTCAGTTACGTCACTGAATTGTATGTGTAAATGTTTTTGTAGGGTACACCGACACGTCAAGCGCCGCCGAAACTGTTGAATCAGGCCCTTAACAGCCCTGGCGGGGTTACGCTCGTCCGTGCCCCGGTCCGGACGGTGAGGCCCCGCCGGCCCGCCATTAGGCCCCCGATGGCTGGGCCTCCGTTGCAAGTGCCCACGAGACTACTTAACCCACAGCATCAACAGGTACATTTATTGTTTACAAGCCGTTGTCCGTGATTCCGTTTATAGACGTTTGTTTTGGCGATCGCGCGGGAATTAAGTGATTTTCGGGGATAAGATAGTTTATGTGACCATCCAAAACAAAAGTAGAATAACCCTTGGCTTATCGGCTCCAGATACTATGAACATACCTACTCTTT